>SJYT01071126.1:22759-113472 GCA_006410635.1 Cephalophus harveyi | reverse complement strand
TAGTTTTATATTCTTTTTCTCCTAATTTCCTTGGTTTTCATTTTATCATTCTCTTTCTAACTTCTTTATTTGACTTTATTTTTTCCTGTTTAATAACTTAAGTGTTTGCATCTGCAAATTTCCTTCTGAATATATCTTTGGCTACATTCATTGCCTGATGTTATGTAATGATATAATGTATATTACTGCCTAACAAGTTTGTAATGTTATTTTCCTTTCCTCATTGAGAGAAAATAGTGGGTAGGCTGCATAAACTCAGTTATGCATTTTTATGATGTAATGCTTTGTTATTAATATCTAGCTTAATTGTGTGGCATAATAAATGGAACTCATGCAGTTTCTGTTTATTGAGATTTCCTTTGAAGTCTAACACTTGCATAATTATTATAAATCAGTGATTCTCATATTTCTAATGAGATTCTTATGAATTCCTGAGGTGCTTCTGGGAATACATACATCTAGGCCCTTTTTAAAGATTATGATTTACTAGGGGTGAAGGTTTTCATTTTCTACCAATACTTAATTGATCCTGGTATAACTATATTCAGAGAAATACAACTATAAATGAAGGAGTGACATTTGAATAAAACCTATATTCTCCATTTTGGGGGGACAAAGTTCTGTATTCCAGAATTGGTTGTCATTCCATTTTTCACCTTCTTAGAAATGACTCTAACCATTTAAAAGAAACTGGAATTTTATACAAGAAATTAAGTATTTATAAAATCATTAGGAACACTGAAGGAATGGGATCTACATTGGACGTTCAGGGAATCTCCCAGAATATGGAAGCATGGACCTGGCAGCAAAGTTACTATTTCTGAGGCCACTGCTTTAGTTCCAACTGCCTCTCGAAACTCAGGAATTTGTGGAGACTGGAAACTAGAACCCTGCTTCTACCAAAGCTCAGTTTCCACAGCCTAGTTTTCAGAGAGAGCCAATAAGGAGTTGGGGATCTGATAAATGCCTTCCCTTCTGCTTTCTAAATCCTAATAAGGGTACCAAAGTGACAGAACTAATCTACATCTATAACTGAAAAACTTAAAAAAAGCCTGGAGGTTAGAGATTTTAGCTTTCCACTCTCTCCCACTAGACAGAGGAAAGCATGGAATTTGAAAGCATGTGAAGAAGGCTGATCACCGGAGAACTGATGCTTTTGAACTGTGGTATTGGAGAAGACTCTTGAGAGTCCCTTGGACTGCAAGGAGATCCAACCAGTCCATTCTGAAGGAGATCAACCCTGGGATTTCTTTGGAAGGAATGACGCTAAAGCTGAAACTCCAGTACTTTGGCCACCTCATGCGAAGAGAGGACTCATTGGAAAAGACTTTGATGCTGGGAGGGATTGGGGGCAGGAGGAGAAGGGGACGACTGAGGATGAGATGGCTGGATGGCATCACGGACTCGATGGACGTGAGTCTGAGTGGCCTCCGGGAGTTGGTGATGGACAGGGAGGCCTGGCATGCTGTGATTCATGGGTTCGCACAGAGTCGGACACGACTGAGCGACAGAGCTAACTGAACTGATGTGCTGGTAGAAACAACTTGATTAGGGGTATGTCCATGGACTTGAATGGATGACCTGAGACATCTAGAAGGAGAAATCTATGCTATGTTAATCGTTCATGAGGGAGATGAGGAAGTAACAGACTGCTTCAAGATTTTGGTCATGGGTTGGGGTTATCCCTGAATACGACAGAAACCAAAGAACAATGTTGTGTATATATAAAGGAATATAAGTTGAGGTAAGTAGTAAATCTTAATATTATTTTACAAATTTTGAGTTCAAGTTAACATAGAACTATGGTTCAGATGGTAAAGAATCTGCCTGCAATGCAGGAGACCTGGGGTCAATCCCTGGGTTGGGAAGATGCCCTGGAGAAGGGACAGGCTACCTGCTCCAGTGTTCTGGCCTGGAGAATTCCATGGAATGTATACTCCATGGGGTTGCAAGGAGTTGGACATGACTGAATGACTTCCATTCGGAAAATATATAGAATATAATAAAATATAAACCTAAACCTTCCAAAAAGAAGAAAAAGTTAAAATTTGAGAGAGAAGCAGTTTATACATTTAATATAAAGAAAAATTATATCCAATATTGAAGCCATCAGAAGAAATATAAAGGGAAATTTCAATTAGATACAGTATCAAAAATAGGAATATATAAAAACTATTTTAGGAAGATATGTGTCAGGACAAAAAACCAGTTACTGTGTGGGGACATGGAAGACATGGACTGAATTTCTGATTCTGTCTTTATATGGTATATTGCATAAGAAAGTAGTTTAATCTGTAATCAAGCTGATTTTGTTACTATAAAGCAACATGTGGCAGTTAGCTAATGCTGCATAACAAAATTCCTCTAAAATTCATTGGCTTAAAACAACTAACATTCAGTATTTCTCATGAGTCTGAAGGAGGTCAGCTAGGAGGTTATTCTGGATAAGACTAGTGTTATTCATGTACCTACAGTCAGTTGTGGTCTGCGGAGATAGTTCTGCTGATTTAGGCTGGGCTCTTTCAAACTTGTGTAAGTTGATGAGCTGCAGCCTTTGTTTAGGACAACTACCATCTCCTCTTCATGGTAGCAAGCTTTGGGCTTGCCCACTTGGCAAAGAAAAGTTTTAAGAGAAAAAGAGGAAGGGTCTGCTTAAAGATTAGATCTGGAATTGTAACCTTGTCATTTTCAGTTCATTTAAGTCAGCATAGGGCAGCCACAATTTTAGGATTTGGACAAAAACTCAAACTACAAATGGTAGCTGTATTTGGGGGAAGGACTTTATGGGCATTTTGCATTTTCTCCTTTTTGCTTATATTAGTTTAAAAGTTTTGAAAGTGATCACTATAACTAGAAAAAGTATACTTTAAATATATGCATTATTTAGAAAGTATATTTCTTTAGTATAAAATAAAGCATTAATTCATTTGCAGCCTGAATATTAACTAAGGTGACCCTCTGGTTGGAAAGTTTAGCAAAAATGATTTGAAAAATTTTCCTAAAATTATGCATCATTTCAGTTCAGTTCAGTTCATTCGTTCAGTCATGTCCGACTTTTTGTGAACCCATGAATTGCAGCACGCCAGGCCTCCCTGTCCATCACCAACTCCCGGAGTTCACTCAGACTCACATCCATCGAGTCAGTGATGCCATCCAGCCATCTCATCCTCTGTCGTCCCCTTCTCCTCCTGCCCCAATCCCTCCCAGCATCAGAGTCTTTTCCAATGAGTCAACTCTTCACATGAGGTGGCCAAAGTACTGGAGCTTCAGCTTTAGCATCATTCCTTCCAAAGAAATCCCAGCGTTGATCTCCTTCAGAATGGACTGGTTGGATTTCTTCTTTTCACAGCTATTTGTAAGGCCTCCCCAGACAGCCATTTTGCTTTTTTGCATTTCTTTTCCATGGGGATGGTCTTGATCCCTGTCTCCTGTACAATGTCACGAACCTCATTCCATAATTCATCAGGCACTCTATCTATCAGATGTAGGCCCTTAAATCTATTTCTGACTTCCACTGTATAATCATAAGGGATTTGATTTAGGTCATACCTGAATGACCTAAATCATTATAGGGGAAACACCTGGAGTAACAGGCAAATTTGGCCTTGGAATGTGGAATGAAGCAGGGCAAAGACTAATAGAGTTTTGCCAAGAAAATGCACTGGTCATAGCAAACACCCTCTTCCAACAACACAAGAGAAGACTCTACACATGGACATCACCAGATGGTCAACACCGAAATCAGATTGATTATATTCTATGCAGCCAGAGATGGAGAAGCTCTATACAGTCAGCAAAAATAAGACCAAGAGCTGACTGTGGCTCAGATCATGAACTCCTTATTACCAAACTCAGACTTAAATTGAAGAAAGTAGGGAAAACCGCTAGACCATTCAGGTATGACCTAAATCAAATCCCTCACAACCATAAAAACAAATTTCTGTTTACCAAGGGGGTGGGGGGCAGGGAGGATTAAATTAGGAGTTTAGGATTACCCCATACAAATTGCTATATATAAAATAGATGAAAAACAAAGTCTTATGGTATAGCACAGAGAGCTAGATTCAATATCCTGTAATAAAACATAATGGAAAAGAATCTGAAAAAGAATATGTATATACATGTACAACTAAATCACTTTGCTGTACAGCAGAAACTAGTCCAACATTGTAAATCAACTATACATCAATAAAAATAAACTTTTTCTTAAAAAGAGAAGTAATGTTGCCATGGATATTCCTCAGAAACTGGTGACTTCTGAACCCATAAGCTAAATCAGTTTAGGTACTTAGTATGGACTAACTTTGCATGTGGTAACACATTTATTTACCAGGAACCTAAGGCACAGAGAGATTAAATAGCTGCCTCATGTTGTACAGCTAAAAGTTTGCAGAGTCAGGCTGTCAAAGATGACTTTAGATCTTCTAGTCTAGAAGATTAAACTTCTGCAAGATGTAATCATAAGTCAGGAACTTGTTAGATTTGGGAACTTGAAGATCCCTCAAAGCTAGTGGCAATCAAGCCCTCTTCTATCACAGCCCTGTCACTCCTTTCTCAAAACTCTAAGGAACACTTAGTCTTGTTGAAAATTATTGTCTGCATTACCCAGCCTTCATGTTTGTGGACCACATTCTGAAGAAGAAACTTCTTTTCTTAAGCTGAAGTCTCATAACGATAATCATTTGCACATTTAACCAATTTGGTCTTTCTAGTCTTTCATTTTCAGCTGATGTCCATGCTCTTGCTATGAAAGCACCAAGGGATGACCAAACTGGAGTACACCCTTGGCTACATTGCATGCCTCCAGTACTATTTTTGCTTGAGTATACGGGCTTGGAAATGTTTGCACAATGAAGCTACAGTGTTCTGCAGGTTGACCATCAATCAGTGTGCTTAAAATATCTTACACCACCGCCAAACAAAGATGCCTCTGTTCTTGACTGCTGGCTCAGCAATCCCCTCAGAGCTGCTGGAAATGGATGTAGGTGGAAAATTGGCTGCCGACAAATACCCTGCTGTCAATGCTAGCCAACACCCTGGATAAAAACCAGACGAGTGTCCACTGTGCCTTTTTCCAACCTTGATTTCAGCCTTCACTGGAATTGACTGCATTTGTTCCAGAGAAATCAAGGCATGACGGGAGTAACTAGGGAGGTGTGAGCTAAATACAATGAGTCCACTATCTTCTAAAGTCTTGATAAGATAGCTTCACTCATAAGTGCTGAATCTCACAGCCTTTACACATCCAGGAATATTTCTTTAAATGTTAATTTTTTATGCATGAATAATGACTATCTCTCTGTGGCCAAGGGTTAGCACTCAAAGATTTCTTTGAACCATACTAAGGAAGCCAAGAAACACCTGGATTAATAGGCAAATTTGGCCTTGGAGTACAGAATGAATCAGGGCAAAAGCTAATAGAGTTCTGCCAAGAGAACACACTGGTCATAGTAAACACCTTCTTTCAACAACACAAGAGAAGACTCTACACATGGACATCACCAGATGGCCAACACTGAAATCAGATTGATTATATTCTTTGTGTCCAAAGATGGAGAAGCTCTATACAGTCAGCAAAAACAAGACCAGGAGCTGACTGTGGGTAAGATCAAGAACTCCTTATTGCCAAATTCAGACTGAAATTGAAGAAAGTAGGGGAAACCACTAGACCATTCAGGTATGACCTAAGTCAAATCCCTTAGCATTATACAGTGTAAGTGAAAAATAGATTTAAAGGACTAGATCTGATAGACAGAGTGCCTGATGAACTATGGATGAAGGTTTGTGACATTGTACAGGAGGCAGTGATCAAGAGCATCCCCAAGAAAAAGAAATGCAAAAAAGCAAAATGGCTGTTTGAGGAGGCCTTACAAATAGCCATGGAAAGAAGATAAGTGAAAAGCAAAGGAGAAAAGGAAAGATACACCTATTTGAATGCAGAGTTCCAAAGAATAGCAAGGAAAGATAAGAAAATCTTATTCAGTGATCAGTGCAAAGAAATAGAGGAAAATAATATAAGGGGAAAGACTAGAGATCTCTTCAAGAAAATTAAAGATACCAAGGGAACATTTCATGCAAAGATGAGCTCAATAAAGGACAGAAATAGTATGGGCCTAACAGAAGCAGAAGATATTAAGAGGTGGCAAGAATACACAGAAAAACTGCACAAAAAAGATCTTCATGACCCAGATAATCATGATGGTGTGATCACTCACCTAGAGCCAGACATCCTGGAATGTGAAGTCAAGTGGGCTTTAGAAAGCATCACTATGAACAAAGCAAGTGTAGGTGATCGAATTCCAGTTCAGCTATTTCAAGTCCTAATAGATGATACTATGAAAATNTATGAACAAAGCTAGTGGAGGTGATGGAATTCCAGGTGAGCTGTTTCAAATCCTGAATGATGATGCTGTGAAAGTGCTGCACTCAATATGCCAGCAAATTTGGAAAACTCAGCAGTGGCCACAGGACTGGAAAAGGTCAGTTTTCATTCCAATCCCAAAAAAAGGCAATGCCAAAGAATGCTCAAACTATCACACAATTGCACTCATCTCACATGCTAGTAAAGTAATGCTCAAAATTATGCATCAAATTTGTATAAAATGGACTTTTTCAGATTTTTATGAATTCCCAGAAAATTAGTTTCTTTTGATCCTATTTTCTCTGCTTACAGAGTACCAGATCTCAGCCACAGTAGGTATTGCTTCATTTCTGTACACACTGGCCCCTAGTCCCTTTAACTTGCTTTTTTCACAAGCAGTATTAGCAGTAGCCTTTGAATGAATGCATACACAGACTTTCTTGAGGGTTTGGGGTGATCAGGGTGATGTAAGAAGTAACTTCACACTATGGTAGAGAAAACAACTTAAAATAAAAAATGCATTTGTCATTAAAGTTCCTTCTCTTAAGATGTTCTGCCCCAGTGCTGCCCCATAGAGCTACAAGCTCTAAGCCTGCAGCCCTGTTGCTTGAATTTTTATTTCCTCTCCAGACTTTTTCACATCTTACATGTTGTATCACATTCTAAAAATTCTTGATTTTTTTTTCTCATGAAAATCAGTCTTGCCAATTCTCTGTCCTCTGCCTCCTTCCTAATATGCCTTTTGAAAGATTCAACCTTTTAACCTAAGGATTTCAATAAAAATTTTGCTTTAAATGTGAAGAAATGGGAGTCATTCCAAAAAGAAGTGTTATATTTTTCTGTAAACACACAAAAAATAACTGTATGTATTGCTATTTGAAATCATATAAAACTTCCCTCCACCTTCATTTATTCATTAAATATATATATTTTAGCTAATTAATTTATTTTAATTGGAGGCTAATTACTTTATAATATAGTAGTGGTTTTTGCCATACACTGACGTTTTTTAAGCATCTACTATTTTCGAGGCACTATGGTCCTCCTTAAGAATTCAAAAGCGAGTATATTTCTATACTAATGGAGCTTGTTCTTCTTAAACCATCTCATTTCCTAAAGTTGCTCAGAAAATGAAATATTGTTCTAAATCCTGTCTTATAGATAATCTTACCTCAATGTTTTTGCATATTATTTAAAAAAAATAAATTGTATATAGCAACCTCCAAGGGACATAATAGTAGTAGAACTTGATACTAAGGCGAAACAAAACAAAACAAAACATAAAAACAGTGAGAACTGTTTGCAAAATCTCTCAAAGAAGAAAATGATTCATGGATTTACCAGCCAACGTTTTCTAACCATTTTCTTACTTGTTAAGCAGCAAACTCCTAGAGGTGAGGATGGTCCAGAAGAACTTGTCATATATTTCTGGACTCAGACATTTCTCTGCCAACTGGGGGAGGCAGAATGTATGTGTAAGGAGCAATTAGAGAGCACTAAATACTAAATACCCAAATGCAACCATAATTTCAGTGGTCATAATGAAGGGGAGATGTCCATGGGGACTGACATGTCCCAAGAAAACTTCGCACAAGAATCAAATTTTGATACACTTGAGCAATGTCAAAAGCATCTTGGTCTACTCCAAATTGGACCCCAAATTGGGTCAACGTGTAAGATAAATAAGCTAGATCACATTTATGTCTCAAAATTAGCCTGGCCATACAAAATTATACCAAAATGCTCTATTTCTTTCTTTCTCCTGGCCTGTTCCACTCTCACATGTCTTTAACTCTATTCAATGCTATATCACTACGTGTATAAGATAAAACACTTAATCATAGTCCATTACAATGATTTTAACAAGATAATAAAAAGATCTACAGATTCCTTTGTGGGAGACAGTAAACCTTCAAGAAGGAAACTTTCAAGAAGGAAAGAGGCTTGTTGGGGGTGGTAGTGGAATTCAATAGCCCATTCAGTGTTGAAACGTGAACACTAAAGCCACTCTTTGGATAAATTCAAGCCAGATTTGGCCTTCAGCTCTAGCTGGGCAGTTCCCAGATGAGAGCAGGCCTTCAGCCTGTAGGGAAGAAGCGAGGAATAATGCCTCTTTGAATTAGTTTCAAAATAGTGCTGCAATGCAGACTGACAACTTCTGATGCCAGATTGAGAGAAGTACACATAACGGCAGTCTGTTGAAGAAGCCATTCTACTACTAAAGGATATGGTTGTTAGTATAAATTAAAAAACAAAAAAAAAAAAAAAAAAGAACCAAAAGGAAAACAAAAGAAAGCAGAATAAACTGACATCAGATAACTAACCTAACAGTGAGATACCAGCGTTATATCAAGCCAAGTATATATAAAACATAAAATCATAAAAATAATACATAGAAACTTTACAACTTGCAATCACTGTAGATTTTCGGTACAAAATTTAAATAAATAATAGCTTTTTGCAATAAAATAAAGCACACATGAACCCACCCTACTATAAAAGTAGAGAGTGGTATAATTGGATGTGACTTTTAAGGTTGCCATCTTTTCTGAGCAAATCAGAGGGACGGTGTCAGGCACCTATTAGAATTTTTACTGAGATACATGTTTCAATCCAGTACTATTATGAAAATCTATGAGAATCAGTCTTTTCTGTAGTTGAATTTTCTAGTAGGTAAACGAGCATCTACCTCTCAGCCTGGCTTCTTTGTAAAGAAATGGCCATCCAGGAATAAAGAAATTATAAGAATAATTGAAAAGGTGGTCAGCCTGTGGTTTAAGGTCATGGGCATAAGAAACTTGTGCTGGTCCTTTGGCCTCGAGTGAGCAACACCCGGATTTGTGCTTCACTCCTGCACTGACTGTCAGTGCACAAATACTCCTGTGAGAGAACATCTCTTATCATCTTTAAAAGCTTTTGTGTTAGTTTGCTGGCGCTGCCATAACCTAGCACCAAGAAGACTGACTTCAGTTCAGTTCAGTTCAGCCACTCAGTCGTGTCCCACTCTGCGATCCCATGGAGTGCAGCATGCCAAGCCTCCCTGTCCATCACCAACTCCTGGAGCTTACTCAACCTCATGTCCATAGTCACTGATGCCATCCATCCATCTCAACCTCTGTTGTCTCCTTCTCCTCAATCTTTCTCAGCATCAGGGTATTCTCTAATGAGTAAGTTCTTCACATCAGGTGGCCGAAGTATTGGAGTTTCAGCTTCAGCATCTGTCCTTCCGATGAACATTCAAGACTGATTTCCTTTAGGATTGACTGGTTTGATCTTGCAGTCCAGTCTCAAGAGTCTCCTCCAACACCACAGTTCAAAAGCATGAATTCTTCAGTACTCAGCTTTCTTAATAGTACAACTCTCACATCCATACATAACTACTGGAAAAACCATAGTTTTGACTAGATAGATCATTGTTGGCAAAGTGATGTCTCTGCTTTTTAACATGCTTTCTAGGTTGGTCATAGCTTTTCTTCCAAGGAGCAAGTATCATTTAATTTCATGACTGAAGTCACCATGTGCAGTGATTTTGGAGCCCCCAAATATAAAGTCTGACACTGTTTCCCCTGTTTCCCCATCTATTTGCTATTAAGTGATGGGACTAGATGCCATGATCTTAGTTTTCTGAATTTTGAGTTTTAAGCCAACTTTTTCGCTCTCCTCTTTCACTTTCATCAAAAGGCTTTTTAGTTCTTCTTCACTTTCTGCCATAAGGGTGGTGTCATCTGCATATCTGAGGTTATTGATATTTCTCCCGGCAATCTTGATTCCAACTTGTGTTTCTTCCAGTCCAGCCTTTCTCATGATGTACTCTGCATAGAAGTTAAATAAGCAGGGTGACAATATACAGCCTTTTCGTACTCCTTTTCCTATTTGGAATCAGTCTGTCGTTCTATGTCCAGTTCTAACTGTTGCTTCTTGACCTGCATTCAAATTTCTCAGGAGACATGTCAGGTGGTCTGGTATTCCCATCTCTTTCAGAATTTTCCACAGTTTATTGCAATCCACACAGTCAAAGGCTTTGGCATAGTCAATAAAGCAGAAGTAGATGTTTTTCTGGTATTCTCTTGCATTTTCGATGATCCAACAGATGTTGGCAATTGATCTCTGGTTCCTCTGCCTTTTTTAAATCCGTCTTGAACATCTGGAAGTTCACAGTTTATGTACTGTTGAAGCCTGGCTTGAAGAATTTTGAGTATTACTTTATTAGCGTGTGAGATGAGTGTAGTTGTGTGGTTTGAGCATTCTTTGGCATTGCCTTTCTTTGGGATGGAATGAAAACTGGAAAAGTGGCCCCTTTTCAAGTCCTATGGCCACTGTTGAGTTTTCCAAATTTTCAGGCATATTGGGTGCAGCACTTTCATAGCATCATCTTTTAAGATTGAAATAGCTCAGCTAGAATTCCATCACCTCCTCTAGCTTTGTTCATAGTGATGTTTCCTAAAGTCCACTTGAGTTCTCACTCCAGGATGTCTGGCTCTGGGTGAGTGATCACACCATCATGGTTACCTGGGTCGTGAAGATCTTTTTTGTACAGTTCTTCCATGTATTCTTGCCACCTCTGCTTCTGTTAGGTCCATACCATTTCTGTCCTTTATTGTGCCCTTCTTTGCATGAAATATTCCCTTGATATCTCTAATTTTCTTGAAGAGATCTCTAGTCTTTCCCATTCTGTTGTTTTCCTCTATTTCTTTGCATTGATCACTGAGGAAGGCTTTTTTATCTCTTCTTGCTGTTCTTTATCTTTCTTATCTCTTCTTGCTATTCTTTGGAACTCTGCATTCAGGTGCTTATATCTTTCCTTTTCTCCTTTGCTTTTCGCCTCTCTTCTTTTCACAGCTATTTGTAAGGCCTCCCCAGACAGCCATTTTGCTTTTTTGCATTTCTTTTCCATGGGGATGGTCTTGATCCCTGTCTCCCGTACAATGTCACGAACCTCATTCCATAGTTCTTCAGGCACTCTATCTATCAGATCTAGGCCCTTAAATCTATTCCTCACTTCCACTGTATAATCATAAGGGATTTGATTTAGATCATACCTGAATGGTCTAGTGGTTTTCCCTACTTTCTTCAGTTTAAGTCTGAATTTGGCAATAAGGAGTTCATGATGTGAGCTACAGTCAGCTCACAGTTTTGTTTTTGCTAACTGTATAGAGTGAAAAAGTTGGCTTAAAGTTCAACATTCAAAAAACTAAGATCATGGCATCTGGTCCCATCACTTCATGGAAAATAGATGGGGAAACAGTGGAAACAGTGCCAGACTTTATTTTGGGGGGCTCCAAAATCACTGCAGATGGTGACAGCAGCCATGAAATTAAAAGATGCTTACTCCTTGGAAGAAAAGTTATGACCAACCTAGATATCATATTCAAAAGCAGAGACATTACTTTGCCAACAAAGGTCTGTCTAGTCAAGGCTATGGTTTTTCCAAGTGGTCATGTATGGATGTAAGAGTTGGACTGTGAAGAAAGCTGAGTGCTGAAGAATTGATGCTGTCTTCTCCAACACCAAAGTGTCTTCTCCACTTTGGTGTTGGAGAAGACTCTTGAGAGTCCCTTGGACTGCAAGGAGATCCAACCAGTCCATTCTAAAGGAGATCAGTCCTGCATGTTCATTGGAAGGACTGCTGCTAAAGCTGAAACTCAATACTTTGGCCACCTCATGTGAAGAGTTGACTCATTGGAAAAGACCCTGATGCTGGGAGGGATTGGGGGCAGGAGGAGAAGGGGACGACCGAGGATGAGATGGCTGGATGGCATCAGTGACTCAATGAAAATGAGTTTGAGTAAACTCCAGGAGTTGGTGATGGACAGGGAGGCCTGGAGTTCTGTGATTCATGGGGTAGCAAAGAGTCGGACACGACTGAGTGACTGAACTGAACTGAACTGAACTGTATAGAGCTTCTTTGTATTTGGCTGCAAAGAATATAATCAATCTGATTTTTTTATTGACCATCTGGTGATGTCCATGTGTAGAGTCTTCTCTTGTGTTGTTGGAAGAGGGTGTTTGCTGTGACCAGTGAGTTTTCTTGGCAAAACTCTGTTTGCCTTTGCCCTGCTTCATTTTGTACTCCAAGGCCAAATTTACCTGTTAATCCAGGTATCTCTTGACTTCCTATTTTTGCATTCCAGTCCCCTATAATGAAAAGGACATCTTTTTTGGGTGTTAGTTCTAAGAGGTCTTATAGGTCTTCATAGGACCGTTCAACTTCAGCTTCTTCAGTGTTACTGGTTGGGGTGTAGACTTGGATTACTGTGATATTGGATGGTTTGCCTTGGAAACGAACAGAGATCATTCTGTCATTTTTGAGATTGCATCCAAGTACTGCATTTTGGACTCTTTTGTTGACCATTATGGCTACTCTACTTCTTCTAAGGGATTCTTGCCCACAGTAGTAGATATAAGGTCATCTAAGTTAAATTCGCTCATTCCAGTCCATTTTAGTTTACTGATTCCTAAAATGTTGATGTTCACTCTTGCCATCTCCTGTTTGACCACTTCCAATTTGCCTTGATTCATGGACATAACATTCCAGGTTCCTAGGCAATATTGTTCTTTACAGCATCATACTTTATTTCCATCACCAGTCACATCCACAACTGAGGGTTATTTTTGCTTTGGCTGCATATCTTCATTCTTTATGGAGTTATTTCTCCACAGATCTCCAGTAGCATATTGGGCACCTACCAACCTGGGGAATTCATCTTTCAGTGTCCTATCTTTTTGCCTTTTCATACTGTTCATAGGGTTCTCAAGGCAAGAATACTGAAGTGGTTTGCTATTCACTTTTCCACTGGACCACATTTTGTCAGAACGCTGTACCATGACCCATCTGTCTTGGGTGGCCCTACACAGCATGGCTCATAGTTTCATTGAGTTAGACAAGGCTGTGGTCAATGTGATCAGATTGGTTAGTTTTCTGTGATTGTGGTTTTCAGTCTGTCTGCCCTCTGATGGAGAAGGATTAGAAACTTATGGAAGTTTCCTAATGGGAAAGACTGACTGGAAGAGAGTGTCTTGTCATTCTGGAAGCTAGAATTCCAAGATCAAGGAGTCTGCCATATTGGTTTCCTCAAAGGTCTCTCACCTTGGATGGCAGGTGAATGTTTTCTCTTTGTATATTCACAGGTCTTTTTTTCTGCAAGTCTACTCTTTCATAAGGACACAAGTCAGATTGGATTAGAGTCCACCTTCATATTCTCATTTTAACTTAATCACCTCTTTAAAGACCCTATTTTCAAATATAGTCACTTCTGAGCTATGGGAGATTAGGACTTCAACATATGAATTCAAAGGGGACACAATCCAGTCCATAACACTCTCTCCCACCTTTGCTTTGTTCTTCCTCTCCCAGGTATAATCACCCAGAAGTGTATGTGTGTTGGCTTTTTCTTCTCAGCTTTTATTTTATATTGGAGTATAGCTGATTCACAATGTTGTGTTAGTTTCAGGTGTAAAATAAAGTGATTCAGTCATACATATACAAGTTTTTTTTTTTCAAATTTTTTCCCCAGTTAGGGTGTTACAGAATATTGAGCAGAGTTCTCTATACTGTACAGTATGCCCCTTTACACACAAGTTGTGAAAATGAAAGTTGCTCAGTCGTGTCCGACTCTTTGCGACCCTGTGGACTATACAGTCTATGGAATTTTCCAGGCCAGCATACTGGAGCGGGTAGCCTTTCCCTTTTCCAGGGAATCTTCTCAAACCAGGGATTGAACCCAGGTCTCCCACATTGCAGGCAGATTGC
Source organism: Cephalophus harveyi (assembly GCA_006410635.1). Taxonomy (NCBI): domain Eukaryota; kingdom Metazoa; phylum Chordata; class Mammalia; order Artiodactyla; family Bovidae; genus Cephalophus; species Cephalophus harveyi. The sequence continues at coordinate 99,361 of SJYT01071126.1, read as the reverse complement.
TTACCAGCTGAGCCGTCAGGGAAGCATACATAAGGTCATCCATTTTAAATACAGCAGTGTGCACATGTCAGTCCCAACTCCCTAACTATCCTTGCCCACTCACTCTTACCCCTGGCCCCTGGCAACCATAAGTTCCTTCTCTATGTCGGTGACTTCTCTAAGTCGGTGAGTCTGTTACTGTTTTGCAGGTAAGTTCATTTGTATCATTTTTTTTTAGCTTCCACATATGTGATCTTATATGATGTTTCTCTTTCTGTCTCTGACTTACTTCACTCAGTATGACAATCTCTGGGTCCATTCATGTACTACAGGCAGCACTGTTCCTTTTAATGGCTGAGCAATATTCCAATGCATATAGGTACCACATCTTCGTTATCCATTCTTCTGTTAATGGACATTCAGGTTGTGTCCGTGTCTTGGCAATTGTCAACAGTGCTGCAATGAACACTGGGGTGCTTGTATTCTTTCAGACTGTTTTTCTCTGGGTTTATGCCCAGGAGTGGTATTGCTAGTATTTCTATTTTTAGTTTCTTAAGGGAGATCCGACCAGTCCATTCTGAAGGAGATCAATCCTGGGATTTCTTTGGAAGGAATGGTGCTAAAGCTGAAACTCCAGTACTTTGGCCACCTCATGCGAAGAGTTGACTCATTGGAAAAGACTCTGATGCTGGGAGGGATTGGGGGCAGGAGGAGAAGGGGACGACAGACGATGAGATGGCTGGATGGCATCACTGACTCGATGGATGTGAGTCTGAGTGAACTCCGAGAGATGGTGATGAACAGGGAGGCCTGGCGTGCTGCGATTCATGGGGTCGCAAAGAGTCGGACACGACTGAGCGACTGAACTGAACTGAAGGGACTTCCCCATTGTTCTCCATAGTGGCTGCATCAATTTACATTCCCACCATCAGTACAGTGGGCTTCCCTGATGGTTCAGAGCGTAAAGCATCTGCCTGTAGTGCAGGAGACACAGTAGTTGCGGGTTTGACCCCTGGGTCAGGAAGAACCCCTGGAGGAGGAAATGGCAACCCACTCCAGCATTCTTGCCTGAAAATTCCCACGGGGAGAATTGGAAGGCTATAGTCCCAAGGGTTGCAAAAGAGTCAGACACAGCTGAGTGACTAAGTACACGCCCAGCAGTATAGAAGATTTCCCTCCTCTCTGCACCCTCCTCCAGCAGCTTTTATCGAATGTAGATTTTTTTCTGGTGACAGCCAAAAGCAAAATTAAAATGAGATGTCACCTCACACCAGTCAGAATGGCTATCATCAAAAAATCCACAAACAAGAAATGTGTGTTGGCTTAACTGTCCATTTCTTCCACTAGAACATAAGCTCCCTGAGGGCAGGACTGCATTGGATGCCAGGGCCAGGGTAGCACTTCTGCACAGAGAATGTTGTCTGGCTGGCAGTGAAACTGGCTCACAGTTTCAATCGAGAACCAGAAACTTAAAAAAAAAAACAAGGAATATTAGTCAGCAAAAATAGATATTTGTGAAAGTCTTGAAATATATTACTTTAATTGTCCAAGGCCTTTTTTCAAGCAAAGACCCTGCAGTAAGTAAAGTTTTATAATTTGCGGTTAAAATGTTCACATAAGCTTGCCAACAATATATCCTTGGGAAAAACCATTCTCTTTTACTGGAAATAAATACTCTTTTTTTTTGGTACTAAAATACTTTAGAAAAAATATGATAAGATTAAATAGACTTTTAAAAAATGGGATGTCCTTACTCAGAACAAATAAACAAAAAACAAAGAAAGAAAGAAAAGACAAAAGAAAAGAAAATATTTCTTTAAAAATGTTGCTACTCCTGAAACTCCAGCATCTGGGTACCATGGTCATGGCCTACTTTCTGTCATCAGTTAACTGACTTTCTGTATATCTTTCCAAGGCTTCTTTTGTAACGAATTGTGACATATGGGGGTTAATTTCCTTTCCCTTTTTGCACTTAAAAATGAAAATTAAAAAAGCAAAGGAAATATAAACCTACCCACAGATCCTTTTTTTTTTTTTTTAATCTGTAGTTCTCATTGACTTTACATAAAATTTCCAAATTGAAAAATCTGGAGAACTTAATCACAGAAAACAGTCCATGAGTTAGAGCCATTGTTGAATAGGGGTGAACTAAACATATCAAGTGGGCTTCCCTGGTGGCTTAGAGGTAAAGAATCTGCCTGCAGTGCAGGAGACGCAGGAGATGCAGATTCGATTCAGACCCCTCCTCCAGGGGGGGCTTAGAGGTAAAGAATCTGCCTGCAGTGCAGGAGACGCAGGAGATGCAGATTCGATTCAGACCCCTCCTCCAGATGCAGACCCCTCCTCCAGTCTTAATCACAGAAAACAGTCCATGAGTTAGAGCCATTGTTGAATAGGGGTGAACTAAACATATCAAGTGGGCTTCCCTGGTGGCTTAGAGGTAAAGAATCTGCCTGCAGCGCAGGAGACGCAGGAGATGCAGATTCGATTCCTGGGTTAGGAACATCCCCTGGAGGAGGGCATGGCAACCCACTCCAGTATTTTTGCTGGGAAAATCCCATGGACAGAAGAGGTGGGCTATAGTCCATGGGGTTGCAAAGAGTTGGACACAACTGAAGTGACTGAGCACAGCATGGCAGACATATTAAATGTCAGTTTTTAGCCTAGATTTTCTCTTAGAAAATAGTTCTCAAACTTGAGTATACATCAGCATCACACAGATTACTGGTCTTCCCTCCTAGAGTTTCCGATTCAGTAGATATAAGAGTGGACCCAAGAACATGCATTCCTAACAAAGTTTTAGGTGATGCGTATGATTTTCTGTGGTGTTACTTTTAGAATCTCTCTCTAAGACATCATGATGGCCTTGGAGAGGTGGCAGTTGGCTTTTCTGAAGAAAATTTCCCAAAGTCCTAGGTGATCCTGATATGGTGGAAAGTTTAGACTAGACAGTGTTTAGCGATTACATGATGCTTCACCCTCCTGCTTTAGAAGCCAAACTACTTCCATATATAATTACATGGGAAAGGAGAGGGAAGCTTGGTAGATATTTAGTTTATAACATAAAAGCATCATATAGGAAAAATGGATTGGGAGTTATGGATTAGCAGATGTAAACTATTATATATAGAATGGATAAACAGCAAGGTCTTAATGTGTAGCACAGGGAACTATATTTAATATCTTCCAATAAACCATAATGGAAAAGAATATAAAAAAGAATGTATATATATACATATATATTACCACCTGGGATGCCCATTATACATAAGGGCATATATATATATATATATGTATGTATGGCATTTATATGTATATATGCTGCTGCTGCTAAGTCACTTCAGTTGTGTCTGACTCTGTGTGACCCCATAGACGGTAGCCCACCAGGCTACCCTGCCCCTGGGATTCCCCAGGCAAGAACACAGGAGTGGGTTGCATTTCCTTCTCCAATGCATGAAAGTGAAAAGTGAAAGTGAAGTTGCTCAGTCGTGTCCAACCCTCAGCAATCCCATGTACTCCAGCTTTCCAGGCTCCTCTGTCCATGAGATTTTCCAGGCAAGAGTACTGGAGTGGGGTGCCATTGCATATATATATATGGCATATATAGTCCATCCCAGGTAGCACGCTAGTAGTAAAGAACCCACCTGCCAATGCAGGAGACGCAAGAGATGTGGGTTTGATTCCTGGGTTAGGAAGATTCCCTGGAGCAGGAAATGGCACTCCACTCCAATATTCCTGATTTTTATGGGTAGAGGAGCCTGGCGGGCTACGATCCTTAGAGCCCCAAAGAATCGGACACAACTGAGTGAGCACACACACACATACACACATATGTATATCTGTCTGTCTGTATATATATATATGTATATGTATATAACTGAGTCACTTTGCTGTACATCAGAAATTAACACAACATTGTAAATCAATTATATGTCAATAAAATAAATTCTAAAAATGCATCGTAGTCATTTTTCTTGGGATGAAGACTTCCCCAATAACTACTTTAAAATTAGAACAAATAAGATGTGCTTATTGGAAAATTAGAATTTCCAGAAGTATTTAGAATAATAGAGGGAAATTCTCTCATATCCCCTCACTTGATGCAAACTCATTTTTGAACACCCATCCAGGTTTTGTTCTTATTTCTCTTGAAAAGTTGTAGCATTTGGAAGTATCTACCAAAGTATAGAAAATGAAGTCTGACTCTGGTGGATCAGTTTGTATTCACTGGAAAACAGGGTGCTTGCAGGAAGGTGCTGATACTGTACTGATGTGCTCGTGGGCATGGCTTATTATCTAGAGCTGCGATGAGAGCTGGATCTCATTATCTAGATCTGCCATCCAGGGAGTGATTCAGGGCCCTCACTTGCCTGGCCCTTTCTAGGACCTGAGAGAGGCCTGAACAATGTGTTCACATGGTCACAGACTTTTGTAAATATTATAAAACTGTAAGATATTTGTGTATCTTACAAATTTTGTGTATTTTCTTCATCCCCCACCCTTGTCCCCTAAACTGTAGAAAATTTTATGCAGGTCCAATTTGGATAAAATTCTAATGCTTTCTATAGATGAAATAAATTTGAAGGGGGAAAACTGTATCTTTCACTGTAAACTATATGTTCTTTTTTGGGAAAAATCTCCTTTAATTTTGTGAAGAAAAGCAAAACTAAAACAGGAAACAGTTTTGTAGGAAGACATTTTACCCTTTCATAATTTATCTTTAACAGGTCTATTGCTATCTATTGAGAGATCAATTTAATGAAGTTATTTGTGTCTTTTAGCTTTTAGTTTAATAATTCAAGGCTACTAGCAAATTCACAGATCAAAGGTTTAAGTCTTGACTGGTCACTTGCCTTTTAAGGTGCCTTAATCATTTGAATGTAGTTACATTGCACTGTTAATATAAATTTCACGGCTTTTTTTCTTTCATTTCTGTTCAAATACTCACTTTGAGGGGTTCCTCATTTGTTCTCCTTCAGTCAGCCTGGTTTTCTCAGTCCAATGATGTTGGTTCTAATAGTAACTAGCATATCGTTAACTACTCTGAGCGGCTAAGCACAGCACTGTAACCCTCAGAGTTTCATCTGTGAATAGAGGGGTGGTGAATCATATCTTCCTGCCACTACCTACTCCTCTACCCGTGGGATTAAATGAATTAATTGATTAAGCTCAATGTCTTGCAAATGGTGGGGTCTTCCTAAATACCAGATGACTTTGCATAAAGGAGTGGAAGACTGGAAGCTAGTTAGACAATTTTGGTGTTAATACGACAGGTCAAATATGTCCCCCAACCACCCAACTGTTTGCTGAATTAAGAAAAATGCATGCATGTTGTTTTGCCTTGAAGCAACTTTGAGCAACTGCACTTGATGTAAACTAAAAAGCTGATGATACAGGTCTTGAAATCAAGCCTGTACCTGTACAATTTTTAAAAACCAGAACATAGTATATCATTAATGCTAAAAACATAAATACTGATCTCATGGATGGAGTTAAGATGATGAAACCTCACACAACTGAATTGCCTCTTCTAGTCATCTTCAGTAGACACAGATTATAACCCAACTCTGAATGTAAAGAATAAAAAGTGAAGGTGAAAGTCGCTCAGTCATGTCCTACTCTTTGCGACCCCATGGACTATACCGTCTATAGAATTCTCCAGGCCAGAATACTGGAGTGGGTAGCCTTTCCCTTCTCCAGGGGAGTCTTCCCAACCCAGGGATTGAACCCATGTCTCCTGCTTGCAGGCAGATTCTTTACTAGCTGAGCCACAAGGGAAGCCCTTAGTATGAGTCAAAAAATAGGTAAAAACAATTTTGTTGATTCTGGTATAGCCTATTACATATTGCTATATACTGCTGTCCATCCCTTGATATTCACCCCTCTACCTTTTACATTAGCACAGAATCCCTCAGTTTTAACTGAATTTACAGCTGTCAGGAAAAAGAAGAACACCTTTTTTTCCCTCCCATGAAGCTAAGTGTGGCTATGAAACTAACCTCTGGCCAGTGAGGTGAAAGTAGAAGTGTATGCAAGTTCTGTCTTTAAAGCAGGGACTGAGAGGCACTGTGGCCTTCCTTGTCCCTTCCTCCACCCTTCTGTTGTAGTGAAGATGTCATGGATAAAAACGAAGCCACCATCTTAAACAGGAAATGACTTTCAGAGTGGAAGTTACATATGAAAAAGCAAAAAAGTAGGAAGAATATGAGTTCTTCTGAACTTTGTGGAAGAGGGCCACTATAACCCCCTTAATTTGCCTGAAACAGGAGAGATCAAATTCTTACATTTACCATGGTTAGTTGGTATTTCACTATTATGCATAATAAAATCCAACCTTAACTATTAGTCTTATTGCAGAAGGATTTGGAGGTCAAATATGAACATAACATTATAGGAAACTTCCTTGTCATCCTCAAGAAACTATGACTTCCTTGAAAAGGTGTATTTCTTTCTAACTTTATTTGCTCATTATTCAGAATATAAACAAATAGTTACAAAAACAGGACAATTCTACAAGTCATGTGTGCATTCATAGTAGTATTTTTACTGAAAAAGTTTTCTGTGAATACATATATAAAAAATTAGGGTTTTATGAGACAAAGTTACAGAGTTAAAAAATAGAATATATCTGCAAAATTCTTCTATTCAGAATCATATGCATCTTTGGAAGCCACCCCAAATCCTTTGTAAAACAGAGCAGGATAAAGAACAAATCAATACAAAACAAACAACTTTTTAGAATATAGAATAGATGCAACTTCTAACCAGTGCTAGTCCTATGTTGAGAAGACCTCCCTGGAGAAGGAAATGGCATCCCACACCACAAATTTTTGCCCAGGAAATCCCATGGACAGAGGAGCCTGGCAGGCTACAGTCCATGGGGTCTCCAAGAGTTGGGCACAACTGAGCGACTAAACAACAACAACAGATTATCTATGGAAATGTTTTTCATTACCTGATAAGAAGATTGCTTTAGCACAGGTGAAGATTGAGCTTCTTCAGCCAACAGCATTAGCAAAGCTCTGACGCCTACCTATTTATTTAACCCTTGCCTTTCCTTTGAGCAAGTGGTACCAATTTAAATGTCAGCTCTGGCAAAGGGATCAGGCACTGGCCAAAGTAGAAACTGAGGCCACCTGCTCATCCCATGCAAACAACTCAAAGACCATCATGAGAAAAGTTTTGGTGTTCATAGATAAGGAAAAGATCTGTACTAAAAATGTTCAGTTGTCAAAGAACCATTTTACCTCTTGTGTGCACGCATGTCCCCAGGCACACAAATATGTTTTGAGAAAATGAGGATAAGAGAACAGATCTATCCTAAAACTTTAAATCTTGATTAAAGGCATTCACATATTAATATACAAAGGAGTCATGATTAAAGGTTAAAAATGAATATGCCACCGTGATATCATATATTGGTATGTTATATGGATCTATTATTTAGGTGGGCTTAGACAGTAAAGCATTTGAAATGAAATAAAGACAAATGAAATTTCTAATCAGTTTATAGTCCTGGAGAATTTTCAAACCAAAGTTATTATAAGATTAATGTAAGCAGGAAGATATAAGAAAAAAACAGAAAGAAAAGAAAGAAAAGAAAAAAAAAAGAAAGTCAGTTAAGTGGAATTTAAGTTGTCAGGCTACAGTGTAGAACTCCATTACCATATCTTTCTTTTTTTTAATAGTATTCTCTGAAAAGCACTAGATGTAATAAAGTCAATTTAAAATTTGTTCTACCAATCTTTTGCATCTGTAATTTTCCCATTAAACGTAAATGCCCATGAGGCAAGCTATTTGCATTACATTGCATTTGCAGTCTTTAAAACAAACTATAAATCCCCTCCTTGTTTCATGTGATTGATGCTGTGTGTATAAATACCACCATAAACCTCAAAGGGGGCTAACAGTGACAGTAAATTAAAGTTTTCAAGTCTGGCAGCATCTCAGCACTCCAGCCCTTGATCTTAAGCAGTGTTGTTAACCCCCGCCTCATTGCCCTCCTGAACTCACCTTTTTTTCCCCTTCTTTCCTGCTCTGCCCCCCATTCTGATTTCCTTGGGAAACACCTTCCTGGCCATGCAAGTCACACCAGGGCAGGGAGAGGCAGTTAATTAAATCGAGGCTGCAGTGGGCTTGCTGGAGAGCTGAAGGCCCTGACTTGCAGCCCTCCAGGATCTGAGATCAAGAATCTTGCAGACCCCTTCCCTCTGTAAACAATGGTCAGCCACAGAGATACTGATTAACTGGCAAAACCCCCATGATTAGCTGCTTTCAAGGTGATTGTCTTCTGCTCAGCGGCCTTCCCATAGGGAGGAGGAGGAGGAGTCATGAGTAGTTGATGGAGAAAGGATGCAGAGAAAAAGGAGGAAAGAAAGACTTCTCACTATGTTTTTCAATTTCCATATATTGAATCACCTCTCCATCCTCATTATTTTATTCTCCATTTTGAAAGGGCATGACTGATGTAATTACTTTTTATTAAAACTTAGCCTGGCCAAGAGCATCTTCACCTGGATTGGAGGGGTTACTTGAAACATAAACAAAGCTAATGACTTTCTAGAGCTTCAGAGGACCCTTTAGTCTCTGTAATTAATTGATGGGTACAGCTGGTAAGTTATTCCTTGTCTCCATCTTACTGCAGTTGAAATAGATTTGGAGAAAATGGTGATCAAAATGGTGATCCCGGAGAAATCATAACTGTTGACCCACTGACTTTGCCTCCCCTCTCAGTATGTGGTGAGTCTTCTCGCACTTGGAACAGTAAATTCCTTGACCAACCTCATGCGATTGCTCCCAAAATTGAGCCAAGGCTAATTGATTCAAGGGTGCATTGTGGTTTCTCATTGTTTTCTCAAATGGTCCCCATATTTTTTTTCTACTTGTTTCCCTAGAATAAAAGGAACATAATTGTAAAATCCCATATCAATTTTTTTCTCTAGCTGTATGTTTCATATATGACTTCAAAATAGGAACGTAAATTAGCAGAACCTCACAGCTCATATATGCAAAATTCTTGGGGGAATGACAAATCATCAAGGATGGGTAAATTATTCCTCCAGAAGGGAAAGGGAAGACACAGAGGAAAAGCAATTGGGAGGGATGGGGGAAAGGAAGACAGAGGAAGAGAAGTGAAGGCAATGAAACAATGAAGCTAATTAATTAATTTAGGCTATTAATCTGGACCACATGTCCTCTGACGATCTCTGAATCAGTGGTGGATCCCAAGTGAATATTGACAGGGACACTGAAATATATTTGAAAAAAAAATACTTCTATGCTTTTTCATTTCCTCTATGATCTTTTAAGGATCTAGGAGGAAGAGTCCAAGAAATATTGACACTGAAGAGAGTGTCCCTATCCAAGACAGATTTCTGGAGACTTCCTTTGTCCTTTTTCTTCTGAAAGAACTGCCTACCACGGAACCTGCTTCTTCTGCTGCCCAGAGCCTTCCTCAAGAAGGTAGCTGTGACAATATGTTCATCTTTCTCATTATACTGCTGTTTTTACAAGTCTTCCATATGCCTGATGTAATGAAAGTGAAAATTCATGTTGACTTGGTTAAAGACACGAAGTTTATTATCATTTCTGCAAGGGACTCTTGGAACTCATTTATAGCCAAGTAAATAAATGGTGGAGAAGAGGGAGGAAATAGCTATTTATAGTCTTCACTATGTGTCTGTCACCCTATTTGGGGATTTCACATGTTATCAAACTTTGCAGTAATTCCATCAAGCAGTTTCATTTTTCTTTGTCCATAAAATAGGAAAAATGATGTCTAAGAAACATGTTCAAGGTCCTCCAAATGATAACTGGTGGTAGCTTGTTTTTTTTTTTTTTCTTTCCTTAAAGTTTCTAATGGAGCCTGTTCCAAAACACAAAATGTGAAATCTTAAAGGCAGATCCTAAGGACAGAGACAGAGACACCAGTGTCTTTCAGTAAACAACAGGGCCCACCTGGTTCTGAGGCTATTCATACAAGAATTTATGGTCTGATGTATCTTCTGGCCATTTGGTTATTGGTTCTGCTGTTCGAAATAACAGAATAAGGATACTAAATTCATCTGTGTGTGTGTGTGTGTGTGTTATACATGTGAATTGAGTATAGAGAGAGCAAGAAACAGAATGATATAGTAGAAAGAGAGCCTGAAAGAAAAGTGCATATGTTGGAATGGATAGAATCTGGAGTAACAGTTAGAAACAGGGAAAGCTAAATGCAATATCTTAAATTCTGTCTTCCCTTCCCCACTCCTTCCCAATCGTTCTTCCTCTGTGCCTTCCTTTTCCTTCTGGATTAATAATTTACATATTTTTGAAGGTTTATCATTCCCCCAAGAATTTTGCATAAATGACCAATGGAGGTTCTTTTCATCTGCATTCTTATTTTGAAGTCATACATGAAACATACAACTTGAAAAAAATTTGACATAGGATTTTAAGATTTTTTGTTTTTCTTTTAGTCTAGGAAAAAATACAAAAAAAAAGAGTACTCTGGGGAGTGTTTGAGATACCCCATTGCACCTTGAATCAATTAGCTTTGGCCAAAGTTTGGGGAGCAACCCCACATGATTAGGCTCAAGATCACACAAAAGCCCTTCACAAAAATAAACATTTTCTCTCCATACCTTGACGGTGCTAGTGGTAAAGACTCCACCTGCAATACAGGAGTCTAAGGAGATGCAGGTTCAATCCCTGGGCCAGGAAGATCCCCCTGGAGGAGGAAATGGCAACCCACTCCACTATTCTGGCCTGGAGAATCCCATGGACATAGGAGCCTGCAGGCTACAATCCGTGGGGTCATAAAGAGTCGGGCAGAACTTAGCACACACACACACTCTGTACCTTGGCTTCCTAGGTAGAGCTAGTAGTAAAGAACCCACTTGCCAATGGAGGAGATACGAGACACAGATTTGATCCCTGGGTTGGGAAGATTCCCTGGGAGGGCATCACAACCCAGTCTAGTATTCTTACCTAGAGAATCCCATGGACAGGAGAGCCTACCAGGCTACAGTCCATAGAGTCGAAAGTAGTCAAGACTGAAGTGACTTACCACATGTGCATGCACGCTCCATACCTTTTTGGCCCTAACGTAACAGTTATCCCATCAAGATTCTCCTTTTCAAACTCTTCACACTTCATTCTCATTCCCAACTCCTAAATCTAAATATATTCATTTGTGTCCCCTCTCCTTGAAGGATTCTTTCAGATTAGATGCACTGACAAACTGATTCCCATTCCAGTGTCATCAGAAAATAATTCAGATGTGTGTCTATTTGATTGACAAAATTTAAGGCCTTAAATCACAGGAAGGACTAATGGTGTAAAATACCTGGTCTCCAATTATGTGGTGATAGTGGGTATGATCTTAAAGCAAACAGGAGTGCTGTCTCATGAATAATTCCTGTCTGCACATTTGCTCATGGCCTTCAAGGGGTTTCCCTGATGGCTCAGTGGTAAAGAATCCACCTGCAAGGTAGGAGACCTGGGTTTGGAAGATCCCCTGCAGAAGGAAATGGCAACCCACTCCAGTAATCTTGCCTGGGAAAATCCCGTGGACAGAGGAGCCAAGTGGGCAAAAGTCCATGGGGTTGCAAAGAGTCAGACACAACTTAGCAACTGAAAACAACAAAATGAGGGGCTCTTCCTTTCCATGATTCCTTATCCTGGGGGATCTGCAGATATTTCAAGTTTTGAGTATGAGTCTTGGATGAGTTGTTAGTTTAAATATTAATCTCAGGGACTGATATTCTCATGTTGTTCTCATGTCATTGAACCTGTCAATATTCTTTGATGTCAGCTTACTTTTACTTAATTTAAATACGTAGAAAGGTGATTACCTTTAAGGAAAATAAAAAATTCGATAAGGCACAATGCCTGCCTTTCAGGAGAGTATACACTATTACTATTTAATATGAAATAAAATGTAGTAAGTGATTGCAAGTGGTGCAAAACATGATGAGACTTCTGAGGCAAGAGATAGGGTTCAAGACTTGGCTCATAGTATTGTATCCCTTGTTTTTAAAGGGCACCAAGAACTAAAAGGTCTTTGTCCTTCACCTCAGAAAGTTTCTGTCTTATTTACTGAGAGTGGGTATAGAAGTAAGAATGAAATGTAGAAACACTCAAAGAGAAATTAATATAAATAATGACCAATTAATGTAAATATCTAATGGCAGGGGCCAAATTCTAGCTTGAAGGGGAGTTATAAATACCTGTAACATGCTTTCTGCAATGTCATGTAAGAAATTGATGAGGAGAATGGTGTAATTGAAAATACATTCATTTCAGTCAATATTAATTTGATTCTTGATACCATGCACTTTTGTTGAATGTATTATGTATCAAAGTGTGGAAAGAATGTGAATTAGAGCTGGGACCAGGACAGACAGAACTGAGAGCAATGGGAAACGCTACCCAGGAGGAAGTTTTTGTCTTAGGCAAATGAAAAACATGGATTGGAGCAAGATGAGATTTCCTGCGTAAGGGATGACCTAGCAAAGTCTAGGGGTAACCAGCAAATAAAGATGGGAGATGGTAGGGTGGTTGACATGGCCAAGAAAGAAGATTTCTGCATAGACCAGAGAGGTGAGAGAATCAGACGGTATGGCTGTTCCTGTTTTGAACCACAGATTGCTGGGAAGGTCACCTGGAAGTTCGAGATGATCACTCTGGTACTTTAAGTGGGCAAGTGGGCTGGGTATAGATTGTGGAAAATGGGGGGGAGAGTATGTTTGGTTGGATAGCTGCTCAAATCAAGCCTTTTGTTTACAGGTGGAAATTAAGCTCCTGTGTTTTCAGATTTCAATTTTCAAGAAAAACTGAACAATCTATATTTTTGCTTTGAAGTCTCTCAATTGTTAAATGTTGGCCACACATTCAAATATTAGGCCCTTTGCTACAAATGCATCATAAAACAAAGAACAGAAAGGCATGTACCAATCTTCCTTGGTGAGAGCTCTATTCTGATTAATTTGGTCTTACCTAAATGTATTTAATTATTTTTGGTCTGACAGTATAAAGTCATTGCGAAAAAAAATCTCTGTTGCTATTGTGAGAAACATGAACAAAATTCTCAGTTTTCCACTTTGAAAGATTTGCCAAGTTGTTTGATCTGTTTCATCATGAATTTCTGTTGGGAAGAAGACATATTACATACTAGAAGTATAAGCTGCTAAGTAGTGCACACAAAGAAAATTTGTACCTTTGATTCTACCGTAGCTCTGAATTTTTGTGTTTTTTTCCAGTCCTAAATATATGTATTCTTGATGCTTACTTATTTATACATTTTAATACCCCCTATTATATCATCTGGGGAAAAAATAACTTCTTTGGTTTTGTTTTTTCTTTTTATGCAAAATGAGAAAGAACTGCTAACAAAATCACAAGCCCAGAATCTCCGAATGAGTCACATCATCAAACCCTACAATTGACAGACTCTATAAACAGAGACTATCAGAGTAGAAACTCATACTAAAAAACAGGATTGTAGCAGATTCTGTTGTATTACAGAACTCATTTCTGTTTCATTTCAGCTATGCATCCATATTCTTAAAACTTTGGCAAGTACAGCATTTCCACTGACCAATGTCAAAGGCATCCCTCTTCAATATTATAAAAACTCACATCTTTCTCAGGTCATTACTGTTTTTCAGGAATTAATTGATAGGGATTACCCAAAGAATCCAGAGAAAGAGCAGGTGCTTCGACCTGGCTATCACGGAGGCGGTAATAAACGTAATGATGGCTTGCTGCCTGAGGATTCGTGGCACCAGGTACCCATTTCAGCCCAAACAGATTGCAAATATATCCCTCCTCTCCAATCACCCTATTAATTTGGAAATACTTAGATCTAAATTTCAGCATAGGAATCTACAGATCCTACCAATTACAATAAGCCACCTTGTCCTACTAAAACCGCCACAGTGCTGTTTGGTTTAACAGAGAATGATAATTTAACTTTGGAATAATCTTGTCGTTGTAAAAAGAATTAAAATTATAACTCTTCCACAATCGTGCTGTGCAGCTTTCTATAGACAGTAGTGTGCCGAATTTCAAGTAATATTCTTCTGTTGCCCCATATCCCCAGGTCCTGGATAAAAATGAAATGTGCATTTCATAAGAAGATCCCAGCGAGCAGTAATAAGAAAAAGTATTCAATCATAGTCAATTGGGTAAAGCTTTGGGGATGGGCTCAAGTCACCATTTTCTTCTTTTTTTTTTTTGTTTTAAATAAGGACACAAATAAAAAAATTAAACTAAGCTATTTTTTCTGCCTCCACCAGATCGAATCAGCTAGGGAAATAGATGCCCTTATATCTTTAGCAACATGAAGATAATGTCCACTGGATTGTTTCAGAATTAGTGGAAGCATCATCAATCACCTCAATTACAATAAACAAAAATTCTAGTCAATGTAATATAAGATCCTTTAAGTGTAACCTGAGATCAAGTAAAAATATATACCTGATGCCATTGTGCTACCGCCCCCAATTTAAAAAAAAAAAGGGAGGGGGAAAGGAAGTGTATTTTTTCCATTGTTGTTTCGTTGCTCAGTCGTGTCCGACTCTTTGCAACCTCATGGTCTATGGCCTTCCAGGCTCTCTGACCCTGGGATTTCCAAGGCAAGAATACTAGAGTGGGTTGCCATTTCCTTCTCCAGGGGATTTTCCAGACTGAGGGATCAAACCTAAGTCTCCTGCATTGGCAGGCAGATTTTTTGCCTCTGAGCCACGAGGGAAACCCTATTTTCCATTAAATTTAAATATATATATTTTAAAAAAGAAGGCAACGCCAGGTCTTTGCATTCTCAGGATTTCTATTTTCATAGTTGTCAAGAAAACTGAAAACAGAAATTGCCCAGAGGATGTTTTAATTATTTGAAAAATTAAGAGACGTGTGTAATTGTATATTTCTAAGGTTTTTAGATAGTCCTTTTGAATTGGCTTCTTTTTTGGAAAGCATTTTTTAATAAGGAATTTTATCATGCTAGATGTAAATAAAGCAGTTTTCGAAAACAACAAATACTCCCCAGTGTGGTCAAACATATTTTCACATTGGCATCCTTTGGTCTTGCACAGAAATAAAACATCTTCCAAAATTTTGAAATCTAGGAAACAAAACCCAGACTGCCCAAGCAGACATATTTTTGTGAAAATCTTGAGCAAACCTTTTTTTTTTTTTCTTTTACCTACTAGGAAATCTTTTTACAGCCAATATTACAGCTAGCATATTATGCCACTCTGAAACAGTTGGGAACTTTCATTCATTCACATTCACTGTAAAAGGAATTTTGCTCTGTCTCAGCTCATTATAAGCAGATGCTACTGAATATATTGAAAAAAAAAATTCAATGGTACCTAAGAATAAAAAAAAAAAAAAAAAAAAGCGCTTAAAACAATAGTTGTTTAGAGAGACCTCCACGGATCCCAGTGCTCCGGAACCTTCTCCTGGGTTGTGAACAATCGAAGATTTATTCAAGCTCTCTGCACACTGGGAAATGAAGACCCAGAAGCTCATTATCATGTCTATTAAAAAGCAGAAACTGGGGTACATCTAAGAAAAGATGTATTACTTTTTAAACCGCACAGCAAACCGCAGACCAATAGGGACTTGAACTATATAAAAATACTCTCAGTAGTAGGAGAGTGGGGAGGGAGTGGGGGGCGGGGGTGAAATTCACTTTCCCAAACAGCAGGAAAATACCACACTACTGACTTCCATTGTTGTCACAGCTTTGGAAAAGTGGCTCTATCCTATCCTTCTTGAAAAGTGATTGTTGAAGTCTGTCTTTTGGTTCGATCAGAAGACTAAATGGGACTATTAGAGTAACTCTGGGGACCCTGCTCCAGGAAGGGTGAGGGAGGGTTTGATTAGCAATGACCAGTTAAATTCTAGTTAACCTCAATTAGAAACCTTCACCTTTGCTAATTGGATTAATTTGTCAGCAGGCAGTATACTTATGAAGTGTACTGAAGCCAAATTTGTGCTGCTCTATGATGAGATAAAAATCATTGGTGTGGGGTGACTCATTCTTAAGAGTGCATCTATAGCCAATTTCTGCAAAGGTAAGACAAAGTTGAATTTTACTATCAAGTTGGAAGAGACATTTATTACAGTGATTCTCTTTGCAGCCTGAAAAAGAATATGCCCAGTAAGCAAATTCTCTTTCAATTAAAAGCTTTCCAAACTTAGGGTTTAATGAAACTTTAATTAAAGTCAGTGGAAAAGTCATGTTCAGGAAAAAAAATAAATAAAGGTACTCCAAAGTGTCCTTTTCATTCTCTCTTGACTAATCCAAAGATACTGTCTCTTTTTCCTTTTTTTTTTTTTTTTTTTTAGTATTTTGTGCACAGAAAGACACAGACCAACAAGACTTGTTGCATTATAGACCATCTCATCACCCAAAGACAAAGAATGTCTACGTTCTCATTAAAATGGCAAAGCACGTGACCATGCTGTATCCAGTAACATGTTTCAGAGAGTGGCGGTGTGCTTCCCACATGGCCCAGTGGTAAAGAGCCTCTCTGCCAATGCAAGAGCTGCAGGTTCAATCCCTGGGTCAGGAAGATCCCCTGGAGGAGGAAATACTGCAGCATTCTTACCTGGGAAATCCCATGACAGAGGAGCCTGGCGGGCTATAGTCCAAGGCGTGGCAAAAGAGTTGAACACGACTTGGTGACGGAGCACGCAGTCATGTTCTTTGTGAACAGTCTACTTTACAAAAACTAAGCATCAAATTTGCAGGACAGTTTGTTGGGCTCCATTTTAATGATAAAAACATAGTATGATATTTCTCAACCTGCTAGGGTATCTGTGAATGGGTCCAGTTTGAAGAAAATAAAATGACAATGTCAATCACACATATTTCCCTGTGATGGAAAAAAAATCCCTTCAAGTGGGTCCAAGCTGGAGTGAACAGAGAATCGGTTATACTTGAAAATATGTTAATAAGGCTGCAAAATATTGTGTCTTCAAGTTGGCTAAAGGGCAAATTGCTGTCGTCAGCACCATGCATCTCTTGGGTGAACCGCACCCATCTGCTTCAACAGACACAAGGCTACCAATGTCGTGTACATGTTTCAAAGTACAAAAGAGAGTCTCTGGCATTTTCTGCTTTTATCTATTTCACAAAGGGAGGCATGGGAAATTAGTATTCCATACATATTCTAAGGGAATATAGGTTGTGTTTAAGAGGTCAAGCTTTTTCCTTTCTTTTTTCTCTTATAATAAAGGTGCTACAAATAGGATCTTAAATTCTTTGCCTTTACAAACAAGCATTTCACCAGAAGGAAACAGTAAAAATGATCAGATTATGACAATTAATGGCAATATACAGGGCTTCCTCTGCGTGTGTGTGTGTGTGTGATCTATCTATGACCAGGGCACTGAGAATTCCTTGTCTATAACCTGAACCAAACCTCATTGTCACCTGTTGATAATAGAGAAGAAAGGAAGCCAAGCATCGGGATCAGGGCACAATAATGTCTGTTGACGATAAATTATCAAAACAATAATCATGTTTAGCCAATCCCTTTGTGTAAAACTGTTATTATGATTCCAGTGCCAGCTGTCTGAAACTTTAATTTAAGTGCTTGCTTGAGGCAAGACATTTGGAATGCTAGTTTAGAATGTTTTATAGCTCAAGCAATATGTTTTACTAACCTCAAATACTGTGATGATGGTTTAAATGGTGACTATAATTTGTACATGGGGGCTCCAGGGTGAGTTTTGCTTTTCCAAAGAAGTGTCTGCTGCATCAAAAATTCAGACATTTCTGGGTTATCTTGGCCTCCCTATCCTTGGGGGCCCTGGATACTGCATCTCCCTGCCCATAGGTAAGCGCTGCAGATGGTT
The DNA here is from genome assembly GCA_006410635.1 of Cephalophus harveyi. Classification (NCBI taxonomy): domain Eukaryota; kingdom Metazoa; phylum Chordata; class Mammalia; order Artiodactyla; family Bovidae; genus Cephalophus; species Cephalophus harveyi. Next base: position 81,529 of record SJYT01071126.1, on the reverse strand, counting down.
AACTTTGAGGACATTGCTTCAAGTTGCTGCAGTTGGAAAGTTCCTCAGAAACAGCCATGTTCAGTGGAAAGCACGGTGATAGAAAAGCTATGGTTTAGTGTTAGGTGGGTAAGTAACTTTCATTCTCTTCCTCACCAACCACTCTTGACCCTAGACCTTTTGAAGAAGGCAAAAACCAGATCCTGTTACCGTCTCCACCACATATTCATCATTCCTTACTAATGGATCAGCAAGATGCTGGTATGTTGATAATAAAGGATAAGATTCTCCTTTAAATATAGGAGGCCCCAGGATATAATCCATCTATAAGAATTTTTTCAGTTGTCTTTATCATGTATAAATTATAAGAATGGAAAGATGAAGGCCATTTAAGATTAGTTGCAGTGTATCTCTTTATATTAGACTGTTATTAAGATAGCATAATATTAAAACATTATTATGTCATTTTAGAATAAATTCTAAAGCATATTCTATCCACTATCTCAATATCATAGCAGCATCTTTTCATGATAAAGTCTCATTTTGCAATGGAAATTTCAGGAATTTAAAGAAGTTATATTGTTACTGAAAGGTAGGGGTCTGGCTGCTGTCCACTCAAAAGCCATTAGAGAGGCCAGGTTGAAGGAAAGGAAAGTTTGCTTTATTTCAAATGCTGGCAGCTGGGGTGTGGGCAGGGCAGACGTCTGTCCAAAGGCTGACTTCCAGCACTGATCATCAGTGGACAACAGCTTTTATAGACACGGTGGGGAGGGGAGGCTACATGCAGAAATAGCACAGTCAGCTGACAGTCATGTTCAAATTGATCATCGGTGGTTCTGACCAGAGCCATCTTGGTTATGTTAGGTACAGTCAACCTTATTGGTTTGCTGCCATTTCTTTGAGGCCAGTTCTCAGAACTGTGGCAGCTTATGTCAGGGTACAGTCTGGTCCTTATGTGGTTAACTTCTCCTGGGGTTTCAGCATCTATAAGACAGCTCACAGGACGTGGCTCAGAATATTATCTATAGCAGTTGAGAAGAAACTAAAGGTTCTTGACTATGCTTCATGACTACATTATTATTATTTGTTCTCCTTTGAACGTTTTCCTTTGTTTCTGAGTGTTCCCATTTCTCTGATTGAATTTATTCTTTGACTAAAGTTTTCCACAGACAACAGGCAGGCAGAGGACAAGGGGGAGGTGGGGCAGGGCGATGGGGTCCTGCCCTGTTTCACTGTGACCAAGTGGGTCATGGATCTCCAAAGACCAAGGCCCAAAGCTAGGTGACCCAAGTCAGCCAGGAACACCTGCAGCTTTCAACGTTTCACAATTGCTTCTGGATTCTCTGAATCATCAAAGAAATACTTCCAAGTTATCTTTGATAGAATTTGTCTTCTCTTTACAAACTCTACAACCACCAATGAGTGTAAGTTACAAATTTAATGTCTAAGTTTCTGGGGGAAATTTTTTCCTACTGGAATTTCCTAATATCTAATGGTTGTTTTCAGTGTTAGGCATTTAATAAAATTGGGGAATAACTTTGATACCTAAAGTATAACTCAAGTTGTATCTTTTCCCACTATAGAAAAAGCTTAATTTAACTTAAGAAATGTCTCCTGAAATTTTACAAGATGAAAATCTGCTGGTGGAGACAGGTGGGAAAACATACTGAAGCTATGGCAAATATATACTGTTCTCTGATGACAGTCTTTGTCCAGCTGATTGACTCATACAATAGCAATTGTCTCAAATTATCCTGATAGAAGAACCACACATATGTGCATTGGTCATATGTATAGCCAGATGCATTTCTGGAAAAAAAAAAGCTATATAAAAATCATTCCCAAACACAATTCCTGACCCAGAGGAGCGGTATAATAAATATAAAAGCAAATATGTACCAACATCAATACATTTCTTTTTACTGGAACTGGGCAAGCTTATCTTTTGAAAGAATTCCAGAGGAAATGTGATATAAAGCAATAACGTGTGCTCTCCTTTCTATGTATTGGTTTTACAATTCCAGATGATTATATATGAATCTGTAGTGGGCTGCTTTTGAAATTACTATGCTGAGAAATAAATGCTCTTCTTAACTGGCATCTGCAATGTGACTTGTCAATCAATTTATATTTTTTACAAAGTCACCATTTATAGAATATAGGTGACGCTTGCAACATTAATGAACATGCAAAAAATGTTGGTGTTTCTCAAGAAACAAGGCAGAAGGGGTATATAAAAGGCCGCATAAGTAATGTTTATCTATGTAGAATGAATGAGTTGAGATAGTAATCAATAGAGTCAAATTAGAGGATGTTTCACTGGAATGCCTCATTGTTTTGGGAGTACCCAATTTTTAAATCCTCAAAGTTTAGCACATAACTGATGCCTGTGATGATGGAACTGGACTCAACCTGAGTCAACTCAATTATTTACTGGGTTTTTTACTGGATTATTTACATCAGTGTCCACACAATCAAATGGATCAACTATTTGGCAGTTCAAAGTGGATAACATAGTGTAATATTTTGGGGCCTCAGTTTTGAGGTGAAATTGGCATGACTATTTTCTTGCTTTGTCTATTTTTAAAAATTGATTTTCATGCAACAATCAATGTTGATAATATTTTTTAAAATGTTTATTCTGTTAACTGTTAGATGATAAGATAGTGATTTTGTTTTTAATAAATGCTTATGCATTTTCCATTAAGAAAATTAGATTTTTTTCATCATAATAATATTCATTTTTGCGTCTCTACATGCAGTGACCAAGTTTTCTCTTTAAAATGATTCAAGCCTTTTATTTCATTTCTATAACATTTATGCTGGCCTATGTCTTTATGCCAGTATTTTGGCTCCTGGTAAGGCCTGGTGAAAAGTTTGCACTCTATTACTTTTCTTATGATCCTTAAATTCCATTTTGTCCTTTTTGTCAGTCACTTTCCTGCTCAATCTTCTGTAGGCTACTTTTTCCACCAGCTTTCTAAGTAGACTTCACACATTCATTTGTTTGTTCATTTACCCACTTATTCAATAAATAGGTTATCGCCAACTGCAATGTCAAGAGAGTAGGCATTGTGTGAACTGCAAACAAGTAATGGTTTCTACCCTCATGGGGTTTAAAATCTAGTTTTGGAAATAAAATCCATAAAAATAGTTTTAATATAGAAAGCTATTGTCTGGGATGGAAGCCAGGTTCCTCAGTTCATCAGTTGTATCTTTGGGCAATTTATTTAACCCAGCTATGTCTCAGTTCCCACATCTGTAAACTGAGTTGAATGATACTACTTACATTAAGGGATTATTGTAAGCATTAAATGAGACAATATATGTAAAGCCTTAGAACATTCTGGTTTAACAAAAGCACTCAAGACAAGTTCAATGGAATGGTTAAGGGGAGAAGAATAAGCATGTATAGTTTAAGAACATTTGAAGCAAACCAAAAGAGGGAGGGAAAGGAGGGGGCTGAGGTCTTTCAAAGAGAAGAGAAAACCATTCCACACATAAGTGCTTACAGGAGACTCCATGATCAAAGTGATGTTGAAGATGTGGCTGGAGGGATTGATCAGGATATGATTGACAAGTGAAGAATGAGGGGTACAAAGCCTGGACTGAACCAGCACAATTTCCTGAGGAGCATTCATAGCTCATCACGCCAGTTCACCCGGTAGGATTGTCCTTACACTACCCCTTGTGCCTGTAAGTCCACAGTGCTATTTCTTCTGGCTCACTGCTGAGCTTTCTGGGCATGGCTTTGATGAGCAAAGAACATTCAGACCTTGCTGGGAGGCACTGCACCCTACCCACTCTTCCTTTACTGACCTCCTTGTGCTATTATGTTATATTAAAAAATATACCTGCACACATGAGAAGATGCTCAATATTGCTAATTGTTAGAGAAATGCAAACTAAAACAGGTACCACCTCACACTGGTTAGAATAGCCATCATTAAAAAGTCTACAAATAACAAATTCTGGAAAGCATGTGAAGAAAAGGGAATCCCCCTACACTGTTGGTGAGAATCTCAAGTGGAGATTAATATGGAGGTTTTCCCAAAAAACTAAAAAGAAGACTGCCGTATGATCCAACAACTCCACTCCTGGGCATATATTCAGAAAGAACTCTAATTAAAAAAGACATTCCCCCCCCCACTCCTCCCCGCCACAACCCAGTGCTCGTTGTAGCACTATTTGCAATAGCCAAGACATGCAAACAACCTAAATGTCCATCAATAGTTGGACGGATAAAGAAGAGGTGGTATATTTATACCACAGAATATTAGTCAGCCATATAAAAAGAATGAAATAATGCCATTTGCAGAAACATGGATGGACCTAGATAGTATCATACTGAAATAAAGTCAGAAAGAGAAAGACAAATGCCATATTATATCCCTTATATGTAGAATCTAAACTATGACAGAAATGAGGTTATCTACAGAACAGAAACAAATTCACAGATACAGAGAACAGACTTGATGTGGCCAAGGGGAAGGGGTGGGGAGGGATGAATGGGAGTTTGAGATGAGCAGATGGAAACTATTACATATAGAATGGACAAACAGCAAGGTCCTACTACACAGCCTGGGCAACTGTAGTCAATATCCTGTAGACCATAATGAGAAAGAATATGAAAGAGAATATAAATATAAGTGTATAACTGAATCACTTCACTGTATAGTGTAGAAATTAATACAACATTGTAAATCAACTATATACTTCAATCAAATAAATTTGAAAAGTAATATGCCCGTGAGTTTCTCCCTAAACTGTTAAGCCACTTGAGATCAAATCCTTTGTCTTTGTAGATGCACCTACAAAGATGCATTGCCTGCCACCACATAGACACTCAAGAAACCCATGTTGATCTCAAGAATATCACAAATAATCTGGTTTTCGCAAGCGAGTGGTAGACTTTAAGTCCCTATTGCCTGGTTCATTGTGAGTTTTCCAATAGTTCTGTGCCTTTACTGGGTCAAGTTCACTCACTTTAGAGTGAGAGTGGCTCTCTGAATCCCACTGTCAACTCCTTTGAAATGTCAAGAGCAAAGTCATCAGTGGACAGCATGTCCTTGCCTTTTCACTTTGGAGTGTCATCAAATTTTAATGTCAGAAAATTTATCCTACTGAAGGAACATCCCAAGTTTAACCAAGCTGCATTGACCTTGAATGGGATTCATAAACTCTAAACCTGAGAGTAGAGGGTGGTTTTTGGCACTCTAGGCAAAGAAAAGAGTAAAAGACATATGTGACAGGGTGTGAGAGTTATAAGGGATCCCTTCTTCTCCTGCCTCTTCATCTCTACTAGAACACTATAGAAATAAAGAAACTGGCTTTTAAAACAATTCTTACTCAGAAATACACACACATCCATCTTAAAGGGGTAGAAGAATATTAAAAAAAAAAAAAAAACTTTTCTGTCTCCATCATATTTTAGAACCAAATGGAGTTCAAGTACATTTTTCATACTTACTTTACTTTAAGATAATGCATTAAATAAGTCACTAATGCCTTTAAGACAGAGTCAGAAATTGCATTCCTGTAACTGAGGTCAAATCTCATTGAAGAGTTAGGATTCTTGGATTGATTTATATCATTTCTTTATTCACTTCTTTTTCATTTATTTCTTTTCTTCCTTGACCCGGAGAAGAGGCCACCGACTAACAAAAGCCCCAGTGCCATTGAAACTCCGGATGAATAATACTGACCCACATTAGCGAGCTGAGAATCCCATCTCTTTCTAGAGTATAGATAAAAAAAATTATAGAATAAAAAATAAAGAGGTTATCAGTCTTATAGTTTGTCTTCTCTTGTGATGCAGATTAAATGGTTATAACTTCACTAGACTTCAATCTACTTGACATCTGTCAAAAGGTTGGGGTCATCTTTCTTCCATTAGTAAGGGTCTCCATTTCAGCAATCCCCTCCATACCCATATTCATGTCAGATATAATTGTCTGCTTCTTGTCAATCTTCCCTGTTAATGGAATCAACAAGTGCTGAAACTAGGCAAAGAGAAAATGCTGGCTCTTTTCAGGGCCACAAGAGCAAAGAGTAAAAGGGAAACACGGTGCCTGGACTCCTTGTCATTCAGTGTCCTCTAATTTCGTTTCCAACTCAGAAACTTCCTGTTATGCCAACTTCTAAGCTACAGAATTGCTTTGCAACTAAAATGCTGCAAATGCTCCAAGTCCAGATTTCCATTTGTGGGCCTGATCTGTCTCACGCTGTCATTTTGGTAGATGCTAAACTTTTTGAATGGGCAAAATGAGGCTAAACATTGCATAAACATAATCAGTCTTTGGAAATGATGGGTAGATTTTGCATCTAGTTTCAGTGCTGACAAGTGTCCAGCTATGATATACTTGACCCCATTACCCAAGCCTCAGTTATTACGTTACTCAGTTACTGTGCTGATATATAGACTCTATGACATCTTTGTGGTAAATCCACAAATTATGTGTGTTTGTGTGCTTAGTTGCTCAGTCGTGTCTGACTATTTGCCACCCTTTGGACTGTAGCCTGTCAGGCTCCTCTGTCCATGAAATTTTCCAGGCACTGAAGCGGGTTGCCATTTTACTGCACCACCTGAGAAACCCACAAGCTACGCATCTTCTGTTTAATTCAAGATGTTGGAGAGAAGAGTTTGGAAATACACTTTCTTAATCCATACTTCTGATTGCTTTAAATTCTTATTGATGTGTGATTGATCTTGGATTCTTTCAGAAGGAACAGGAGTCACTACATCAACCAATTGTCCTGTCCCCTTGATTATGGGAGTAGACTCATGAGTTTATTTTAGATCATCTGTTCTTCCTATAAAATGCATGAGTCTAAGAATCTTGTTGGAGAGTTACAAAATCAATAGCATATGATAAAGGGTGTGGTTAGCACAGGAAAACCACATGTCCAGGATGCACTTTGAAACAAAAGGCCAACCTTTAACCACGAGAGCCCCCTGGGTACTTCTTACCCAGAAAATCTCTCACTAATCATGTTCCAGCTATTTATGAAAGCACTGATGCTGTTTTTTTTTTCTTTTTTAAAAAAACATAAAAGCAAACTTAAAGTGGCTAAAAAATCCTTATCTAAGCAGTTTCAGGGAGTAACTCTATAGTTTAAGCATCATGTAAGCTTTTCTTCATTTGATTTCTAAGTTCATTCTAATGTGTTTCCAGTTGCATTTGTATCTTCAATTCATGAGTCAGTGGCAAGAAATGAATATAACAGCTTGGTAGAGGCAAATACAACATGGCTCACAAATATAAGGCTTTTTGCCCCACTAGCATAGGAGAGAATATCTTGACATTGACATGATATATATCATTAAATATTATATATATTGATCATTAAATACTATATATATTTATCATTATATATTATTAAATGCCATGTATTTTTATTTATTCAATGTACATGAACTTGGGCAAACTCTGGGAGATGGTGAGGGACTAGGAAGCCTGGCATGCTGTATTCCATGAGGTCATGAAGAGTGGGACACAACTCAGTGACTGAAAAACAACAACTTATTATATATGCATATTATTAAATGCATATTACATATAATAAGCATATGCTGTATATACATATACTGTATAATATATATACTATGCATACATATGTGCATGTGTTATATATGTCATTTAATTAAATATATGTTATGTAGTGTGTTTGATAAAAGATTTTATATATTTAATAAAATATGAATACAGTAGCTATAAAATACATATCTAATAAAATAAAGACCTTTGGTTAAACATGTTCCAGATGTACAATGGCTACCTGACCTTGGGCACAAGCTTCTCTTGGACATGGATTGCACTTGCCATGACTGATGCATTTCCACAAGCCAAGATTCCCAGACCACCATCCCCCTCAGTCTAAACACATACACTCCATTGTAAAATTATTCTGCCACTTTTGTTCGATTGAGTTTGTTAACTGCCAAATCACTGAGTCATGCCACCCTTTTCCTCCTCAGAGGTCTGTGCCAAGTTCTGTCTCTGAGGCAAAGCAAAAATAAACACCTTTCACTGGCACTTCAGTCTCGTGGTAAAATACGAGGGCATCCTCTCTCTGCAGAGCAGATCCGGAAAACATCCCTTTCTGAATTTTCTGACTTTCTCATTCTATTTTCTCCCAGAGTCTGTTTGCAAAACATTTTATGGAATTGGCAAGTTATTTGCACTGCTTTTGCATTGCAGTCTGCCTAATTCAATTGCAATTATTTGTAAACTGCCGCCATAACTCTTTCTTGGCTAATGTCTGCAAACTGTTTACTAAACAATAAACTTAATCATGCATTCATTGTTGCAAATGTCTCCAAATGGTTTCAGAGGAGAGCTGACTTGACATTTTTGCCTATTTGCAAAGCCATGAAGGATGTTTTCTGATGTATGCAAAGTTCTATAGCATTTAGTCACTCCATTTCCTGCATTGCCTCTGATCTGTGGCGAACTGGGAAGGCCTCTCTTTCAGGTCAGTCAATGTGCTGTGCCAGTACTGGTGGATTCAAAGCAAACTGAGCAGGAGATGATGCAACGGTAGCAGGGAGCGAAGAGAAAGCATGACAGCATGCTACAGGCGACCGTCAGCTTACACAGATATTAGACGATTAGTCACCAGGCACGATAACCAAGCATCGACTGTCTTTAAAGGCCCTGTGTAAGACTCCTTGAGAGGTGTAGGGTATGAAGACAATGGCTCTGCCTGTCGGGGAGCTTATGGGATGTGAAGATGAGAGGAAGAGGAAAGATCAAAATAATTTCCAATTTACAACCTAGATATCTGAAGAACTCATGATGCTGCTAATAATAGACAAACCAGGATGAGAAAATGATTTGGAATATGTGAGAAATATGGCTCTAAATGTCTTGGTTTGAGTCAGCAACAGCATGATTTGCCAGAGTAGTTTATCAAAAATGCTTACCAAGTAGTTTGGAGTGTGAGAATGCAGGAAAGGTCTGTCTGGAGATACTGGCTTGGGAGCACTGGTATAGGGTGTAGCTGACTTTGGGAATGAACAAGATTTCTCCTTGAAAGAGTTGGAGAGGACAGGCAAACTCTTGGAGTAGAGTGGAGGAAGATGGAAACTTAGTGAAGGATATAGAAAAGGGTGGCAAAAAGACATCCCAGTTGTTACCTGGTCATAAAAACAATGGGAGTATTTTAAGAAGTCCATGGTGTGAAATGATTTGGTGTAGGTATGTTGAGAAGTATGCAGAGATACATAGAGAAGAATGGGGAAAGCTTGCAGAGTTCATGATGAAGAAGTGACTGGAGATCCAGCTGCAAATGCTGGAATCTAGGAGGAGGGATGCTGATGGAGCCAGTGTGAGTACCAGAGGCTGCCCCCTGGAGAATTTTAGCTGTGAAAAGGAAGGAGTAATGGCCAGTGCACTTCCTACAATTTTCCCATTTTCCTCTTCTTCACAATCTTGGTTCAGGTCATTTTACCTAAATTGTTAACACCTCCTCCACCATCCTCAGTCTCTGCTTATGAACTTATTCAATTAATGAGAAAAAAATAGAGCCATCAGAGAACTTCCATACATTTACTGTGTGTCTGTATCCATTGTAGTCTGCCTACTTTTCCCCTTGTTACTATGAATGATTAATCTAAACTCCTCCACCAAGCCAACCACCCCATCCCTTCCTGCCTACTCAAGAACACTGTTCTGGGGATTTCCTCCTCTCTCCTCCACCCCCATTTCGCCTCATCTGTACTTGATGCTCTAATTTCTTTCCCTCCTGTGACTCCACTCTTTCTCCAGGTCTTGCTCCATCTCTCTGCCTGTACTTGCTGCCGTCAGTTCATCTCATCCTACGCTGTCTAGGTTTCAGTGAAAACAGCTTCTAACACTTTACCTGTTCACGGAAACAACTGCTATCAGGGTCAACATGCCTTCCACATAGAACGACACCACTTTCTCTTGAATCTCTCTCCCTACTTTACTGGACAATATTTCCATCTTGCTGCTGATGCCTCCTCAATCTTCTGCCTTCAAAACAGCAGAGCATGCCAGGAACTGTTTTTTTATACTTCTCATCTCTATCTATGGAGAAGGAAATGGCAACCCAGTCCAGTATTCTTGCCTGAAAAATCCTATGGACAGAGGAACCTGGAGGTCTATAGTCCAAAAGGTCGTGAAGAGTTGGACATGACTGAGCCACCAAAACATGTGTGCAAGCATTTCTATCTAATTTTGACTTAAGTGATTCCATCCTTTACTTTGGTTTTCAAACATCACCTAAATACTGATCACTCCAAAATCATATCTCCAGCCTGGGTTTCTTCCCTTAACTCCAATAGCATCAGTGACACAGTAGGATATTGACTGGGGGACTTTTCCTGGATAGGGTGGATCATGGGGATCGACTTCCTCAGGAGCGGTTGATGACTGGGATTCCCCATCAGGGGATATAAAGAAGCTAAAGTCAGCAAATCGAACTGAGTTGGAGGATAAAAAATGAGTCACCAGAAGCAAAGACTCAGAATCAGATAAAGGAAGAACCACAGCTGGCACCAGACTCCTGGCAAAGTAACATTTAAGTCAAACATGGAGCAGATAAGATGGTGGGTCACTTCCAAAAAACTCAATCAGCAACACATGGGAGATTTCCTGTATGACAGAGAGTAGGTTCTAGGCCTAGGCTCTAGTTTCGGCATTTAGGTTTTGAGAAATACAGAGCATGACTACATGGTGTACCCCAGCTTGAAATCTTATTCATCCATTGCAGACTCAAAGTTTTGCCTAGTATAACCAGTTCTGACCTGCTATGAGTGTCTGACTGCAAGAGAGATGTTTAACATCAGTTAAAAAAAAAAAAAAAACTAAAAACAAAAACAAATCCACTCTGCAATGCCAGGGTCCTGATTGGCTAATTCTGCAAAGGCCTCATCTGGGAAACCCACCATCAGGTTTCCCAAACCATTCCACTGGAATCAGATATTTTCCTCTTGTAAAACCGGCCGCAAAATACAACTTATAAAATACTCCAACCACTTTGCCAAACCAACCAGAGAGTACCACGCCTCTTGACTTTCTAAGAATGTCTGCTCTATAATGAAAAACATAAGGACCCCACCCCCACCCCAGCTTCTCCATATGTGCTTCAGTTCGATGAAAAAGAGCACTTCATTCTGCTGGAGCATTCTTTCCCCACCACAAGGACCAGCACATCCTCACAGCTGCAAAGCCACAACTTAGAAACCACCCTTCCGTGTTCACCGGTCCCCAACTCAGGGTGCAAACTTCTGCTCCAAAACTATTAAAGTGAATAATCAAAGGTCAGTTAAAAATGTGACACTTACTTGAATCAATGTCTTCTTGAAGGCTTTTGAAAGGTGCAGCAGGCGTAAAATTTACTATTGATTGTTGGGGTACGTTCCAGTCCCCCGTTCAGAGTCATTTCAGAACGACACATAATTTGTTTTGACCTGCACTGGGCTCGTCTACTGGACACACACGCATCCCAGGTTCTCTTAGTTGCAGCTGAGCTTTCTTTTTTCTGTCCACTTCTCTCAGTTTTTTTCTCCCCTCCTTAAATTTCTAGGTTCCTGCCGTCCCCTTCTGCCTGCTCCTCTCAGCTCCTGTTCTAATTTCAGCTGTCATTTCCCTGGCTCTCCCGAGTGCTCTGAGCTCCTGTTCTAATTTTTCATGTCTTCTCCCAGGGCCGCCCTCCTTTCTGTCTCTCTGACCCTCTCCCGCTCGCCTTCCCTTTCTCTCCGACTCTTCCTCTTCCACGTCCCATCGGAGGCTTTGCCTCAGGTTTTGCTGCTGCTCCTGTCTTCTGCAGACTGTTTAATGCAGCCAGTAATAGGGTGGCCGTTCTGCTCTGCAGAAATCTCAGATTCACAGAAATAAAATAGATTTTTTTTCATGTTCTTCTAAACCCAAATTTGAATCTCATTCCCCTAAATATTTCCTTCCTCCACTTCCAGATTCTACTTGCGGTTGGAATGAATCTAAGAAAATTTTTTTTTTTTTTTTATTCCTTGGTTGACAAGAGCAAAATATTGGGAGTTGATCTGAGAAGTCTTATTCCAATACAGTTTGGTCCAGTTGTATTTTCTAAAGACGTTTAGAGGAATTTCCAATGAGTATCCACGGAAGCGTGAGAAAAAAATCTTCTACTGTGAGTCCATCATTCATTCCAGTAATACTTAAATACATGACTTAGTTAAGATCATGTTTTGTAAAGTGATGTTTCTCCAGGGTCCATCTCCCCTCTCAGTTGCCTAAAGAAACAATCACACTCTCGTTAATTACACGTGAATGATTTGCATTATTCACAAACTGCTTCACTAAGGGTGTTTATTCGGAGAAGGCAATGGCACCCCACTCCAGTACTCTTGCCTGGAAAATCCCATGGACGGAGGAGCCTGGAAGGCTGCAGTCCATGTGGTCGCTGAGTTAGACACGACTGAGCGACTTCACTTTGACTTTTGACTTTCAAGCATTGGAGAAGGAAATGGCAACCCACTCCAGTGTTCTTGCCTGGAGAATCCCAGGGATGGCAGAGCCCAGTGGGCTGTCATCTGTGGGGTCGCACAGAGTCGGACACGACTGAAGTGACTTAGCAGCAGCAAGGGTGTTCATTGCCAAACTATCTTGGTGGAATTTTGAACATGCTGGTCTGTTCTGGAAGAAAAGAAATTCTCAATGAAGGCAGTGTTGGGATATGAAAAGGAATTAATTCATAGTTGCCTTGAATTTAATATCTGAGGACAGAGGTGGTAGTGAGTTCTACCTATTTGTTCTTAAGGACAAAAAGTCTCCTCGTATAAAATTCTTCTAGCTTTGGAGATCTAAATAGTTCCGTATCAAAAAATGCATTCACTCCCTTATTAAAGATTACAGAGACTTCATCCGGAGACATTTTGATTTCTAGGTAATGATCTGAGGGTGAGGGCATCTTCTAGACTTACATAGAATGTTCTCAGCACTTGTTGGCAAATTAAAACAACATAGCTCCTGGTTGTTTCCAGGAGTCTGGTTTCATTTTATATCATTTACTGGTTGTTTTGGCATAATGCCTTCTTGTCTGAAACGTAACATTTTACATTTGTTGGGAATATATACATATGTAAAAGAGGAGAAAGTTTGTATTGGAAAGGTCAGAGTTTAACACTGTACATCTTGCCTCTTATTCTTTCAAGGAGCCATTGACAATCTTTCTGGAACTAATTTTGAAGGGCTTTAAGAAATTACAAATGACACGATTTCTTGGCTCTGTACTATTGTTATTATCTTTACAAATGGTGAGTGAAAAACTGAGGTTATAACATCCAACTTACATTGACTCAGTAACCTTACTGAGTCCACTTTGTACCCAGCTCTGTGACGATGGGTGCAGGAGTGGAAAGATGAATAAGCCTAAGATCCCCTGGAGGTACGTGAGCTAAAGGTCATGTCAGAGGTCAACCAAAAAAGTTTTAGCCTCATCTGAAAAATCTTAATCCAAATAGCCTTCTCCACAAAATAACCCGAGTTAAACCTCTCTGGGGTATCTGATTTCTAAAAAAAGTAGAATATAAAACATATGAATCAAAAGCTACATGCATTTGACTTTTTCACTCATTACTTAGAAAATCGGACAGAATATATGCAAATTTCTCAAGTACACAGCAGAGAGGAAACAGCACAAAATGCGTATTTCATCCCATGTAAGTTTCTGATTATTCCCTGCTTCTAATTAAGCCTCCCCCTCCCCCCAACCACATCCGGGTGTTTTTTATTTTATTTCCATGAGAATGATCAGAAAAACAAAGACACAGGGAGGAGGAAGCCCCACAGCTTTGTTGGGAAATAGGAAGTGATGGGAAACTTTGTTTGCCCTTTCTGCTGTGAAGAAGTTTGCCAAAGAGCTGTAGCCCTGTGCCCTGCTATGTACACCACCTCCAGAAGTGGCAGAGGCCAGCGTGGGAAAAGAAGGTGCTCCCTGGGCCCAGAGTGACAACAGTCAGCGCTTCCAGGAATCTCAAGATGAAAAGTAAAACCACCGAGACAGCGGAGTGGTTCAGAGTTGCTCGCTTTCTTCCTCTCTCCCTCCCCTCCTTTCTTTTTTTGTTGAATTCCAAGTCACTATGAGCCTATTAAATATGTTGATCTTTTCAAACATCATCTAGTGACCTCCTCAGTTGAGCCAAAACTACAACAATCTTCTGTTTGGCTGGTGCTGAGTGCTTCAGTTCCTGTTTTCTCTCCTCCGTTGTCTATAGCTATGAGAATTAAGAAGGAAATACTCTCTAGGACAAGGGTGTCAACTGCCTTTTCCATAATTATGGGGTTTCACAGACATGCCTATTAGAGTTTTTGAAGTCCATGGGGGAGGGCTCCATCAGAATCTCTTGTTTATTCTATAAACTGGAGTCAAACTTATTGTATATTTTGAACCATTGAAGATATAAACAGATTTCCATCTTGTGACTGAATACATACAATGAAATGAAAAAAGGAGCAATACCAAGAAATTGAAAGAAAATAAAAAATAATAATGACAACAAACAAAAATCTTCAATTATATGGATATTTCAGGATGTAGCAGCAAAGTTCCCTGGATCAATTATTTTCAAATTTTGTTTTAGCTATATCCTGAAATATCCAGATGCAATGTGATAGAAAATTCTGATTTTAGGTCCAAATGATGATATGGCCTTTCTCAAATTTCTGTTTCTATTGGTCAGTTGAAGCCTTGGTCATACTGTGTCAAAAAGGAAGGTTCTTATGAGGATATACTTGTGCTTTCAGGCAACCCAGATACCAGTTATCAGGCCAACACTTAATTTTCCACTCCTGGAGACTCACTTGGAAGAGTGGACTTCATATCTGAGTATGTGGCAGCATCTCTGGGAGGGCCAGTTAAACACAGCTGATGTGCTTCAGCCCTCCACCTCCAGGAAGCTCTCATTCAGCAAATTGAATGAAGCCTGAGAATATACACTTTTTAACCCTTTACCAGGTGATGACAGAGACAGGGCCAGGAGTAGGAAGGAGAGGAATTTGTTATTTGATCATTCCTTGTTCATTATCTTCCCTACCAGAGGAGCATCCATACCTAGCCTGCAGTAGGAGAGATACATTTGAAAAGCTCTTTTAACTCAGTGTAGCATGCTGGTCTGCTCCACCTCCCTTGTTTTATTCCTCAGAAGTGGTGGGCTGTGGATTCTGAAGGAAAAAGTGGAAGGTGGTCAAAATTATGTGTCTTCTGAGTGATAGAGACAGAAATCATGTCTGTCTCAGTTCTGGAGGCTAGAAGTTCATGATCAGGATTCCAGTTGGTTGGTTTTGGTAAGCGCTCTCTTTCTGGTTTGCAGACGACGCTCTTCTTGATCTGTCCTTATAAGGCACTTGTTGAAGGTTTCCTTATTCCTGCGCTGCAAGGGGTACTTCACATATGCTGTTTTACAGATGTATAGGAAGAGTAGCAGTGATATCAGCACCTCTGCCTTACCAACAACAATACAGTTGTGTTCATGTCTGTGAATCAAGTAGCTTTGCTTGACCTCGGTTTCATTTTCTGTAGCAATGCCCCCTACACTGCCTCTTTCATGGGGTTGTTGTGACAATACTATCTCATAACACTGCCAGGGAAAGAGAATTTTAGCCTAAGAGAGTGGTTCTCTGAGCGTGGTTCCTGGTAGAGAAGCATCAACCTCATCTCCTTATTATCAGCTGGCCAGGGAACCTCACTTTGAGAATCACTGACTCAAAATAACATTTCTCAAGCTTCTCCTGATGAACTTGTTAAACACACCTGCTATCAGGGCTTTCTCCAGGAAACTGTGATTTAGTAGCTCTGGGATAAAACCTTGGAATCAATATTTTTATTTCATCTAATATTTTTAGATGAATGCTCCAAGTGAAACAATTTCTAGGAAATTTATTTTTATGCAATATCAATTTAATAAGTATTTGCAGGTTGCTTGCTGAGTTAGATAACCAGTAGCTGAACTTCCTAGAAGCCTAAATATCTGATTTCCAGGTGAGAAAGAAAGAAAAGTTGCCTGGATCAATTCAGCTATTGGAGGTTAGGTTGGCTGTTGAAGGACCAGGAATTGTCCTCTAGGTGTGGTAGATGGATAAGGATAACTTGCAAACAGAGAAGTGAAGTGTGTAATAATAATAATAATAAAACCCAACCCTGAATATCACAAGCTTGAGAAATAGCTATCGGTTTGAAAAGGCTCTGAATTGTCCATCTTCGTCCTTACTACATAGGGCCATGACTACTTGCTCGAGACTTTATCCACAAGACTCTGAACTTCTTCTTGAGGGCAGGGACTGAGTCTTCGGCTTTAACTCCATAGGTGATGCTCTCTTGCAGGTCCATAAATGAATGAACAGAGGACAAGTGGGTCAGAGGACAGGCTGGAAAGATTTAGTTTGGTGCCAGATTATAGGAAATCTCATATTTATAAATATGATAAATGTGTGTATCTCAGAGCATAAAATAAACACCATAAAATTAGTTTAATGAAGGGAACACACTAATCTGTGAAATTTTACTTTGGTGAAGATTAGCAGGCAAATAGAGAGCAGAGGTCAAAGGCAGAGAATTCTGTCTGAGGCTAATACAGTGGACTAGAAAAGAGATACTCTAGACTGGAGTGAGGGCTTCTCAAAGACAACCGGGAAGAGTATGAAGAGTGGAGAGATGGCTAAAGTAGGCTTGCCAAGACTCAGTCCCTAATCAGAGGTAGGGGTGGAGGGGGTCTTTGATGGTGACCTGAGCTTCAAGTTCAGGTTCCTTGGGGAGAGGAGGGCATATGGTTAATTAAACATTAGAATACAAAAGTGTGTGTCATAAGATGATGAATTTTGTTTTCTATTGAAGAACCCATGAAACATCCAGATCCACTGGAAACATAGGTTACCTCTTAGGGGAGAAATATTGAGAGCATCAGCATTTACATGGCGATGCTTTAGGAGTGGATGGTTCATCTGGTATTTCAGTTGATTTTTGCTTGCTTGCATTTTTCCACCCTCTCACTGTGTGTATGCTAAGTCACTTCAGTCGGGTCCGACTCTTTGCGACCCTGTGGACTGTAGCTCCCTAGGCTCTTCTGTCCATGGGATTCTCCAGGCAAGAATACTGGAGTTGGTTGCCATGCACCTATAACAATGCTATTAGTTTAATAGATGGGATGGATAAAAGCTGATAAAGGGAACAAAGAAAATATTGGAAGCAAACAATTGTAATATTTTCTTTGGATAAATTGTCTATTCTTGTATTCAATTTCATTGCCTTCCCATGAACTGACTTTCTATCGGATTCTATATAAATAGAATTTGCCTTTACTGGGGTGTCACCCTTATGGCAGAAAGTGAAGAGGAACTAAAAAGCCTCTTGATGAAAGTGAAAGAGGAGAGCGAAAAAGTTGTCTTAAAGCTCAACATTCAGAAAACGAAGATCATGGCATCTGGTCCCATCACTTCATGGGAAATAGATGGGGAAACAGTGGAAACAGTGCCAGACTTTATTTTTTTAGGCTCCAAAATCACTGCTGATGGTGACTGCAGCCATGAAATTAGAAGACGCTTACTCCTTGGAAGAAAAGTTATGTCCAACCTAGATAGCATTTTCAAAAGCAGAGACATTACTTTGCCGACTAAGGTCCGTTTAGTCNCAAAATCACTGCAGATGGTGACTGCAGCCATGAAATTAAAAGACGCTTACTCCTTGGAAGAAAAGTTATGACCAACCTAGATAGCATTTTCAAAAGCAGAGACATTACTTTGCCGACTAAGGTCCGTCTAGTCAAGGCTATGGTTTTTCCTGTGGTCATGTATGGATGTGAGAGTTGGACTGTGAAGAAGGCTGAGTGCCGAAGAATTGATGCTTTTGAACTGTGGTGTTGGAGAAGACTCTTGAGAGTCCCTTGGACTGCAAGGAGATCCAACCAGCCCATTCTAAAGGAGATCAACCCTGGGATTTCTTTGGAAGGAATGATGCTAAAGCTGAAACTCCAGTACTTTGGCCACCTCATGCGAAGAGTTGACTCATTGGAAAAGACTGGGATGCTGGGAGGGGTTGGGGGCAGGAGGAGAAGGGGACAACCGAGGATGAGATGGCTGGATGGCATCATGGACTCGATGGACGTGAGTCTGAGTGAACTCCGAGAGATGGTGATGAACAGGGAGGCCTGGCGTGCTGCGATTCATGGGGTCGCAAAGAGTTGGACACGACTGAGCAACTGAACTGAACTGAACTGAACTGGGGTGTCATAAACTCAGAAAACTCTGAAAAGAAGGACTTCACAAAATGACATCTAGATTGACACCTCTCTGGGCAATTTTAGTTGCTCTCTCCTTCCACCAGCAAGCATGTGCTAGATGTTTGGGTATGACATGCCAGTCACTGATTTTGACCCTGGGTCCTGCGATGAACAAGACAGGCCCTGATCTTGTAAAGTTTATATTCTTGTGGGAGAAGATTTGGTCAACATGCTACACATGTCTAGGACTTCTTTGTGATACAACAAACATATTTTCCACTGCCATTCACAACTCCATTTAATACAAAGAGGAGTGTGATGTGTGATGGAGAGTATTTTATTAGATGTAATCACTTTTTTCCCTCTGATAGTGATGGAGGTATTTCTCTTCTTTCCACTTCAGTCAAGATGAATCTTATCCATCTATCATAGGATTCAAGGAAAGACTGGTGAACAGTTTGTCTGACAGCTTCAGAAGGAGATATCCACTCTTTCCTTTGGTCTCCTAAAGTAACAGTGTTAATGACTTATTGGGCCAGGACTGGAAATAGGAGCAGTCATGCTGTTTTACAAATCTTGTGTTTAACTCTGAGCAAATGCATTTTTATCCTTCTAGTGATCATATTACCCATCAGTGGAAAGGCATATA
This sequence comes from Cephalophus harveyi, assembly GCA_006410635.1. NCBI lineage: Eukaryota > Metazoa > Chordata > Mammalia > Artiodactyla > Bovidae > Cephalophus > Cephalophus harveyi. The sequence continues at coordinate 62,684 of SJYT01071126.1, read as the reverse complement.
TTTCAGATTCCAAAAGTCTGATGAATCAGCTAGAACATAATTAAACTTAACAAGATCTCTTTTTTTCTCTTTTGGGGTGCTCAGCATCTTGCCTAAGAAGGCCATGGCTGGGAAAGTACATTTTGAATAGCTGTGAGTGTAGACTGAATCCATCTGAATTTGAAAGTACTCTTGACCAATGTGGATTTAACTCACAGCTCCACCACCTACTAAGTGTGTGCCCTTGGAGGCTGATTAACTTCTCTGGGTTTAGTGATCTTCTCTATAGGATGGCTATAAAAAGATCAATCTTGGAGAGTTCTTGCAAAGGTTAAATAAAATTACATAGATACAGATATAGCTTTGTATATGTATACATACAAGAGATATTTGGGGTGTCTCCCTATTTTCCAGCTCACAATCTTTCCCGAGAAGTGTGGCCAAGTTGCATGGGTGAAGCTGGAGTCACCATATATATTTTTTTTAATTGAAGTATAGTTGACTTACAATGTTGTGTTCACTTCTGCTATACAGTAAAGCGATACATTTATACATATATAAGATTCTTTTTTATATATTCTTTTTCATTATGGCTTCTGGAGAAGGAAATGGTAACCCACTTCCGTATTCTTGCCTGGAGAATCCCCATGGACAGAGGAGCCTGGCGGGCTACAGTCCACAGGGTCACGAGAGTCAGACATGACTTAGTGACTAAACAACAACCACATTAAAGCTTCTCTCAAGATACTGAATATAGTTCTGTGTGCTTTATAGCAGGACCTGGCTATTTATCCATCCTATGTGCAGCAGTGTGCATCTACCTACTAAGTCCAAACCGCCAGTCCGTCTCTCCCCAGCTCTCTCCTTGGTGCCCACAAATCTGTTCTCTGTGTCTGGGAGTCTGGTTCTAGTTCCTGACCGGGTTCTGTGAGCTTGTCTCTCTTTTGTAAACAGGTTCATTTGCATCATGTTTGAGATCTCACATATTAATGATATCACGCGGTATTTGTTTTTCTCTTTCTGACTTACTTCACCTAGTGTGATGATCTCTCATTGCATCCGTGTTGCTGCAAATGGCCTTATTTCATTCTGTTTTATGGCTGAGCAGTATTCCACTGTGGGTAAGTATGCACCACATTTTTGTCCATGCATCTGTTGATGGACATTCAGGTTGTTTCCATGCCTTGGCTATTGTGAATAGTGCTGCATATATCTTTTTTCATTATAGTTTTATCTGGATATATGCCCAGGAGTGAGATTGCTGGATCGTACGTTGGTTTTGAGGAACCTCCATATTGTTTTCACCTCTTTCTCCATACTCCAGTGTTTTGAGGAACCTCCATACTGTTTTCCATAGTGGCTGCACCAACTTACATTCCCATCAACAGTGTAGGAGGGTTCCCTTTTCTCCACATCCTCTCCAGAATGTATTATTTGTAGACTTTTTAATCATAGCATTCTGACTGATGTGAATAGAGTGGCCATATTTGTGATATAATGTCTCCTTATATCTCATTGACTAGAAAAAAACAGGAATGGGTCCCTGCCCTAAACTGGATCAATTAGGCCTTCTCTTCCCATATTTGACACTTGCAACCAAGAGACACAGAGACTAGGAGATGCTGAACAGAGTTATACCGATGCCAGAGCTTAGAAGGTCAATGAATTCCTGCTGCCGGAATTTTTGGGCTGCCCTGGCATTCCCTTTTCCTAGAGATCACTTCTCCTTTGAATTCTGTGATAGATCTCAATTCTCTTTCAATAGATGTCTCTTTAGTTGGAGCTGGGTTCTGATTACTCACATTCAAAATAAACTCTTAAAATATCTAAAATTGAACACTTGGCATACTTTCAAATCAGCTGCTTCTAGTATTTCCTGTCTCAACAGTGGTACGTCTACCCACTAGTTGGTCAGTTGGAGCTCTTGGGATCTTCCAGAGACTTTCTCCTTCTTCAGCATCATATCTAGACTCTTCTGAAGTCGCTTGAACATCTTCCGCTTTTCTAAGTATCTTTTCTCCAAACCCTGAGTTTAGTTACTATTCTCTCTCACTGGACCCATCTCTCTCAAAATGGTTTTCTCAACTTCTCCTCTGGCTTTCCCTCAATTCATTCTCCATACAAAAGACAGAGGAAGAAGAATTCTTCCCAAAGTGGATCGTGTAACTTCCCTTCTGAAACCCTTTCAGTGGCCTCCCACCATCCTTGGAATAAACGCTCCCCTCTCTATCATCACTTCCAGAGTCCCCTTGCCCTGTTCACCATTCCAGCTCCACTGACCATTTCCCTTGCCTGTGTCTTCTGCTCCTCAGAGCAGGTTTTACCTTGGTTTCTTAACGATTACTGATCCTTCCTGCCCTGGCCCTTTTCTTGTGTGATTTTCTCTCTTATAAGTCTCCTTCAGATGACTTTTATTCAATCCCTCATTGGTCAATTTCAGCATGATGTTCTCTGTCCTTCATATCCAAAGTTGATCCTCTGATAATGCATATGAAAAAGGCATCTATATTTATAGATGTGTTTTGCATGGTTATTTATTTAATCCTCTTCTCTCTTACAAGATTTTATGCTCCTTAAAGAGGAGACTATAGTCCATGAATATGAGGCCATATGCTCCACGAAGACAGAGCACATAGGCTTCACTTACCCTATCCTTAGAGCACAGGTGATGGTTTATTTCTCAGTGTATTTCTTCTCAGTTCAGCAAGCTAGAGGCTCAACTTCTGATACAACATGGACACCAACCCCTGACCCTGCTGATGACTTCCTCATACCATTTTGTCTTGAATGGGCATAGGCAGCTGTTACTGGCCCCTCTCTTTGACAGCTAGCAAGTGACGGGCACCTAAGGGCCCTCTTTTTCCCAGGATAGCAAGAACTAGCCAGAATGAACAGTGCTCATTCCTAATGATTTAGGGTCCACATGCTTGAGGGGGAAATGTGAAGTAGGAAGTTAGACATGGGCAAGGAGGGGTGGCCTAGCTGAAAAGGATGCACCTGATCTCTAAACTCCATCCTAGACACACCCCAGTGAGTCCCAGGATAACTCACAGATAGCTACAAAATAACCACAGAGACTTTTCCAACTCCTGAGCATGGGCCCTAGGCACACAGTGGATGCCAGCTAACCATGGAGGCTTTTCCAACTCCAGCACATGCACCCTAGATGTACAGCTGTGTCCTCAAGTGACCTTAGGCAGCCGGGGACCTATTAAGTGTTCATAAATATTCTATACATACATACATCTGATTATAACAGTCTGAATTGTGGAAAAGGCATGAGCAATAGAGCCTGTTGTTATGTAACTTGCATAAATTATCTAGGTGTGGAGAAGGAATTGGGTTTTCCAGGTGGCTCAGAGGTAAAGAATCTGCCTGCCACTGTAGGAGATACAGGAGACATGAGTTCAACCCCTGGGTTGGAAAGATCCACTGGAGGAGGAAATAGCAACCCACTCCAGGATTCTTGCCAAGATAATTCCGTGGACAGAGCAGCCTGGAAAGCTACAGTCCAGGGGGTCACAGAGAGTCAGACACAACTGAATCAGCTGAGCATGCATGCACACACAGGGTGATGGATACAGGATACCCGGGTGTTGCCATGGCATCATGAAGGTGAACAAAGGGATGATGGATGTTACCTAAACCAAGGCAAGGTGAGTTGGCATCATTCAGCCCATCAATTGACCTGGAATCAAATAATCAAGGCCATAAAGCAGCTTGGCACTTTCAGATGAAAACGCTGGGTGAATATTTTCTTCCACTTCTCTCTGTAAGTGCAGAGTTGTCCTAGGCAAGCGGTGCGAAAGCACAGAAATAAACCAAGGTCGATGAAATCACTATTACGTTCAGAGGGGATATTTTCCATTCGTTTTAAAATTAAAGTCTCATGCAAGTAGCAGAAAAACACACCACAGATTCTTTAGCTTGATTGTTTCAACTTTTAATAGTAAAGTCAATATGCGCCTCCAACTAACTGCCGGGGATTGTTCTGTGATTGCCAGGTTGTTTTATGTATGTGAGGCAACAAAACAATATAAGGTGACAAACAAAAGATGGAAAAATATATAAAAGGGGGAAAAAAAAGTTGGCTGTGTGCTACCTCAGGCTTTAAAACTCTTCTTATACACTTCACCACAAAGTCTATTAAAGCAAAATATAGTGGAAATACAATATACTGCAATGAATGTCTTCAAACCAGCAATTTAGCGCAAAAGCTGAGGGCAGTTCTTATGCACTGACTTTTAATACCAAGACGATTTGTGGTCTCACAAAGTTCCTGCCTTAGGCAAAAGTTGTGCTGAGTTCTAATAGGTCTAGTTTGTTGCCTGTCAGAATAATGGAGAATTCGGTAGCAGAGGGGCTGGGTGCTGTAAACAGTGGAGATAATTAGAAGGTTTGCTGGGAGGAGAGTTAAGCTGGTTTATATTCAGTTGCAGGGGAAAGTGTTTGTTCAGGAAACTCCTGGTTGACACAGAGTAGCCTGGCTTCCAGAATGTTAATTTGAGGAAATCTTGTGGGTCACTGGACAGACAAGTTTTCTTTTTTATTGTAATGCTACTACTATTATTAACAATATTAAGTGGGAATTCATTGAACACCTACTATGTGCTTGACCCTGCTCACCTAGTTCTTCTGTATTCCTATTCTACAAAGAAGGAATTCAAGGCTCAGAGGGTTTATTGACATCAGGCACACACATGCGGTAGAGTTTGCAACCATTTAGAAAGTATGTTCTTCACACTATATCATGCTGTCATCCTGTGGGGCAAGAATAATATTGCCAATCAGAGTGTTTAAATGCGGATCCTAAGCACTAATGTCTGGTTTAAATTTGCAATAATCATAGAGAAAGTTGGCTTCAGAGGTACAAGTCAGGATCCAAAGTGAGGTCTCTCATGACTAATTATTAATGGCAGTTCAGAGATGAGGTTTTCTAATGATTTATTTTCATCTGATGTAGATTAGTATAGAATCTAGACTGCTCTTTATAATATGGCTATTCTTTACTCCTTGGGGCAAATTTTGTTTTCTTGTCTGGGGGGACCAGGTGGCCATGTCACCTCAGTCTTTCATTGTGATCTTTCATGCTGCCTCCAGGCCACCTTTCCAGGTGAGTTGTGGCCAAGCAAAATAAGAAAATCCAAAGGTGATTTCTCATGGAGTGTAGGAACATAGGGGATGGTTCTGGGGTCACTACCATTTCGACTTTGGCTCTATTTGTAAACTTAAGCACACAAGGCAAGTCCCCTAACTTGATGAGGGGAAAAGGCCCAGGGGCAACTGCTGTCTTGGGAGGCTTCTTCACAAATTTCGACTAATCCTGTTTTTCTTAAATAATAAATAGTTGCTAGCATTTCTAATGGAGAAGGCAATGGCACCCCACTCCAGCACTCTTGCCTGGAAAATCCCATGGATGGAGGAACCTGGTGGCCTGCAGTCCATGGGGTTGCAAAGAGTCAGACACGATGAGAGACTTCACTTTCACTTTTCACTTTTATGCATTGGAGAAGGAAATGGCAGCCCACTCCAGTGTTCTTGCCTGGAGAATCCTAGGGACGGGGGAGCCTGGTGGGCTGCCGTCTATGGGGTCGCACAGAGTCAGACACGACTGAAGCGACTTAGAAGCAGCAGCAGCATTTCTAAGCACACCGAGGGTGTCTGCATCCTAGCCACCCTCCACCCCCTGGGCCCATGAAAGCTGTAACAAGACTGGGGAATTGCCAGAGAATGAGAAACTGATTTTATCATAGGCAGAGACCAAAGAGCCTGGGATTACTCAGGCTGGAAAGGGGGGAAGCTGAGTGACAGCATTATTCTCAGTATTGACAATACTGAAAGTTGTGATCAAGGGCTCCTGTACCAAGCATCTGCTCATTGGAATAAGATGGCTTCTTCAAGAGCCTCCTCCATTGCTCACCTCCTCGCAAAAATTAGCCTGTGTCCTACTTATTCCACATTCATACTCAGAAGGGCTTGATCCTCTGTTGCACTGGACTTTTGTTCAGTTATTGAGGGGAACTGGCCAGTCTAGAGCAAAAAACACCAGCTGAGGATGAGATGTAGATTCTATTCCTGCTTCTGTTGTTTCCATGATAACTCTGAGGCTCAGTTTGCTCATCTATAAAATGGGGATGTTAAGTTTTGCTAAAGAATTGTGTAAAAACCTATGAAGGTCAAATGGGAGAGGGTATATACAAGTGCTTCACAGTCCGTAAAGGGTTTTTATAGGACACTGTTGTGTCTCTCATCACATGATTTAGACTCACTTTTTGAGTTGTTGATGGAGCAGAGAGGTTGACAGCTTGACAAGCTTTTGGTGATAGCCTGAGATCCCTCCCCTTAGCATCTCTGAATCTATTCTAAGGGTTCCTTAGAGGGCCCTAGATGAACTGAGCCACAGCAGTGATCAAGTCAAGCATGTCCCCTTGCATAGTCTTCTCATTTAGCTTCTGTTTATGGTGTCTATAAGCCCTGTCTCAGATTCTACTTTCTTGGGGATCCCAAAATAAGACAGGACTGTACCACAATGTGTTGCCATGCCTCTCTAGCCCTCTATATTTTAGGCTCTGAGATGATCACAATGATATTCCCATCCAGACAAATTATCAAACAGTGTGCCTCATCTTTGGACAATAAAGTTCAAGGAGACTCAGGGTCAGGCTTGGCTCTAGGTGTTTCTTTCAAGTAGCAGGAAAAAAAAGCAAGCTGAACGTTCTTACCAATCTTAGACCCACACTCATGCTGATGGAGACACTAACAGTATAGAAACCTTTTGCTTCAATATGCTTCCCTGTAACCAAGTTTCCAAAACCCTCTACCACTCTACTGGTCAAGCCTCTACTACCCCTCACTTGGATGACAGGCACAGTATCCTAATGTTCTCAGCATTTAGCTTCTACCTTTCTGACTACAATAGTAGCCTAAGCAATCTTTAAAATTTCCAAACAAATCACATTATTCTCTTATATAATATCTGTCCAAGTTGTCCATTGCTTTCAGGATGCATGCCAACTGTCTCATCACAAGCCTTAATGCCTTTTGAATCGGGTACCTGCTTTCCTCTTTAACCTGGCCTCTTCCACCATCCCTTTCCTCCCTCATCACTCAAGCTACCTACATCTCCTTTCAGCTCCTGGGCCTCTTGACTGCCTAGGATTTTTTGCTCCTATAATTTCCTCTGACAAGAAGGCTCTTTCTCCATTGATTTCTGTAACTAGTTCTTTCTCTTTCTGGCCTCTGGTTAAATGTCATATCTGCAAAGAAATATTCCCTGACTCCTCAATTTATGCAGGATTTCCCCTCTCTCCTCATCTGTCATCAGCTATTATTCTCTATCGCAGGGTCAGCAAACTTTTTCACTGAAGGACCTGAGAGTGAACATTTCAAGTTTCACGGGCCATATGGTCTCTGTTGCCACTATTCAGCTCTGCAGTTTTATGGTTAAGGAAACCATAGACAGAATGTAAGTGATGGGAAGTTGCCCAGTTACAATAAAACTTTATTTATAGAAACAGACAGCAAGTGGGTTAGGTTTGACTTTGGAGGGGGGCATAGTTTGCCAAGCCCTGAACTATTGCCTTATGGGGTTTAGCGTCTTTGATGGCATTGTTTTGCAATCTAAAATAACCTGTGCTCAGTTATGTATTTGTTGTCTGTCCGTGTTTGTTGTCTGTCCTCCTCAGTTGACTGTACATCCTATGAGGCAGGAATCATGTTCCTTTTTTTTAAACCACTGAAATCTCAGTGCCTAGAAAAGTTGCTGGCTCAGAGTAGACACTTGATATACATTTGTAGAATAAACAAACAACAAAATATCCTTCTTGTTATTTCTCAACTCGGCATCTTATATCCTTACAGTTTGCTTCATAGTACTGATCTCAGTTTTTGCAGACCTTATCCATCTGTTTTTGCAAGCCCCATGGGCATGGACATGATGTCTATCTGATTTAACTGATAGCTCTTAGTAGCTAGCACAGTCCTTGGCATGTCAACAATCAGACAATTGGGTGAGTAAATGAATGAATGAATTTAGATGATTTCCATGAGTAAATTATGATAATATAGAATATAGAATATTATAATTGATCTCCAATTATGATAGATATTTGTTTAAAAATATGTCAGTATGAAAGTGAATGAATGAATAGAATATGCCTGCTAGATCTGCATAGCCATGATGAAAAATTTCTGAAAATTCTCCAAATTATTAAGTCTTGAGCCACTTTACAGATTTAGTAATCAGATTCTCAGGCTTTTTTCATGTAGTTTTGCAATAAAGGCAAATTCTCCTGAAGAGTTGACCCAGAGGCCATGTGATGCCAGATGCACCTGAGCCATTTCCTCTTTGCCTTGTGGTCTATTGGTGCCTACTGATGAGAAATGGTTTTGTGGACGTGTGGCCATGGCCGTATCTCTATCTGTCTCCATGAAAAAGCTTAAAACCGAAGTTAAGGAATGCCAAACTGGAAAAAGACATAATGCATCATAAAAGAGGTGAAAAAATAAACCATGGACAGTGTGATGATGGTATGTCCCAGTGTGCATGGGGCAATCTCTGCTTTCGTCTTTATTTTTCCTGCAGTCATTATTAATAGTTTCCCTTTTCCTTCTCAAAAGTGCCTGATTTGGACAATAAATTATCTTGTCATGGGAAACCTAAGGAATGAGTTTCCGTTCTTTCCTAAGGACAAGCTGAACATGCTTTGGATGCCTAGTGAGTCATTGGAGTTGGGCTTAGGGATGACAGGCTGTCTTCTCTGGCTTTTGTGGACAATATTTCTGTCCATGGCCATTTATGGAAGCCTTGGTAGGAGTGACAGGGGCAGTACCAGCAAAGCAAATTTAAATATTTGATTTATCCTAAAGTGAACTCTCTGTGCCTCACATACATGGTAAAGCCAGTCTCTCCAGGTTTGAAATGCCTGACCCAGATGTTTGGAAGTTGCTGGTGCCACTGACTAGCATATGTCTTCACAGAGGTACTCAAAATGCTCCAAATAAATGTGCTAATGTGCTGGACTAGGAGCGGGGACACCCTGCCTCCCCACTGACTACTCAAACCCTGATTTTCTAGCAGCCATTAGGAGACTCAGGCATGAATATCCCATTGACCAGTGAATTACTGAGATTGATGCCAAGGGCAGTGCTTACAACATTGACTGTGGAAGCAGGCTGCTGGGCTTTACATCCTGGCTCAGATATTTGTGACCTATATTGTCCTGAGCCTTCCTATACCTTATCTCCTTACTAAAATGGGAGTATAGTCTCAATTTCTTAGGGTTGTTGTGATGACTTAAAGAGTTCATCTTTGTAAGACACCTAGAAGAGTATCAGTTTGGGATTAGCAGATATGGACTATTGAATGGATAAACAACAAGGTCCTATTATATAGTACAGGCAACTGTATTCAACACCTGTGATAAATCATAAGGGAAAAGAATATATATATGTATATACATATATGTATAAATCAGTACTGAATATGGAACTAAATTAGCAATAATTGCTGCTGTTTCTGCTTAGTCACTTCAGTTGTATCCAGCTCTGAACAACCCTTTGGACTGTAGACCACCAGGCTCCTCTGTCCATGGGGATTCTCCAGGCAAGAGTACTGGAGTGGGTTACCATGCCTTCCCCCAAGAGATCTCCCCAACCCAGGGATCAAACCTGGGTCTTCTGCACTGCAGGAAGATTCTTTACCACTGAGCCAGTAGGGAAGCTCTAGTAATAATTGCTACCCTGATATAAAAGAATGTATATACATATAACTGTGCCACTTTTCTGTTTAGCAGAAATCAACACAACACTGTAAATCGACTATACTTTAGCCAAAAAAAAAAAAAAGACTATGGGACATACTGTGCTGTTGTTCAGCCACTAAGTCATGTCTGACTTTTTGCAATACTATATGTAACTATAAAATTAAAATTCACTGCTTTAAAAAAAGAGTGTCAGGTACATAGTGCTGATTATAACTTATTTTACTATGTGCTTGTACTTAATGCTCTTGAAAGGATTTTCAGTGTTTAGGTAAAAATTATTTTTTTTCAAACGATTTGAGAACTGTTCACTAGCATGTGGAGTTCTGTATAACAGTTATTTCATAAATCTTCTTATTGACATGTTTGCTTTGAAGTTCATGAAAGGGTCTCAATTTCCTTAACATTGGCCTCATTGCATGATGTACCCAAATATTTTGCCATTCATGTACCTCTGTGAACCTAGGACACAATAAATTAAATTAATTAGCACAGATAATTAGTGTCCACATTATGTATCATCCACATAATGTATCAATTCAACATTGCTTCTTTGTTCCGAAACATCTAATTTGACTAACACATAAGAGTAAAGTAATATAAGGTTCAATTCTATTTACTAGCATCTGGTTGTATTCTCTTGATAAGTCAGATAATTAAATAATTCCTCGGTAATTTCTAGTACTAATTTCATATATCCTTTCTGGTTACCAGAATTATTATTCCTTAAAAGTAGCAATTATTGCTAATTTGGTTCCATATTCGATACTGATTCCTGCTAAATGATTCTGAATCTTAAAACTATTGTGTGATTTTTAGGTCTTAAAAACACGTACTCATGTAACTTTTCCATTTCTTAGCTCATTTAATTTGTGATTTAGTTAGGCAGTTTTGCAAAGTTAATTTGGTCATATCTGAAATCTAGACACGGTTGTTATTTGCTCTGTAATACACAATTCATGAGCAACAGCTATTTTTTTCACTGTTCTAGAATCATTGGTTTGTTAGTTCAGCAAGGGTTGTCAGAAATCTTAGAGTATATTTTGTAGTCTTTTCATTTTCCAAACAGGAGGCCTGAAGAGGTTCCATGATAGATCCAGGTTCAAAACCCAGCCTACACTCATGGCTGTCTTCTGCTTCTTTATCCTTTTCATCATCTCTTCCCTTCCTTTAAAAAATGCTTCTCTGTTTTTCCAACTCTCATTGTCTCAAGCCAAGCAAACGTGGCTGGTCCTCAGTTGAAGGAGGGCAAGCGGCAGGTTCTTGAAGGTAGGGCCAAACATGCTGATAGTATGATGGGGAGAGGGAATTTGGGCTAGGGCAGCTCCTGAGGGTTTTGAGTCAGTGAATGAGAAAGGAGGGCGAGGAAATAGCCCAGAACAGACCACAGAGTCCCAGAGAGAAAGCCATGGTGAACAGGCCACTTAGTCATCTTCCGTATCAGACCCCATTCCATTGTTGACCTGTTCTGTCCACCTCCACGGAGTGGGGTTTCTCAAAGTTGCCTCTTCCCCTCCAGTTTCACTGTTACATCCCACCCAGCCCTTCACTTTCACCCTTCTAGCTAATGTGATTCTTTTATCTAGATTCCCTGTCTTGACTTTTCCCCACCCAGGACCACCCTGCATGCCCCTCTTTGAATAAATCTGGCCTCATCAGGTACTTTGTTTCAACCTCAGCAAACTCCTTATTGTCTTGCAGCAAAGTAAGTGAAGTCGCTCAGTCGTGTCCGACTCTTTGCGACCCCATGGACTGTAGCCTACCAGGCTTCTCTGTCCATGGGATCTTTCTGACTCACTTCACTCTGTATAATAGGTTCTAGGTTCATCCACTTCATCAGAACTGACTCAAATGCATTCCTTTTCATGGCTGAGTAATATTTCACTGTGTATATATGTAACACAAATTCTTTATCCTTTCATCTGTTCATGAACATCTAGGAGGCTTCCTTATTCTAGCTATTATAAACAGTGCTGCAATGAACAATGGGACACATGTGTCTTTTTCCATTTTGGCTTCCTCAGGGTATATGCCTAGGAGTGGGACTGCTGGGCCATGTGGTGGTTTTATTCCTAGTTTTTTAAGGAATCTCCATATCACCTTCCATAGTGGTTGTATCAATTTACATCCCCACCAACAGCTCAAGAGTGTTCCCTTTTCTCCAAACCCTCTCCAGCATTTATTGTTTGTAGACTTTTCTATGATGGCCATTCTGACCAGTGTGAAGTGATAGCTCACTGTAGTTTTGATTTGCATTTCTCTAATAATGAGCAATGTTGAGCATCTTCTCATGGGTTTGTTAGCCATCTGTAGGTCTTCTTTGGAGAAATGTCTGTTTAGGTCTTTTCCCCACTTTTTGATTGAATTGTTTGTTTTTCTGGCATTGAGCTGTATGAGCTACTTGTATATTTTGGAAAATAATCCTTTGTCAGTTTTTTCATTTGATATTATTTTCTCCCATTCTGAGGGTTGTCTTTTCACCTTGTTTATGGTTTCCTTTGCTGTGCAAAAGCTTTTACGTTTAATCAGGTCCCACTTGTTTACTTTTGTTTTTATTTCTGTTACTGTAGGAGGTGAGTTATAGAGGATCTTTGATTTATGTCATCGAGTGTTCTGCCCATGTTTTTGTCTAAGAGTTTTATATCTTCTGGTCTTACATTTAGGTCTTTAATCCATTTTGAGTTTATCTTTGTGTACGGTGTTAGGAAGTGTTCTAATTGCATTCTTTTACATGTCGCTGTCCAGTTTTCCCAGCACCACTTATTAAAGAAGCTCTCTTTGCCCCACTGTATAGTCTTGCCTCCTTTGTCAAAAATAAGATACCCATAGGTGCATCGGTTTATTTCTGGGTTTTCTATATTGTTCCATTGGTCTATATTTCTGTTTATGTGCCAGTGCCATACTGTCTTGATGACTGTAGCTTTGTAGTATAATCTGAAGTCAGGAAGGTTGATTTTCCCAGCTTCATTCTTCTTTCTCAAGACTGCTTTGGCTATTCAGGGTCTTTTGTGTTTTCATATGAATTGTGAAATTTTTGTTCTAGTTCTGTGAAAAATGCCATTGGTAATTTGATAGGGATCATATTGAATCTGTAGATTGTGTTTGGTCGTATAGTCATTTTCACAATATTGATTCTTTCTACCTATGAACATGGAATATCTCTCCCTATGTTTATGTCATCTTTGATTTCTTTCATTAGTGTCTTATAGTTTTCTGTGTACAGTTCTTTTGTCTCCTTAGATAAGTTTATTCCTAGATATTTAATTCTTTTTGTTGAAATGGTGAATGGGATTGATTCCTTAATTTCTCTTTCTGATTTTTTATGTATGTATAAAGGCAAGTGATTTCTGTGTATTGATTTTGTATCCTGCAACTTTGCTAAATTCACTGATTAGTTCTAGTAATTTTCTGATACTATCTTTAGGATTTTCTATTTCATCTGAAAACAGTGAGAGCTTTACTTCTTTTCCAATCTGGATTTCTTTTATTTCTTTTTCTTCTCTGATTGCTATAGCTAAGACTTCCAAAACTATGTTGAATAATAGTGGCAAAAGTGGACACCCTTGTCTTGTTCCTGATCTTAGGGGGAATGCTTTCAGCTTTTCACCATTGAGAATATTTGCTGTAGGCTTATCATATATGGCCTTTACTATGTTGAGGTAGGTTCCTTCTATGTCCATTTTTTGAACAGTTTTAATCATAAATGGGTGCTGAATTCTGTCAAAGGCTTTTTCTGCATCTATTGAGATTATCATATGATTTTTATCTTTCAATTTGTTAATATGGTGTGCCACATTGATTGATTTGCATATATTGAAGATTCCTTGCATTCCCAGAATAAACCTAACTTGATCATGGTGTATGAGCTTTTTGATGTGTTGATGAATTCTGTTTACTAAAATTTTATTCAGGATTTCTGTATCTATGTTCATCAATGATATTGGCCTGTAGTTTTCTTTTTTTGTGTTGTCTTTGTCTGGTTTTGGTATCAGGGTGATTGTGGCCTTGTAAAATGAGTTTGAAAGTGTTCCTTCCTCTGCAATTTTTTTCAAAGTATTTTAGGAAAATATATAATAGGTTTAAAAAAATTAAAATTATAAAAAGAGAAAAAGGAAGAAAGCAATGGAAGAAGAAATAAAAAAGAAAAAAAAGAGGAAAACTCCACAGAACTGCAAAAGCCCAACATAGAGGCAGAAGTTTATAGCAACAATAAAAAATGTGGCTGAATATACACATATGCATATACACCATAAGCAAATTAAAATAGTCCAACAAAAAATAAAGTACAATAGACTGACCCAGCAAACAAAGCAAACCAAAAATTATATCTTCCATAACAAAACTAACTAAAGCACCAACTGGAAAATAAAACTAAAGCAAGGTGCCAATTTGGAAATAAAGCAATGAAGATAAAGCTAACAAATATGTTGAGAGGAAAGAAAAGAATGAATAGATAAGCAAAGTTAAATAGAGGTAGATGAAGAGGATTTATATGCATTAAAGATTAATGGCAAGGGGAAAAGAACAGTAGGAAAGGCAAACAAAGGAATAAAAGTAGAAAAAATATTACAGGCTTAAAAAATTAAAAATTAAAATTATAAAAAAAAGAAAAAAAAGGAAGAAGAAAGAAAAAAGGGGAAAAAGGAAAAAAAAAAGAAAAAAGGAAAACTCCACAGAACTGCAAAAGCCCAACATAGAAGCAGAGGTTTATAACAACAATAAAAAGTGTGACTGAATATAGATTGTACATATACATCCATAAGCAAAATCAAAACAGTCAAACAAAAATAAAGTACAATAGATTGACCCAGTGAACAAAGGATACCTAAAATTATATCTACCCGAACAAAACTAACTAAAGCACGAACTGGGAAACAAAGTTAAAGCAAGGTGCCAGTTGGGGAATAAAGCAATGAAAAGAAAACTAACAAATATGATAAGAGGAAAGGAAAGAAAGAATAGATATGCAAAGTTAAATAGGATAGATAAAGAAGACATATACATTAAGGATTAGCTGCAAGGGGAAAAGAACAGTAGGGAAAGCAAACAAAGGAATAAATGCAGAAAAAATAATAATAGGTTTAAAAATTTTAAATTAAAAAGAGAGAAAAAAAAAGGAAAACTCCATAGAATTACAAAAGGCCAACATAGAGGCAGAGGTTTATAACAATTATAAAAAATGTGACTGAGAAAAAAAAAGCCTCAAAAGCTTAGTTAGATGTCACAGTGCCAATAAAATTGACAACTACAACAGAGGGGGTAAAAATGACAAAAAAGAAAAAATTCAAAAGAATCTACAGAAGACGTCAAAACATAAGAATAATAAATGTTTCTCTTGAGTCACTGCTGTCAGTCCTTTCCCGCGCTGGGAGCCACAGTCCGCCTCACCTCCCTAGGATGCCCTCCAACACTGTGCTGATCTCTGGACATGCTGTGGGGGCAGCTCAGATTCTGATCTGGCCCTGCTCCTGTGTGTTCTTGCCTCCAGTGCCCACAGCTATCAGAATTAGTGTGCTTTCTTTTGTGAGAGCTCTCAATGACCTTCTATATATTCCATAGACACAGAGTCTGCCTAGTTGATCATGTGGATTTAATCTGCCGATTGTACAGCTGATGCGAAGGTTTTGGGTCTTCTACCTTAGCCACAGTGCCCCTGGATTTCAACTGTGGTTTTATTTCCATCTCTGCATGTGGCTCATCCACTGGGGTTTGTTCCTGAGGCTGCCCTGGAAGACGTGGGTTTGCCTCTGTGAGGGCCAGGTGTGGAAGTGGTGCAGCACATTGAATTGCAGGGATTCTGGCAGCACCAGGTACTCAGGGGGGTTGGCAGCTAGGGCAGCGGGAAATACAGTGCTCTAGAAGGGTATGGCAACCAGTATTGGCCCACACACTCCAGTATTCTTGCCTGGAGAAGCCCCTCCCTGACAGAGAAGCCTGGCAGGCCACAGTCTACAGGGTCACAAAAAGCTGGACACTACGGAAGCAACACTGTGTGCATAGACACAAGATATTTTTTGTCTGTGGCAGCTCTGCCCCAGTGAGAGTTGAGCTTGAAGGTGGTGCAGCTGCTTGGCTTGTGGGGATCCTGGTGGCACCAAGTGGGCAGGAACATGGACTGCCCCCACTAAAAGAGTTACAGCCCCGTCAGAGTCTTTGAGCCTCTTGTAGCTGGCGTCAGAAGGCCTCTTTGGCCTGTCTTTCTCCATAGCTCTGCCTGTTCAGGCACTTAGAGGGCTCTGTTGTCTGGGGTCCTTCTCTGTTGTTCCTCACATCAGGCACATAGAGGGCCCCCCCTGGCTGGGGTCCTACTCTGTAGATCAGTGCATCAGGCACTTAAAGGGGCACCCTGGGTGGGGTCCTACTCTGTAGTTCAGTGCCTCCGGCGTTTGATGGGCCAGCCTCTCTAATGTTCAGCTGCCATGGTTAGCGTGTGGGGAGAGAGGGCTCTGGTGATGGTCCCACTCCCTATGCGTGACCCCCTATCACCCTGCTTCCATGGCTGCCTGGCTTTCCCCCACAGGCATGTCCCACCACAATCTCCCTCACATCCCCTAGATCTGTCTCTCTGAAGTCAACAGCAGCCCTTGCCCTGGAATTGCTCCACAGTCCCTAAACTCCAGCTCCCAGCTGCTGCACCTTCCAGGGGGACCTGCGTCCCTGACTGGGATGGGGTGGCTGCAGCAAGGACTGTCTGATCCTCATTCCATTTAGGCGGCCACAGATCAGCTGTTTCACTCTGGGCCTTACATGTTTCTCCTCTGACTCAGACAATTGCCCCAATGTGGGCATCAGACCCCTGCTTCAGTTCCCCCACCAGCCAAGGGCAGGCCCAGTCCTACCAACACTCCTGTTTTTCCCTCTAGTTCCTTTGTCCTACCAAGTTTTGCGTGGTTCTATATATTCTTTTCCGCTGCTCAGGTCCTCCTGTGTGCTCTCAGCTGGTGTTCTGCTTGCACTTCTGTGTCTGAAGGTGAATTGCTGATGCTTCCATGAGAGAGATATACTCCATGTCCACCTACTCCTCCTCCATCTTGTTCTCCCCCACCTCCGGTTCTTGCAGCCACTATAGCTGGCTGGCTATGCTTGCCCTCTCTGTTCACACCATGGAAAGTCCTCCCCCTTGTTTCCTTCCCAGCTTCTCCACCCAGAGAAGTGCATGGATCTTTTCAAGTTATGTTTTTTCTTGGATCTATGCCCGGAAGTGGGATTGCTGGAACATATGGCAGTCCTATTTAGTTTTTTAAGGAACTATTCTTCATAGTGGTTGTACCAACTTAAGATTTCTGCTAACAGTGTAGAAGAATTCCTTTTTCTCCACACCCTCTCCACCATTTACTGTTTGTGGATTTTTAACTTACTCTTTCTTGGACCCACATCACTGACCTCCGTCCATGACTCTTCCGGTCATCACAGCCCTATGACCTCATGTTTCGCACTAAGAAATATTAGTCTATGTGCAAGTTTACCAATCATCTGAAATCAAGCGATCTTCTGTCTTCTTTTTTTCTTTTTTGCCTTTAAAAGTTACCATGAACTTTCCTACTTAAACTGTTAGGCATTATTTTCTGTCTATATGAAGAAAAGTTCCTGTACATTAATTTTGTCTTATTTCTTTGTTTAATTAAACCATCTCTCTTTGGCATAGCCCAGGCCTGACTTAAATTTCTTTTTTTCATTGTCTATTGTCTTTCTTATGACATTTTCCAGGAACTGTACTAATTTAGGGGATCTTTTATCACGATCATACTCATCAAGCAAAGAGGTAGTTTCTTTCTGAAAGTGTTTGTGCAAATTCTTTTGTATAGCTACTTCCTCTTATGGATTGTTCTTTTATACTTCTTGCTGCTGCTGCTGCTAAGTCGCTACAGTTGTGTCCGACTCTGTGCGACCCCATAAACGGCAGCCCACCAGGCTCCCCCGTCCCTGGGATTCTCCAGGCAAGAACACTGGAGTGGGTTGCCATTTCCTTCTCCAATGTATGAAAGTGAAAAGTGAAAGTGAAGTTGCTCAGTCGTGTCTGGCTCAGCGACCCCATGGACTGCGGCCTACCAGGCCCCTCCATCCATGGGATTTTCCAGGCAAGAGTACTGGATAATGTGGGCATCAGACCCCTGCTTCCGTTCCCCCACCAGCCAAGGGCAGGCCCAGTCCTACCAACACTCCTGTTTTTCCCTCTAGTTCCTTCGTCCTACCGAGTTTTGCGTGGTTCTATATATTCTTTTCCGCTGCTCAGGTCCTCCTGTGTGCTCTCAGCTGGTGTTCTGCATGCACTTCTGTGTCTGAAGGTGAATTGCTGATGCTTCCATGAGAGAGATGTACTCCATGTCCACCTACTCCTCCTCCATCTTGTTCTTCCCCACCTCCGGCTCTTGCAGCCACTCATAGCTGGCTGGCTATGCTTGCCCTCTGTGTTCACACCATGGAAAGTCCTCCCCCTTGTTTCCTTCCCAGCTTCTCCACTCAGAAAAGTGCATGGATCTTTTCAAGTTATGTTTTTTCTTGGATCTATGCCCAGAAGTGGGATTGCTGGAACATATGGCAGTTCTATTTAGTTTTTTAAGGAACTATTCTTCATAGTGGTTGTACCAACTTAAGATTTCTGCTAACAGTGTAAAAGAATTCCTTTTTCTCCACACCCTCTCCACCATTTACTGTTTGTGGATTTTTAACTTACTCTTTCTTGGACCCATATCACTGACCTCCGTCCATGACCCTTCCAGTCATCACAGCCCTATGACCTCATGTTTTGCACTAAGAAATATCAGTGTTTGTGCAAGCTTACCAATCATCTGAAATCAAGCGATCTTCTGTCTTCTCTTTTTCTTTTTTGCCTTTAAAAGTTACCATGAACTTTCCTACTTAAACTGTTAGGCTTTATTTTCTGTCTATATGAAGAAAAGTTCCTGTACATTAATTTTGTCTTATTTCTTTGTTTAATTAAACCATCTCTCTTTGGCATAGCCCAGGCCTGACTTAAATTTCTTTTTTTCATTGTCTATTGTCTTTCTTATGACATTTTCCAGGAACTGTACTAATTTAGGGGATCTTCTATCATGATCATACTCATCAAGCAAAGAGGTAGTTTCTTTCTGAAAGTGTTTGTGCAAATTCTTTTGTATAGCTACTTCCTCTTATGGATTGTTCTTTTATACTTCTTGCTGCTGCTGCTGCTGCTAAGTCGCTACAGTTGTGTCCGACTCTGTGCGACCCCATAGACGGCAGCCCACCAGGCTCCCCCGTCCCTGGGATTCTCCAGGCAAGAACACTGGAGTGGGTTGCCATTTCCTTCTCCAATGCATGAAAGTGAAAAGTGAAAGTGGAAGTGGAAAGTGAAAGTGGAAGTGGAAGTGAAAAGTGAAAGTGAAGTCGCTCAGTCGTGTCTGACTCAGTGACCCCATGGACTGCGGCCTATCAGTCCATGGGATTTTCCAGGCAAGAGTACTGGAGTGGGGTGCCACTGCCTTCTCTGACTTTGTACTTCTTACTTCATATCATTGCTTTTTATTTTAAAAGGAGCTCTGAGCAGCAATGCTGGTTGAAGAGACACAGTACCTATTCCTTTGAAACAGCTGAATTTTCTTTTTAATTTTACTTTTTTAATTGGAAGAATAATTACAGTATTCTGTTGGTTTCTGCCCTACAACTTATGGTTGATTCTATAAGTATATATATACTTATGGAATATATATATATCCCATATAAACATATGTATATACATATACACATACATATAAATATATATACATAAATCATATATATATACACACACACACACACATATCCCCTCCTTCCTGTGCCCCCATCCCACCTGTCCAGTCCCTCTAGGTCGTCACAAAGCTTTGAGCTGAGCCCTTTGTGTTGTACAGTAGCTTCCCACTAGCCATCTATTTTACACATATAGATAGTGTATATATGTCAATGTCACTCTCTTGATTCATCTAACAAGCTCCTTCCCCCATTGTGTCCACAAGATGTCTCAACATCTGCATCTCTATTTTTGCCCTGCAAATTGGTTCATTAGTACCGTTTTTCTAGATTCCATATATATGCATGAAACAGCTAAATTTTAAACATCCTTGGGAAGCACCTAAATATACCTCTTGTGACAGTTCTAGGTCCTCTTTTATATTTAGGTTGATATATCTATCAACAATCTCAAAGTTTAGGGACAACAGATTTAGTTTTGTTAATAATTTCATACAAACACTTTATTTTTTCTTTTATTATTCCCTAATCTGTCTACACTTTCTTAGAAAAATTTAAGATTGGTTTTAAGTGCCCGTTTGCAAGACAGTGGGATCAACAGTTGCTGTTCTCAGTATCATGAGTAGATCTCCCATAAGGAGCTCGAATCTTTGAGCCGGGAGAGAAGAAAAGTTACCTGTTGATCTCCCCTCTGGCTCCTGAGCTGCTGGCCCT
Organism: Cephalophus harveyi; assembly: GCA_006410635.1. NCBI lineage: Eukaryota > Metazoa > Chordata > Mammalia > Artiodactyla > Bovidae > Cephalophus > Cephalophus harveyi. Next base: position 42,525 of record SJYT01071126.1, on the reverse strand, counting down.
AAGGCTCCAAACCCAGCTGATGCACTAGCCCAAAGTACAGTTTTTAGTTCTCTGTCCTGTCTTCTCCTTGTTGCTTGTGTGAACCACAATTGTGCTTGGACAATTTGTCCTCTTGTTCTTCTTCCATGTTTTTTTTTTATACTAGTCAGAATAAAATGCTGAATCTTTCTGCTGGCCCTAAGGCTCCAAACCCAGCTGATGCACTAGCCCAAAGTACAGTTTTTAGTTCTCTGTCCTGTCTTCTCCTTGTTGCTTGTGTGAACCACAATTGTGCTTGGACAATTTGTCCTCTTGTTCTTCTTCCATGTTTTTTTTTTATACTAGTCAGAATAAAATGCTGAATCTTCCATAGATCAGAGTGAAGGAAAAAACAGGGGTTTCTTATGCTTATCCATATTCATCCCATGCACAGGTACACACACAGACACACACACAGACATATACATACACAAATTTGCACAATAAAAATAATTTAGTAACGCTTAGTTTTGAACACCTGTTGTTCACCAAATGCTTTGTAAACACTATCCACAAATTTCTCCAAAGCCCTGTAAACCAGGCAGGAATGATCATGAGTTATTGTGTTCAGTGGATCACTGAGCTTTGAGGGGCACTCAAACAGGCTCAGCTGACCTCATGGGATGTCATGTAGAGGGCAGCCCTGAGGGTCCTTAACTCATCCCTCAGTGGTCTTCACCTCTTATGTCACATTCCCCACCTCTCTAGGATATTAGATGGTTCTGCATTCCCTTCCCATCAAAAAATATGCTTCCTGGAATTTCTATGCTCGGCAAAGTCCTGAGCAACCTTATTCACACTCAAGCCTTCCAAATGTAGACCTACAAACCGAGGTCTCACCCAAGATCATGATTGGAATACCCAAAGACCTCTAATCCACTTGCCTATTGGTGGAGACTTAACACAGTATGTGCCATTCTTCTTTATATGCTTCTTTTCTCTGGTACTCAAGGCAGAAACCAGGAGTTCCCACCCTCAGCTCATCGCTCCCTGCAAGTATCACACCAAGCTGATCAATGTGTCTTATAAGACTTATGGGCTCCAGAGTTCCCAGTGTTCAGGCCCCAGGTCCCTTGTGTTGGAACAAGTGTTTGAACTCCATTTATTGACCTCGCTGCCCTGGGTCTCACAGGCTCAGAGTCTGCCTCAGTATGGCAACCAGAGGGATATTTCTAAGATGGAGAACTAACCATTCCACTCTCAGGAGAGAAAATTAAGAAGCCCCCTAGAGAGCACACCCAGGTTCAGTCATACAGCACCTGGGACCAGTATTCTCTTGATGACTCTTCCTTTCAGACTTAGCTCCCAGCTACACTCTCCGGGATGTATACAAGGATCCCAGGTGCTGAAACTCCAGGGCCATGAGACAAGCTCTCAGAGCCTGCAGTCCCTCCATCAGGATAATGCCACCCTGCCTTCACCCCCATAGGGGCCGGAGACATGCACCCATACCCACAACTGCTCCAGTGTAAGTCTCTGGGCTACCTGGTACATAATGCTCCCTGCATTTTTCACCCATGATTGTAATGATTCATCTGTCCCTTCTTTTTCTCTCTTTGAGAAAATAAGCTCCTTGAGGATAAACAATATGTCCTTCTCTCCAGTGTCTCCAGCCCTTTCCCAGCATCTTTTTTTGCTGGACTGTTGGTTTGTAAAACCCCAGGGGTTTGGGCAGCACATGTGTCTCTTTGTCCCACCCTCAGCTCATCGCTCCCTGCAAGTATCACACCAAGCTGATCAATGTGTCTTATAAGACTTATGGGCTCCAGAGTTCCCGGTGTTCAGGCCCCAGGTCCCTTGTGTTGGAACAAGTGTTTGAACTCCATTTATTGACCTCGCTGCCCTGGGTCTCACAGGCTCAGAGTCTGCCTCAGTATGGCAACCAGAGGGATATTTCTAAGATGGAGAACTAACCATTCCACTCTCAGGAGAGAAAATTAAGAAGCCCCCTAGAGAGCACACCCAGGTTCAGTCATACAGCACCTGGGACCAGTATTCTCTTGATGACTCTTCCTTTCAGACTTAGCTCCCAGCTACACTCTCCGGGATGTATACAAGGATCCCAGGTGCTGAAACTCCAGGGCCATGAGACAAGCTCTCAGAGCCTGCAGTCCCTCCATCAGGATAATGCCACCCTGCCTTCACCCCCATAGGGGCCGGAGACATGCACCCATACCCACAACTGCTCCAGTGTAAGTCTCTGGGCTACCTGGTACATAATGCTCCCTGCATTTTTCACCCATGATTGTAATGATTCATCTGTCCCTTCTTTTTCTCTCTTTGAGAAAATAAGCTCCTTGAGGATAAACAATATGTCCTTCTCTCCAGTGTCTCCAGCCCTTTCCCAGCATCTTTTTTTGCTGGACTGTTGGTTTGTAAAACCCCAGGGGTTTGGGCAGCACATGTGTCTCTTTGCAGGAACTTTGGGCTGCCAGAGCCTGGTGTCATGCCAAGTGACTCCTTCCTGAGATGGTGGAGAGACAGAGGTGGCCCCGGCTCCCCTCCCTCCTGCCGCACAGCACAGAGGTGGCGCTCCAAGACCCACTCCACTGGCATGAAAACATTCCTCCTTAATCACACGCCCTCAGACAGGCGTTTCTCAGCACCTGAATAGCTCTGGCTATCACCAGTCAATTGTCATTCTGGAAACACTGGAGGATTTTTGCAAACACACTCAGAACTTGGGAGCGGGGGAAGGCAGACCTTGTGTGATTGCATTGGGACTCAAGGGCAAACCTCAGCTCCCTGACTGTGGCCATGTGCCAGGCCGCTGTGCTTGCAAAGACAGAACAGCCTTTTGAAGTGCTGCAGACTTAAAACAGGGAATCAGTTAACATCTCCCTAAGCAGTCAGTAGTGGGAACAAGGAGGGTGTTTGATCATGGGGAGAATGGCCTGGCCCACGCCTCCCAGGTGATAAAGCTTGCTGCAAAGCAGAAATTAAAATGAGAGGAACTGGGGAGTGGCAAAGGCACTCTCATTAAAGAAGTGGCAGGCATGGGGGTGTTTTGTATCAGGAAATCAGGTGTGAGATTGGAGGGCTTTAGAAGGCTTGTTCTGGCATTTCCTGGTTGGTACTTGTGATGGAAATCTGATTGCTATCAGAGTCCTAATGCCAAGTGCCTCTCTGATGGAAGGTAACTGAACAGGAGAGCAGGTGGCTTTGGCCCTGGGATGCATGTCTCTTTGCTTGGGCACTTCACTTCTTTTCATGCTTTCTATACACAGATGTCAGTATTGTTCATGATGCAGGCAGCAGTAGAAAGTGACGAGAGTCAAGATTTCAAATTTAAATTCAAACCCGAGTTCTGTCTCTTATTGGAGTCCATAAACAAACCACTTAGCCTCTTTGACTCTTCAATTCCTGATATGTTCAGTGGGGAAAAGTCAGTGCTGAATTGACGGCATCATGAGGAGGCTGGAAAAATTCTACCATCAATGCCCTCAACTCTGGTCAAGTTTATTCATTGTGAATATGAGTTCCCCAGATGATGTCTGTATTTAGTGCTTGGGGATTCCTAACTATCTTTCCAGCTTTCTTTTTAAAAAATCTAACTAATTTTACAGTAGGGCCTTGGTTATCTCTTTTGGCTGCGCTGGGTCTTCACTGCTTGCAGGCTTCCTCTCTGGTTGTGGCACGTGGGTTTCTGGTTGTGGTGAACAGTCTTCTCTGGTTGCAGAGCACGGACTCTAGAGCTCGTGGCTCAGGAGTTGCAGCCCGTGGGCTTAGCTGCCTCGCTTGCATGTGGGATCTTAGTTCCAGGACTAAGGATTCAACCTGTGTCCCCTGCGCTGGAAGGTGGATTCTTAACCACTGGACCACCAGACAGATCTCCTAGCCTCTTTTTATCTGAAATATAGATCCATTAAAAAAAAAAAAAAAACTGTTGCCACATGCCCATAATACAAAACCACAAAATCACCATTAAGCATTTTCCCATAAGATCAAGAAATAAAATCTGACGCTACCACACTGAAAAAAGTCATAGACTTGTCGTGTGGCCCCATAAGCTATTAGAGTAATGGGAATGCTCCTTGGATCTATTCCTTGTTGACTATTAGAATTATTAATGAACAGATTAATGCATTAGCGTATAATTAGAAACCACTTTCTGCACTTTGGAGGGAGAATTTCACAAAACCTACAAGGAGGTATTCCATTATCATTTTTAAAAATTGAAGTATAGATGATGTACAATGCTGTGTTAATTTCAGGTGTATGGCAAAGTGATTCATATAAATACACATCAATATTATATATATATATATCATATGTATATGTACATATTCTTTTTCAGGTCCTTTTCCATCCACTACCATTACATCTATTACTGGCCCAGCTGAAATGCCACAGCCTATATCAGCTGATTAAATGAAAGCTGAGCTAGAAGTAACCAGTTTTCTATGAATAACAAAATAATCCACCAATGAATCCAGGTATCACTGCCCAGCCTGAAATTAAAGATCAAGAGACTAATTGCAGTGGGTATTGGAAGGCCAGCCTCAAAGCCTAGAAATGTCATGCTACCATGGCTCACAGGACCTTACGGCAAAGCCCCAAGACTGTCACCAAAGAGACTCAGCCTCCTACAGAGGAGGGGAAATACCATTTTCCAGACTAATTAATTTCCCGTTTCCATAATACAGTTGTACTTAGGGTACTGTGTGCTCTTTGTAATCTAATTTCAGTTGAATTACTTTTTTACAATCTGCTCAAAATGTGTTTACGACAGAGAATCATTATAGAAAAAATTTCTTTTCCATTTCAGCTTGCTTCCCCCCTCCTCCCCTTCTTTCTGTGTCTCTTCTTTGACATGTGTTTCCCTCTGTTAAACAGATCAACTGAGTTGCGCAATCCAAGTTTCTTCCTTCTTCATTTTATTGTCTCCTCAATCTCCTTCCTTTGTCCAATCCTTTATCAAGAAAAACAACTTGTTTTCTTCAACAGTTTTCCAAGTGGCTGATACACATAAGTTAAAATCTTATGGGCTCCTTTTAAATTACTTGGTCTGTAAATATTTCCTGAACATTTTCTATAAAGAAATATAATTTGTGAGGGTTATTACTGCCAAGGAAATCAAATACACAGGATTAAAAATTAAAAAGAAGTCTACATTTCAGTATGTAATAATTGATTCAATACTTGCTCAACTATTAATGTTTGGTGATGTTGTTGTTGTTTAGTCACTAATCCACGTCTGACTCTTTTGTGATTTCATGGACTGTAGCCCACCAGGTTCCTATGTCCATGGGATTTCCCAAGCCATTTCCTCCTCCAGAGGATCTTCCTGACATAGGGATTGAGCTAGTGTCTCCGGCATTGGCAGGCGGATTCTTTACCATTGAGCCATGAGGGAAGCTTTTTCTTAATGATTAAATAACATGAAAATAGTTAAAGACATAAGAAATCATAAAATAACACAGAAAGTACTCATGTACTAGTTTCCCCCAATAAAACATCACACATAGTTATGCTGCTGCTGCTGCTGCTGCTAAGTTGCTTCAGTCGCGTCCGACTCTGTGTGACCCCATAGACGGCAGCCCACCAGGCTCCCCCGTCCCTGGGATTCTCCAGGCAAGAACACTGGAGTGGGTTGCCATTTCCTTCTCCAGTGCATGGAAGTGAAAAGTGAAAGTAAAGTCACTCAGTCGTGTCTGACTGTTTGTGACCCCATGGACTGCAGCCCACCAGGCTCCTCTGTCCATGGGATTTTAAGTTTTAAAAACCAGGAAATCAACAATGGTGCCTATTGTTTCCTCCAAAATAGATCCTATTTGTTTGACTATTTTAAAATGTCTTGAGCCTCAAAAGTGTGTTGCAAAGACAAAGTTCTCAACGAGGGATAATTTTGCTTCCCAGGGGATATTTCGCAGTGTGTAGAGACACTTTTGGTCCTTACAACTGGGAAATGAGATAGTGTTACTAGCATCTACTGGGTAAAGGCCAGGGATGCTTCTAAATATACTAGAGTACATAGAGCATCCCAACAAGAATGAGTTTTTTTAGTTCAAAATATCAAGAATGCCAAGGTGAGGAAACTCCAGTGTAGAATAATAATAGGTTTCACAGTGAAATCACTTCTCTTTTTCTCACATCAACACCATTTAAACCTGGGGGTTCAAACACAGATATCTGCTATGGGCAGCCAAGTAATGACCGAGAGGAGGGCAGGCTGGACAAGAGAGAGAAAAACTAGGGTTTCCCTGGTGACTCAGTGGTAAAGAATCAGCCTGCCGATGCAGGAGACTCAGGTTCGATTCCTGGGTCAGGAAGATCCCCTGGAGAAGAAAACGGCAACCCAGCCCGTTATTCTTGCCTGGGAAATCTCATGGACAGAGGAGCCTGACAGGCTACAGTTCATGGTGTCACAAAGGGTCAGATATGACTTAATGACTAAACAACAATAGCAACAAGGAAGCACACATCCTGTCCAAAGGAATCAGCTACTGGTGAGCTCAAGGGACAGACTGCCGTGTGGAAGAAGCGACCTACTTTCCTGGGTCACCAGATATTCCCTTAGAGACCAAACATTTGGATTTTGAAATATGGGCTCATAAGTAGAATTTTCGAAAAGCAAATCCAGAGAACCACGATATTTGGGAAGACACTGAGGCTAACCAAATATGCCAGGGTGCACACATGGATTGCTGGATTAAGCCTTGAGGTCACTGGTTAACTGTGCAATTTTGCAAAGTAACCCATCCTTCAGCCTCAGTTTCTCCAGGAGTAAAATAGAAATAATATGGACCTCCCAAGATGGTTTTGAGAATTAAGTAAAATAAAGACAAGCTTAGGGCCCTGCTTTGTGCAAGATAAGTACTTACTGTTGTGCCATAATAGGAGAAAAAGTAGATTATAAAGATGTTGGGCTTTTATTTTTTAGCATCTTCTTCCCTGCTCATTGCTAATGAGTCGCCATCTCTTTGCAACAGGCTGAGCCTTTATCAGATAGAAGAACCCGATAGCTTCTAACTGCAGTAGGAACTGCCACTCGCGTGGCATTTTTCGCTGTACCATGAGTTTTGCCGCCTACCTTTGGAAAAGAATCTCCTGATTCTTGTTCAGACCAACATCCACGCTTCTTAGTTTGCTGAGGGCACATTTAACTCAGTGTAAGCATCACTAATTTGACCATTTGATTGAATTGTAAGTGACTAGCCTGTGTCAAAACTCCACTGAATTCATAGGTGCATTTGCTCAAAATGGACAGGCAGGTCTATTTCACTAGTGGGTCTCGCGGGACACTTGTTACGTGTCTAAGTATTGCATCTATTTTTGCTTTACTCCAGGGGTGAGCTGTCTGTGCTGCCACGAGTACTCCCACTAAACTCCATATTCCCTGGGCTTATCTTTTGTTGACTCAAGTGTGACATAGCTGCTATCATTAGCCACATCCACTCTGCTCTATTTTCCACAGGTAAGACTTAGAAACATAGGATTATTGCCTATCACCCAGACCCATAGGGAATCTCTGACCCACATTGTCTTGGAATAACCAGGCTCTGGGAATTGGGGGCAGTTTTAGAGCCAACGTTATAATCTGTGCCAAATGCTGTCAGTGATTTTGGGCAATGCACGTATACTTTTCATTTTTTAACTTCTTCCAGTGTCAGATTGGACTTTTTGATAAGTAACTAGACTCCTATAAGAAAGTAAGTTGACTGCAAGTGCTTGGATGGGGAGACTGATGATTCATGCTAAATTGTTCACAAATCATAGACATGTGTTATTCACAATGGGTACACTGTTTAAGGCTCTTGGATGAAAAAAGTGGCTCCCCACATTTCTTTGTTTTTAATTAATTTTTGGAATATAATTGATTTACAGTGTTGTGTTAGTTTCTGCTATAAAGCAAATCGAGTCAACTATGTATATCCCGTCCTTTTTGGATTTCCTTCCCTTTTAGGTCACCAGAGAGCCTGAATAGAGTCGTGTGTGCTATAGAGTCAGTTCTCACAAGTTAACTATTTTATGCAGAACATCAATAGTGTATATATGTCAGTCTCAATCTCCTAATTCATCCCACCGACCCTTTTTCCCCCTTGGTATCCATATGTTTTTTCTCTATGTCTGTGTCTCTATTTCTGCTTTGTAAATAAGATCATATATACCATTCTTCTGAATTACACCTGTATGTGTTAATATGCAGTATTTGTCTTTCTCTTTCTGACTTGATTGACTCTATGTGACAGTCTCTAAGTCCATCCACGTCTCTACAAATTGCATAATTTTGTTCCTTTCTATGGCTGAGTAATATTCCATTGTGCCACTTCTTTATCCATTTCTCTGTTGATGTGTATTTAGGCCACTTCCACGTCCTGGGTATTGTAAATAGGGCTGCAATGAACACTGGGGTACATGTGTCTTTTTGAATTATGGCTTTCTCTGGGTATGTACCCACGAGGGGGATTGCTGGGTCATATGCTGGTTCTATTTTTAGTTTTTGAGGAACCTCCACACTGTTCTCTATAGTGACTGTATCAATTTATATTCCCATCAACAGTGTAAGAGGGTCCTCTTTTCTCCACACTCTCTCCAATTTATTATTTGTAGATTTTTTGATAATGGTCATTCTGACCTGTGTGAGATGACACCTCACGGTAGTTTTGATTTGCAGTTCTCTAGTAATTAGTGAGGTTGAGCTTCTTTTCATGTATTTGTTGGCCACCTGTATGTTTTCTTTGGAAAAATGTCTGTTTAGGTCTTCTGCCCATTTTTTGATTGAGTTTGTTTTTTCAATATTATAGCTCTCCATATTTCTTAATATCTCTTAATAGCATCTGTATCAATTTGGTGAACTTGGATTATAGACTGGCAAGGATAGGTTAGGGCATGCTATGATAACAAAGAATCCAATAATCTCAGTGACTTAACAGTGAGGACTTATTTCTGTTTCATCCTTCATGTTCAAGGAATATTGGAAAGGAGGGGCAGTGTTTTCTTCTAATTTTCTCAGAAGCTCTGGTAAATTGATGCTCTGCCATTGATGACAACATTCTAATACCAGGTTTCAGGGGAAGAAAACTTAGAGAGTCATACACTGCCTTTTAAAGGACTCAAAAGTAGCACACTTCAGCTTACCTTTTGTTGACCAATAGTGTTACATGTTACATCCTAGAAAAGGAGAACAGCTAGAAACCTTGATGAACCCTAGTACTGTCACTATAGAAATTTTCTCAGGAACTTCAGTAACACAAACTACCGTATGTATCACAAATGGAAGAGAAAATTAAAAGAAAAAATTTCAAAAGCTACATATATATGTGTGTGTGTATGTGTGTGTAATATTATGTATACATCTAGTTATTATTATGCTATAAATGTTATTTACATTTCATATAATTCATATGTGTAACACACTACATATATGATACATTTGATGTATTTGTATATGTATGGTGTTCCATGAGTCAGATAAGTATGGGAAATGGTCTGTAGTCAATCCCTCTTTTAGATATTTACAGGGCTCATTGTTTATTTACTCTGCAAAGTGAAGCAGCAAACAAATTTAACCTCCCTAGTTTATTTTTTTAAGGCTTTTATGTGTAGCTACATAGAATTCACCAATTTTAAGTGCAGTGATCATCACAACCCACATTTAGAGCATTTTTATCATCCCAAATGATTCCTAACTATTTGCAGTTAGTCAATCTCTACTCGCATCCACAGATGGTGGTGGTTTAGTTGCTAAGTTGTGTCTGATTCTTGCAACCCCATGGACAGAGGAGCCTGGTAGGCTACAGTCTATGGGATTCTCCAGGCAAGAATATTGGAGTGGGTTGCCATTTCCTTCTCCAGGGGATCTTCCCAGCCCGGGAATCAAACCCAGGTCTCTTGCATTGTAGGCAGACTCTTTATCAACTGAGCTACAAGGGAAGCCCCCTACCCACAGAGGCAGACAACAAATAATCTTCTTTCTGTTGCTATAGATTTGCCTTTTCTAGACTCTTAATATAAACGGAAGGAGAAGGCAATGGCACCCCCACTTCAGTACTCTTGCCTGGAAACTCCCAATGACAGAGGAGCCTGGCAGGCTGCAGTCCATGAGGTCGCTAAGAGTTGGACATGACTGAGTGACTTCACTTTCACTTTTCACTTTCATGCATTGGAGAAGGAAATGGCAACCCACTCCAGTGTTCTTGCCTGGAGAATCCCAGGGATGGGGGAGCCTGTTGGGCTGCCGTCTATAGGGTTGCACAGAGTTGGACACGACTGAAGCGACTTAGCAGCAGCAGCAATATAAATAGAATTGTACACTATGTAGTCTTTTTTGTTGTCTGGTGTCTTTCATTTAGCATAATGAAATTCATATATGTTGTTTCATGTAGCAATAGTTCCTTCCTTGTGTTGCTGAATAGTATTCAGTTGTACAAATCATTGTCATTATCCATTCATCAATGAATGAGGCTTCCAGTTTCTCCAAATCTTTGCTAACAATTATTGCTGTCTTTTAATTATAGCCATCCTAATGGGTATGATTGGTATTGCCCAAAGAAAGGCAATGACAAAGAATGTTCAAACTACCGCACAATTGCACTCATCTCACTCGCTAGTAAAGTAATGCTCAAAATTCTCCAAGCCAGCCTTCAGCAGTCTTGAACTGTGACCTTCCAGATGTTCAAGCTGGTTTTAGAAAAGGCAGAGGAACCAGAGATCAAATTGCCAACATCCGCTGGATCATGGAAAAAGCAAGAGAGTTCCAGAAAAACATCTACTTCTGCTTTATTGACTATGCCAAAGCCTTTGACTGTGTGGATTACAATAAACTGTGGAAAATTCTAAAAGAGATGGGAATACCAGACCACCTGACCTGCCTCTTGAGAAATCTGTATGATGGTCAGGAAGCAGCAGTTAGAACTGGACATGGAACAACAGACTGGTTCTAAATAGGAAAAGGAGTACATCAAGGCTGTATATTGTCACCGTGCTTACTTAACTTCTATACAGAGTACATCATGAGAAGCGCTGGACTAGAAGAAACACAAGCTGGAATCAAGATTGCCGGGAGAAATATCAATAACCTCAGATATGCAGATGACACCACCCTTATGGCAGAAAGTGAAGAGGATAAGAAAGGCAATGCCAAAGAATGCTCAAACTACCGCACAATTGCTCTCATCTCACATGCTAGTAAAGTAATGCTCAAAATTCTCCAAGCCAGGCTTCAGCAGTACATGAACCGTGAACTTCCAGATGTTCAAGCTGGTTTTAGGAAAAGCAGAGGAACCAGAGATCAAATGGCCAACATCTGCTGGATCATCAAAAAAGCAAGAGAGTTACAAAAAACATCTATTTCTGCTTTATTGACTATGCCAAAGCCTTTGACTGTGTAGATCACAATAAACTGTGGAAAATTCTGAAAGAGATGGGAATGCCAAACCACCTGACCTGCCTCTTGAGAAAGCTATATGCAGGTCAGGAAGCAACAGTTAGAACTGGACATGGAACAACAGACTGGTTCCAAATAGGAAAAGGAGTACGTCAAGGCTGTATACTGTCACCCTGCTTATTTAACTTCTATGCAGAGTACATCATGAGAAACGCTGGACTGGAAGAAGCACAAGCTGGAATCGGGATTGCTGGGAGAAATATCAATAACCTCAGGTATGCAGATGACACCACTCTTATGGCAGAAAGAGGAACTAAAAAGCCTCTTGATGGAAGTGAAAGAAGAGAGTGAAAAAGTTGGCTTAAAGCACAGCATTCAGAAAATGAAGATCATAGCGTGTGGTCCCATCACTTCATGGGAAATAGATGGGGAAACAGTGGAAACAGTGTCAGACTTTATTTTGGGGGGCTCCAAAATCACTGCAGATGGTGACTGCAGCCATGAAATTAAAAGACGCTTACTCCTTTAAGGAAAGTTATGACCGACCTAGATAGCATATTGAAAAGCAGACACATTACTTTGCCAACAAAGGTCCATCTAGTCAGGGCTATGGTTCTTCCAGTTGTCATCTATGGATGTGAGAGTTGAACTGTGAAGAAAGATGAGCACTGAAGAACTGATGCTTTTTAATTGTGCTGGAGAAGACTCTTGCGAGTCCCTTGGACTGCAAGGAGATCCTCCCAGTCCACTGTAAAGGAGACCAGTCCTGGGTGTCATTGGAAGGACTGATGCTGAGGCTGAAACTCCAATACTTTGGCCACCTCATGCAAAGAGTTGACTCATTGGACAAGACTGATGCTGGGAGAGATTGGGGGCAGGAAGAGATGGGGACGACAGAGGATGAGATGACTGGATGGCATCACCAACTCGATGCACATGAGTTTGGGTGAACTTCGGGTTTTGGTGATGGACAAGGAGGCCTGGTGTGCTGCGATTCATGGGGTTGCAGAGTCAAACATGACTGAACGACTGAACTGAACTAAACTGAACTCGCTAGTCATGAGGCACAGTCATTACCATGAAGTATTTTAATGCTCTTTCTAGATATGGAGAAATATAATAATTAGGCTTATAAAATCAGCTCCTGAAAATATCTAGCTATCTGAAGACCTGTTCTGCCAGTTTTTCCCCCTAGCACAGAGTGCCTCATGTCTGCTCTCCACCCTGAACTCCTCATCCAATGCTAGTTTATAGTGGATTCAGTGTGTCTTGGGAATGGATCACGTACCTTCATTTTTTGAAATTTTTAGAGTGAAGTAGACTAAAATTATGACTATTTCCTTTAAGGTATTTCCAGATTTGATGAACATAATTTCACAGTTTCAGGCAAAAGCTTTGTTCTTGCTTAGTTCTTGCTGTATAAAATATCTGTTCTCTATTAATTTGGAAATTGTTGGTTTCTTCTCACTAAAGCTTCAGACTCCTGTCTTTCTCTTCTCATTTATATATTTTTTCTATCTCTTTACATCTATGACTGGAATAATTTGACTTATTCAATAGCTTATAGGTTTAGATTCTGGTCATTATTTAAATTTACATGAGAAATGAAAAATGGAAAGAAAAGGTATACTTTTGCTGCTGTAGCAATTGACAAGCAAGATAGTGGAATTATGAATACTTAGGTAGGAAGACAGGGTCCTGACTTTGCATTCAGTATCTAATGTTCAATTTGGTATGTATGAAAGGTAGTATCTTTAGTAATAACAGTAGCCTCCTGCCTGCTAAAATACCATGGAGACGTTTAGATTTCTGATTCTCTAGCCCTTCCAATAAATTTATAAGCACTTACTTTAAACCTAATACCTTTCTGCTTGAAATACCTACAGTGGTTTTTATTTTGTGCCTTCTTTTGCAAATGACATATGGGAGTATCGATTTTGATGTTTTGGAAGGGAAGTTGAGAGATTAAAAATAATCAACTGTATATAAATAGAAGATTTGAAAAAACAAACTACCACACTATGAAGTTACTGACAGGTTTATATTTCCTGAGTTGATCTTCCCTGGTATTTCTATAAACATATGCAAGTTTTCTATATAATATAGAAATCTGCAAAGATTGTGTATATCTTGGAATACTAGAACTATGTAATAATACAATAAAACAATAAATGATTTTACTTTCTATGCAGAATTATGAATGAATTATTGAGATATAGTGTTAGTTATAACTGATAATTATTACTGAAATGCAATCAAATAAGTTACCCTGCTGTTCTGAAATTAATTTGTTCATTCAATGTAGTGAATCTGGAAAATAGATTAAGCCAAAGCATCACTTGTTTTTGGCAAGGGATAATTTTAGGAATAGTTTTGTGATACTGAAAATGTACTTCACTCAAGCTTCATTTTCCTCTTTAAAATATCAGGCACAATGCCAGGTCCATAGAAGTCCCTGCAAATAGTCCACTTGACACTTGGATTTATAGCTTTAAATAGTGAATCTTGAGAGAAAGGAATGTTTTATTTAACTCATATCATCCAGTATTTAAATGGTCTGTCAATAAGCATGCTGAATAAAGACTCTCCAAGGATACCTACTCCCTAACCCCTGGAATTTATGAATGTTACCTTATATGGCAAAAGAATTTGCAAATATGATTAAGGATCTTGAAATGGGAAATTATTGTTGTATTAGTTTGTAAAGCTAATGTAACAAAGTACCACAAACTGGGTGTCTTAAAAAACAGACGTTCATTGTCTCAGAGTCCTGAAGTCTGGCAATTGGAGATTAAGGTGTTAGCAGAATTGGTTCCTTCTGTGGGCTGTGAGGCAGAATCTGATCCATGCTCCTCCCCTAGCTTCTGGTGGTTTGCTGGCAATCAAGTGTCCCATGATTTGAAGAAGCATCACCCCAATCATTTTCTTGATCTTCTCATGGTGCTCTCCTGTGCTCAGGGTGTTTTGTCTCTGTGTCCAAAGTTTCTCTCTTTATAATATGTCATCAATCATGTTGTATTAGGGCCTCCCTTAATGATCTCACCTCAATGATCCAGTGGCCTGATTTCTAAACAAAGTCATGTTCTAAGGTATGAGGGTTGAGAACTCAATTGACATGTGAATTTTGGGGGACATATCCATCCTGGATAATCCCAATGGGCCATAAGTATAATCATATGAGTCTTATAAGAGGGGTGCAAGAAGGTCAGAAGTAGGAAACAGGTGATGGAAGTAAGAAGCTGGAGTGACATGAGGGAAGGAGTCACCAGCCAAGGAATGTAGATGACTTCCAGAAGCTGAAAAGACAAAGAAATGGATTGTCCCTTAGAGCCTTCAGAAGGAAATGTAATTTGTCAGCACCTTGACTTTGATCCAGTAAAGCTGACTTCAGACTTCTAGCTTCCACAACTGTAACAGAAAATATGTATGTTGTTTTAAGGCATTAAATTTGTGGCAGATTATTCCAGTGCAGCAACATGAAACTAGTACGTTTAATGAATTTTTGCTTTGAAAATAATTTTCTTAAAAATAGTTTAAAATTTATTTTAATTGTTTGTATAAATGAACATTAATGCAGCCACCTCAGGAGAACTTACTTTCCAGGCAATATATCTAGTAAATTATGTTCTTCTCAAAGAAAATGCTTACATTATTGATATGATTTATTACTGTCTTTTCTTCCCAAGACGGCAAATCAGTTACTCTATTCTCATATAAATGTGTTGTTTTATAGTTATTCAGACTTCCTATTTAGAAGCCCCATGTGTCTTGAATTTAATGTCTGTCTTTGACATTGTGCATTTATTTCATAAAATCATTGTCCTTTGATTAGCATTTTTTATTTATCCAGAATCATGTTGTATTATTTCTGTTTCTGTTATTTAAAATATATCTGAAAGAATTTAGAATTTAGAAGTAGATATGGAAAGAATTATGAGTTCAAGAACCTGAGAAATATATTTGTACATAGTTTAAAGTTTATCTGTTTTTTTGAGTGAGTTTTGCTAGTCATTGAAAGTATTTAAATACAGCTGTATATTATTACCTCATATCCTTTATTATCTGTAGAATTTGTAGCGACCTCCATAGGGTTGCAGAGTCGAACACAACTGAAGTGCCTTAGTATGCATGCGTGCACGCACACACACACTCTCTCTCTCTCTCTTTCTGCTTTTACTCCTAAAACTGTAATTTTGTCTTCTCTTTTTTTTCTTGGTTAGTCTGACCAGAGATTTTTCAATTTTATTGATTGCTTCCAAGAGCTAGTCTTGGATTTCATTGAATTTCTTTTTCCCCCTCCTGTTTACTATTTCATTGATTTCTGCCTGTATATTCATTATTCCTCTCTTTCTCTCGCTAGGCTTATTTGTTTTTCTTTCTCTGTCTTATTTTTATATACTAATTTTTTTAAGAAGGAAGCTGAATTCATTCATTTGAAACCTTGTTAAATTTTCTAATATAAACCCCTCCTCTCTAATTTTCCCTCTAGGTGTGCTGGAGAGAGCTCCGTGGCATCCCCGTGACAGCACAGGTGCTTTGTATGAGTGTGGTCTGTATCCCGTGCTCAGTCAGGTTTCCTACCTTATCTCCAGGCTCAGGAGGGGCTTCTGCTTTACTTCTCTCAGTAGCATTATACCTGGGCCTCGTGGTGGGAGGGATTACTATTTCTGTGTTCAAGGCTCTTGGATGTGGGCAGATGGATACTCCTGCTTCCCACTTGAAGTGCAGACAGCTTTTACCTCTCAGCTTTCCTGCAGCAGTTTCCCTTTCCCCAAAACAGGGTTAAGGGTATTGCCTTTCCACCCCTTCATCACAGTAAGTAGCTCTTTTGAACCCTGGCAGGTGAGAGCTCTCAGCACAGATGAAGACTTGCTGGCTGAGAACAGGTTCCCAGAAGTGGATGGAGTTACAGGCGGGCTGGCTAGAGGGACTCCCAGAGGTCTCCACCTCTGTGCCCTGGAGCTCTGGGTTTAGAGGCTGAGAAAAGTGATTTAGGTGAGTACAGGCTCCGCTTCTGTTTGGGGTTCCCTTGGAGTCTAAAGTGTTACATTATTCTGGCTACTATGGATTTGTGAAATTGTTATTTTTCTTCTTACTCTTGAGTGGTGGCTGTCTCTTCTTCCAGTGCTCTGAAAAAGGTAAAACAGTTTGTGTCTGTATCTCCCAAGAGGCCTTTATAACCCTTTGAAACTCAGTTCACCTGGTTACCTTTTGACCTTGTTGGCTGCTGCTGCTAAGTCGCTTCAGTCGTGTCCGACTCTGTGCGACCCCATAGATGGCAGCCCACCAGGTTCCTGCATCCCTGGGATTCTCTAGGCAAGAATACTGGAGTGGGTTGCCATTTCCTTCTCCAATGCATAAAAGTGAAAAGTCAAAGTGAAGTCGCTCAGTCGTGTCCGAGCCTTAGCGGCCCCATGGACTGCAGCCTACCAGGCTCCTCTGTCCATGGGATTTTCCAGGCAAGAGTACTGGAGTGGGGTGGTTTGTAATTTCCTCACTGAGTCTTGCCACTGCAAAAATTTGAAGCGACAGATGGACCAGTGTTATAGCTGTTTTATTGGCAAGCAAAGGAAAATACATTCTTGAGGCATGAAGGCAGGCCAGCCCAAAAGACTAGAAGAGAAGCCCTGGGCTCAATTTTGGCTCCTCTTTTTATACAACTTTTTTCCTCCTCCTGAGCCTGCCCTCTGTAAACTGGGCTAGCCAGGAGGGCTGTTTGTTTTACCTAACGTCCTCACTCTGGTCCTTGGACCTTCCTTTGTTCTATTTTTGAGGACTTTTTCCTTCTTAGTCTTTTAGCCACTGCCATTTTGGACTCCTGTTTTTCCTATTCTAACTACCTAACAACCTCAACTCTTACTGTTTTATATATATATAGTTTGGAGGTTTTCTGGCTTTTCTTACTTTGTGGAAATAGTGTTCTCTTGTATTTTTCTGCATCTAAGCACAAACAGAATAATGTAGTTGGTGCATCTGTTAGGCAAAAATGAAGGCTGAAAATCAATTTCTAAATATATCTCAAGAAATTAGAAGAAAAATAAATTTAAAAATAGAAAGAAAATAATAAAACAAGATAGTAGAAAAGAAAATGAATGTACAATTGAGATAATCAACCAAGTCAAGAGTATCATCCTTGAAGCTGTTAACAGGATGTATTAAAAACCTCTATCCAGGGAAAGAGGAAAGAAAATTTACCAATGTCAGAAATGAAAATGGAAGCAGTAGTAGAAGTTTCTGTAGTAATTTAAAAAGATAAAGCTGAGATTATGAACAAATACTTTCTAGTAAATTTTACAACATAAATTATATAAGCAGTTTCCTTTAAAACCAGAAGTCACCAAAACCAATATAGAAAGAGATAGAAAATCTGAATAGGCCTATACCTATCAAAGATATTGGAACTTTAATTAAATCCTTCACATGTATGCTTACCTCTGTATTAAAAAAAAAATTTTAGGTGATTTACAATTGAACATATGAAGTTTTTTTTAATAGAAATAACACTAAAAAGAATAGAAAAAAGGGAAAATTGTCTACCTTGGTTTATGCAAAATTTTGATGAAAAAAACCTGAAGAGAAATTTAAAAAATATCTCCCATAAACAAGGATGTGATGATTCAAACCAAACTGACAAACTCATCAAGCAATGCATAAAAAGATTAGACTTGAGGAACAAGTTGGGGTTATTCCAATATATCTGAGTTGAGTTTAGGCATTTTAAGATCACCTAGTATAATTCCCAACTGTAACAAAGAAAGTGAGAAAAATCAAGTAGTTTTTTCAGAAATGAAGAAATAGCATTTAGTAAAATATAACTTGTATGATTAAAAAAAAAAAAAAACTTTGTAAGCTAAAAATAAACTTGAAAGCAAAAGTTGCTCAGTCCTGTCCACTCTTTGCAACCACAGGAACTGTAGCCCACCTGGCTCCTCTGTCTGTGGGATTCTCCAGGCAAGAACACTGGAGTGGGTTGGCATTTCCTTCTCCAATGCATGAAAGTGAATAATACTGGAGTGGGTAGCAATTCCTTTCTTCAGGGGATCGTCCCACCTTAGGGATTGTACCTGGGTTTCCTGCATTGCAGGCAGATTCTTTAGAGTCAGAACCACCAGGGAAGCCTAAAAATAAGCCTAAATTACTTTAAAGACATCTACTCAAAATACAGCAAATAGCATGCTCAGTTCAGTTCAGTCGCTCAGTCGTGCCCGACTCTTTGTGACCCCACGAATCGCAGCACGCCAGGCCTCCCTATTCATTACCATCTCCCGGAGTTCACTCAGACTCACGTCCATCAAGTCAGTGATGCCATCCAGCCATCTCATCCTCTGTCATCCCCTTCTCCTCCTGCCCCCAATCCCTCCCAGCATCAGAGTCTTTTCCAATGAGTCAACTCTTCGCATGAGGTGGCCAAAGGACTGGAGTTTCAGCTTTAGCATTATTCCTTCCAAAGAAATCCCAGGGTTGATCTCCTTCAGAATGGACTGGTTGGATCTCCTTGCAGTCCAAGGGACTCTCAAGAGTCTTCTCCAACACCACAGTTCAAAAGCGTCAATGCTTCGGCTCTCAGCCTTCTTCACAGTCCAACTCTCACATCCATACATGACCACAGGAAAAACCATGGCCTTGACTAGATGGACTTTAGTTGGCAAAGTAATGTCTCTGCTTTTGAAAATACTATCTAGGTTGATTGGACATAACTTTTCTTCCAAGGAGTAAGCATCTTCTAATTTCATGGCTGTAGTCACCATCTGCGGTGATCTTGGAGCCCCAAAAAATAAAGTCTGACCCTGTTTCCACTGTTTCCCCATCTATTTCCCGTGAAGTGATGGGACCAGATGCCATGATCTTCGTTTTCTGAATGCATGCTAATTGGTTGTAAATATTAAAGTTTCCCTCAGAGACTAAGGCAAGGGCACCCACACTTACCGTGTTTGTTTGTCATTGTCCTAGATGTCATAGCTATTGCAACGAAGCAAGAAAAATGTAAAGCCTAGAATACAAGAAATAAAACCGTTATTCACACATAGCATGGTATGTAAGATAGAGAAATTCTAAAAAAATATAAACATAAACTACTTGTTTAAGACAGTGAATTTAGCAAAAGAATGAGGTCATTAGAAACAAAGCTAGAATGTAGAATTTTAAAAAAACAGTACATTTACAATAGCATCCATACAAAGGAACACAGGACTCCTTAGGAGTCTACTTTCCCCAAATCATTTTTTAGGCCTCATGGGTAGATGGAAGGTAGTCGTGAAGATGGGTGATCATTTTATTCATATATCTTATAGCTTCATAGATTTGTTATAGATTATATATCAAATAGTAATAAAGCTAGCAAAAACTAGAAATATACATGTATCAGATGAATAATACAGTATTTTTAAAATTAAATTTATGAAATGAGTTCACACATATC
>SJYT01071126.1:0-22628 GCA_006410635.1 Cephalophus harveyi | reverse complement strand
TAGATGAATAATAAAGTATTTTTAAAATTAAAAAATTTATGAAATGAGTTCACACATATCAATAAGAGATAAGTAGAAAAATATTTTTTAAATACTAAACAGACCTATTACTGGAAAATATTCAAATGGATTAAACACAAAAAAGTGGCCAATCTCACATTTAATTGAAAAATATGCAAAATATTTGAGAAATAGTAAATAAATGATTCATGCCAGAAACAATTTTCTTCTAAGAAATTAGCCAGCATTTTAATATCTAGTAGATGTAGATATAGAATTACTCATAAAATAATAGTAAAGGGAATTTTCTGGCAGTCCAGTGGTTAGGACTCTGCACTTTCACTGCCAGGCCCAGGTTCAATCCTTGGTGGGGGAACTAAGATCCTGCAAGCTGTGTGGCTTGACTGAAAAAAAAAAAAAAAAAAAGTGGTAAAATTGTAAGATAGTCAAACCTTCCTGAGAATAATAGGATAATACCATTCAAAACGTTGTACTCTTGACCTAGAAATTAATCAGCCAGAATATTATTCTAAAACCTAGAAACAGTGCTATATAATTTGTGATGCATTTGTTTTCTTTATTAAAATTTATGGTAGAGGGGACTAGAGATAAAATTTCTTTACCTATACACTTATAAAGCTCGTTATTATTGTCCTACATGGTGACATTGTAGATTTTCCAATCTCAAGTGATTTTAGGAACAAATCACTTAGATTAACATCCTCTAGGTTGATGCATGTTGCTTCAAATGGCAAGATTTCATTCTTTATTACTGCTGAATAATAGCCCATTGTATACGTATATATACACAACATCTTTATCCGGTCATCTGTTGATGAACACTTAGGTTTCTTCCATATCTTGGCTACTGTAAATAGTGGTGCAATGAAGGAAAGGAACTTTCATCTTTTCAAATTACATGGATTGTCCTGGAGGGTGTTATGCTAAGTGAAATAAATCAGACCGAGATAAACAAATATGGTGTGAGCTCATTTATAAGTGGAATCTAAAAAAAATAAATGAATAAAACGAAACAGAAGCAGACATAGATTCAGAAGACTAACTGGTAGTTGCCAGAGAGAAGGGAGGTGGGGGGACTGACAAACTAGGTGAAAGAGGTTAAAAGGTATAACCTTCCAGCTATAAAGTAAATAAGTCATGGGGGTGTAATGTGCACAGAGGGAATGTCATCAGTAGTACTGTAACAGTTTGATGATGGATGGTAGCTGGTTGTATTATGGTGATCATTATGCCTGAAATATTGAATCAGTCTGTTGTAAACCTGAAACTAATATAATATTGTGTGTTAATTATAACTCAGTTGAAATATTAGAAGAAAGCAAAAATGTACCACTTTTAGCCAACTTAGGTACATATGTATGTGTGATTATGGAATGGTCTTTAGGACATGTTAATATGTCTTATTATTGATACAAATTGTTATGAATTTTGTGGCAGGAGGCTGAAAGATCATCACTTGAGATTTACATCTTGATGTTGAACTAGGAAATAAGTTATTTACTAATACATTTTTCACTTTTGGATATATGAGAAAATTAAAGATATTCAATGGCTTCTATGAGAAATAAGAGAGAGAGAACTCAGTCGTGAAACACACAAGAAAGTTTGCATAGTATCTAAATTTATGTTCATTTATGAAAATTTACTGAATACCTACTGTACCTGGCACAAAGTATATCAGTGAATGAACAGGACAGAATCTCTTTCCTCATGGAGCATCCACATTATGAAATGTGACAATGATGTGAATTCTCACTTGATTTCAGTGACCCGGAATTTCTTTTCTCTTGTTATTAAGCCACGAGGTACTCTCACAAAGAAACGTTGATTTTAAGGGAAGTTTCATCTGTAGAAGTACTATGGTCTATGCTCTCAAGAAGACAGTACTTTTGTAAATACACTGAGTTTTGTGCATTGATGATCTGGCTCTATTCTTTTAGGCTTGGATCCCAAGTTTCACAGCCCATCAAAAGCAGGCTGTCACAGTGGCAGGTTCATAGTAACTAGTCTCTCAACATAAATGCCTAAAATCAGATTGCCAATTTAATATAGTAGGGAGAGCAGCTTCCCCAGTGATCTGAATACTCATACCAGCATGATCAGTGAAGTTTCTCTTTGTAGCCAGACTTCTTGAAAAGTCAAATCAATCAGAGGGCTGCTTAGTGAATATTAAGCCAGGAAGAGAGGACTTATATTGATGAATTGCTTAACAGCAGTCTAAATTGCATGATACATGTAAAATACATGTTACCTATGTCTTGGAGTTTATTGGTGGAAAGTCTTCCCACTTATATACATTTAAGGAAAAACTTTTATTAGTGAGCCTGAAAATAAAAGTTTACTGTCCACTGTTTTTTCTCTGTCTCTGCTGCTGTGCTTAGATACTGTATTAGTTATCTATGACTATAGAACGAATCAGCCTAAAACACAACAGCTTGAAACAATAAACATTTATTGTCTAACACAATTTCTGAGGGTCACGAATCTGGGATTAGATTTACTGTACGTTTCTGATTTAGAGTTTCATGGGGGAAGGCATCAGCCACAGATGCAGTCACTACATGTACCCCCCCGCAGAGCTGTTTGGGACATGACTTACCCAAATCCAAGGAAGACAGAGAGAGGTAGCAAACAAGACAGAAACCGTGCTTTTTAGAAACCAGACTTGGAGAAAACACATATCACTTCTGCCATTAAAAAAAAGAAATTATTGAAGCATAGTTAATTTGCAATGTGTTAATCTCTGCTGTACAGAGATTATTTTTAATTATTTTTAATTATAATTAAATTAATTATTAATTATTTTTAATTATATATTAAAATATTTTTTTTTTCATATTATTTTTCCCCCATTGTATTTTGGGAAGATAGTGAAAGATGTAATTTAAACTAATCTCTGAATCTTTATGTAATATTTAGAAATATATAATTCCAAATTTACATTAGAATGAAAGTTACATGAAAATATTGTATGTGTAGATTTTATATATTTTTAGTATGCCTTTAAAATATGGATGTCTCTACTAGGTAGCCACTGAATGAAGAACTATAACTTGGGTAATATATAGTCTGTTCACTTTACATTAATGGGCATCAGTCACAAATACTAAGAGCAAAGGAATGCTTTGATAAATGACTCTTTAGTGATCAGTTGGCATATTTTAGTTTTAATAGAAGCCTGTGGAGCATGAAAGAGAAAACAAAACATCCCCTGAGAAAGAAAATATGCTAAATATTGATGTGAACTTAAAAAATGGACAAATTAATGATTTAAGAAGTGTAACTTCTCAATTAAAATGTAATACATTTTTCATGTGCTCACAATATGACAAAATAGTTTCCATTTATTTTCTCATAATACTTACATTTTTTACCACATCAAATTCACTAGAAGAAATTGTGTGAAACTTTTAATTACTTACTTACACACATACACACACACAAATATGTATCCATTGCTTGTATTATGGTAGAAGTATATGCAATTTCTAAAATTATGAGAAATTACACAGAAGCTGAAATGACTAAATAGAAGGAAAAATAACACTTAAGAAAAATTAACAATTTGAATGTGACAGATTTATTAAGAAATATCAAGCTTTTTTTTTTTTTAACTCAGTCTCTTCAGAACGGTAGAACCAGAAACTGAAACTCTTAGAAAGGAAGTATGAGTCAGCTCTAATGAGGTGAATGAAACTTCAGCCTATTATATAGAGTGAAGTATGCCAGAAAGAAAAACACCAATACAGTATACTAACCCATATATATGGAATTTAGAAAGATGGTAACGATAACCCTGTATGCGAGACAGCAAAAGAGACACAGATGTATAGAACAGACTTTTGGATTCTGTGGGAGAGGGAGAGGGTGGGATGATTTGGGAGAATGGCTTTGAAACATGTATAATATCATATATGAAACGAATCACCAGTCCAGGTTCGATGCATGACACTGGATGCTTGGGACTGGTGCACTGGGACTACCCAGAGGGATGGTACGGGGAGGGAGGAGGGAGGGGGGGTTCAGGATGGGGAACATGTGTATACCTGTGGCGGATTCATGTTGATGTATGGCAAAACCAATACAATATTGTAAAGTAATTAGCCTCCAATTAAATACATTTATATTAAAAAAATAATGAAGTGACCTTGGAGTCAGGCAAAATAAAAGAAAGGGAGTAAGAAATCACTATGAAACTCTCTCTAGTCAAACAGGAATTTGTCACATAGCCCTCCTGAATTTGTTCTTAATTTTTCTGATAGAATGGAACCACTAATCTTAAAGATGACTTCAATGACACAGTGATCACTGCCTCAAAGTACTCTCATATACTTTTAAGTTCGGACATGGAACAGTGGAGTGGTTCAAAATTGGGAAAGGAGTATGTCAAGGCTGTATCTTGTAACCCTGCTTATTTAATTATATTTAGAATAAATCATGCGAAATACCAGGCTAGGTGAAGCACAAGCTGAAATCAAGCTTGCCAGGAGAAATAATCAGTAGCATCAGATATGTAGATGACAAGTGACCCAAATGGCAGAAAGCTAAGAGGTGCTAAAGAGCGTCTTGATGAAAGTGAAAAAGGTGGTTTAAAACTCAACATTCAAAAAACTAAGATCACGGCATCTGGTCCCATCACTTCATTGCAAATAGATGGGGAAAAATGGAAACAGAGACAGACTTTGTTTTTTTGAACTCCAAAATCACTGCAGATGGTGACTGCAGCCGTGAAATTAAAAGACGCTTACTCCTTAGAAGAAAAGCTATGACCAACCTAGACAGCATATTAAAAAACAGAGACATCACTTTGCCAACAAAGGTCGATAAGTCAAAGCTATGGTTTTCCCAGTAGTCAGGTATGGATATGAGAGATGGACTATAAAGAAGGCTAAGAGCTGAAGGATTGCTATTTTCAAAGTATGGTGCTGGAGAAGACTCTTGAGAGTCTCTTGGACTGCAAGGAGGTCAAACCAGTCAATCCTAAAGGGAATCAACCCTGAATATTCATTGCAAAGACTGGTGCTGAAGTTGAAGCTCAAATATTTTGGCCACCTGATGTGAAAAGCTGACTCATTGGAAAAGACCCTGATGCTGGGAAAGATTGAGGGCAGGAGGAGAAGGGGACGACAGAGGATGAGATGGTTGGATGGCATCACCGACTCAATGAACATGGGTTTGGGTGAACCCCGGGAGTTGGTGATGGACAGGGAGGCCTGGCGCACTGCAGTCCATGGGATCTCAAAGAGTTGGACATGACTGAATGATTGAACAAATACTTTTAAGTGAAAAAATATTTTTTTCATAATTTTCAAAATAATATGACTCGTTAATGAACAAATCATGAATATAAAGATTATATATTTATCACATCATTATATGTTCTTTGCATATTTGTTTATTGGTACTGCTTTTCTTTTTTAGGGCCAGGATATTTAGGGCAATGTTTGCCTCCTTGATTAGAAGTTAGTGTTGTATTCTAAGTCTGTTGAGATATAATTGACATATAGCATTTTATATGTTACTGTGTACACTGTGATGATTTCATATACTTACATACTACAAAATATTTACCACCATAGTGTTATACTTCCATCACATCTGATAATTATAATTTCTTGTTTATTGTAAGAATATTTAAGACCTATTCTCCTAACAACTTTCACATATATAGTGCAGAATTGTAAACTATAGTTATACATTAGATCCCCAGAACCTATTTATTAATATCTTATAATTGAAAGTTTAGACCCTTTGACCAACATCTCTTATTTTCGCCATCTCCCAGCCCCTGGAAGCCACCATTTTATTGCATCTAGGTTAATGCTCTGTAGGGCTAGCCATGTTGTCACAAGTGGCAGGATTCTTTTTCTCCTGGCTAAACATTTAATAATATTTGTTCATACACACAAACCCCATATCTTCTTTATCCATTTATCTATAGACAGATACTTAGATTGTTTCTGTATTGGCTGCTGTGAGTAATTCTGCAAGAACGTGGGGGTACAAATTTCTCTTCAGTATTCCAATTTTATTTCTTTAGATGCCTGCTTAGAAGTAGAATTGATAGATTATAGGTTAATTCTATTTTTAATTTTTAAGGACCTCTATACTATTTTTTGCCTGGAAAATCCCATGGACGGAGAAGCCTAGTAGGTTACAGTCCACAGGGTCGCAAAGAGTCGGACACGACTGAGCGACTTCACCTTCACATACTATTTTTCAATGGCAACCCACTCCAGTACTCTTGCCTGGAAAATCCCATGGGCAGTGGAGCCTGGTAGGCTGCAGTCCCCCGGGTCGCGAAGAATTGGACACGAATGATTGATTTCACTTTCACTTTTCAGTTTCATGGATTGGAGAAGGAAATGGCAACCCACTCCAGTGTTCTTGCCTGGAGCATCCCAGGGACGGGAGAGCCTGGTGGTCTGCCGTCTATGGGGTTGCACAGAGTCGGACACAACTGAAGTGACTTAGCAAGGAGGTATTGGCAGGGAGCGGGGGTGGGGGATGGTATGAGAGCAGCAGCATCATATTATTTTTCAGGGTAGATATACCAATTTATACTGCTACCAACAGTGCGTAAGGATTACCTTTTCTTCACATGTTGTCTTGTTATCTTCTTTTGATAAAATTCATTCTAATAGGTGTGACATATTATTGTGTTGATTTGCACTTCTCTGATGATTAGATGTTGAATCTCTTTTCATGTACCTGCTGGCCATTAATATATCTTCTTTGGAAGTGTCTATTCAGTTTATCTGTCCATTTAAAACATGTTTTTTTCCCTTTGGCTGTACTTCCCTGATGGCTCAGTTGGTAAAATAATCCACCTGCAGTGAGGGAGACCTGGGCTCGATCCCTGGGTTGGGAAAGATCCCCTGGAGGAGGGCAAGGCTGTGTCCTTGCCTGGAGAAGCCCCATGGACAGAGGAGCCTGGGGGGCTACAGTCCACGGGGTTGCAAAGAGTTGGACACAACTGAATGACTTTCACTGCATGATATGTAGATTCTTAGTTCCCTGACCAAGTATCAATCCCACAGCCCTTTTATTGGAAATGCAGAGCCTTAACTCTGCAGGACTACCAGAGAAGTCCCTCCTCTGCCCATTTTTAAATGGATATTATTTGTAATATTGAGTAAATAGTATTATATGCATTCT
This sequence comes from Cephalophus harveyi, assembly GCA_006410635.1. NCBI lineage: Eukaryota > Metazoa > Chordata > Mammalia > Artiodactyla > Bovidae > Cephalophus > Cephalophus harveyi. The sequence goes on along the minus strand of SJYT01071126.1, from coordinate 15,449 downwards.
TTGATTATTAGTCCTTTATTAGATATATGATTTGCTAATATTTTTACCATTCACTAATTTGCCTTTTTATTTTGTTGATTGTTTCCTTTGCTGTAATGAAGCTTTTTAATTTGATGTGAAAGTGAAGTCGCTCAGTCGTGTCCGACTCTTTGCAACCCCGTGGACTGTAGCCTACCAGGCTCCTCTGTCCATTGGATTTTCCAGGCAATAGTACTGGAGTGGATTGCCATTTCCTTCTCCAGGGGATCTTCCCAACCCAGGGATTGAACCCAGGTCTCCCGCATTGTTGACAGACGCTTTACCGTCTGAGCCACCAGGGAAGTCCTTAATTTGATGTAGTCCATTTATTTTGCTTTTGTTACTTGTGCTTTTAGTGCCATATAAAAAAAAAAAAAAAAAAAAAGTCATTGTAAGGATGTAAAGGAGCTTCTCCCTATGTTTTCTTCTAGGAGGTTTAAGTCTTATGTTTAAGTCTTTTATCCATCTTGAGTTAATTTTTGTGAGTGGTGTAAGATAGGGGTCTGATTTCATTCTTCTGCTTCTAAGTATCCAGTTTTTTCAACATTGTTTGACCCTCTTGTCAGATAGAGGTTGAGGGTTTATTTCTGGGCTTTGATTCTGTTCTATTGGTGTGTGTGTCTATAGCTTTATAGTTTGAAATCAGTAAGCATAATGATACCAATTTTGTTCTTCATTCTCAGTATTGCTTTTTCATCTTGACTCTCAGTGACTCCATAAAAATTCAAGATTTATTTATTTATTTTTTACCCATCCAACTATTCAGTGCCTTTTGACTGAAAAATTGATCACTTGCTCTCAATTCCCCATGGGAGGAATCATGGAACAAAAAGGTCTCTTCTGGCCCTGAGCTGTGGTGCCATGAGGGAGAGGTGATGTGGGTAAAATCTGTTTCTCTTACTCTCTCCAGTTAATTCAAACTCATTTTTTTGTTCCAACACTGTGCTGAAACTGCTCTGCTAAAAACTTGCACTTCCTCCTAGTATTCTATGACATTCTCAGACTTTTTGTGGATATACCTGCTCCACATTTCTCGCTCCCTCTTAGGGAAGAATTTTTAAGCTTGTATCTTGTATGCCTTTTTATCAGTCTTGCCATGCACTCAACCAAGGGCTGACAGTTTCTCTCTTGCTTTGCCAAGGGCAGAGATAAAGCTGAAGTTTGAGATCTCTCCTTGTCCTGCAGATTTGGACCAACTTTTTCATGTGCTCACTAGGCATCTTCCAAAACTCAGTGTCACCACCACAGGGAGTACATTCAGGGAGCCAGCCACAGGGTTGAGGGTACCTGGAGTGCTCTGGTGCCCGTGGACTGACTGTGAGATCCTGTAGGGGAAGTATCCCCAGTGCTTCTGGGTGGACTTCTTGATGGACTCTGTGACACAATAGGATCTGATTCCCTTTCGTGCCTTCCAAGAGTCTCATCTGCTGCTCTCTCAGCTTCTTCCCAGTTTGCAGTAATGTAGCTCATGAGTCCGTTCTTGGGAGAGGGCGAGAGAGAGGAGGACCTCTTTTGGCAGCTTCCTGCATAACTGGGAAATCTGAGCACTCACACACTCTCAGTTCCCCTGCAGGAGAAATTACGGGCCAAAAAGATCTCTCCTGGCCCTGAGCTGTTCCACCTTGGGGGAGAAGTGACATAGGTAAAGTCAGTTTCTCTTACTCTCTCCAGAGAATTCAAACTTTTTTTTTTTTTTTGCTCCAACAGTGTGTTGAAAATGCTCAGCTAAAGACTTTCCCTTCCAAAAAAACTCTCTTCATTTATGTGTGATTGTCTAAGACAGTGTTCTCCATGGGATCCCAGACTGTGGCCAAGAGGGGCTGGAGCCAGGACTGAGTTCTTTATGTTCATTACCAAGTGCAGGGGTAGGCAGAACTCCTCCTAGATTCATAGGCATACGGTCCTGGGTCCCAGAGCTCCCTCCAAGGCACTTTTGTCTGTGGATGGCTGCCAAATTTTTATTGTTTGACCATGTTGCTGATGTCACTCCTGAAGTCAGTTTTACTGTTTAGTAAATATTCAGTTTATCTCCACCAGGTTTTCATTCTGTGATGAGGTAGAGATTAAGTAGACCTAAGTGATGTGAGAGTTGGACTGTGAAGAAAGCTGAGTGCCGAAGAATTGATGCTTTTGAACTGTGGTGTTGGAGAAGACTATTGAAAGTCCCTTGGACTGCAAGGAGATCCAACCAGTCCATTCTGAAAGAGATCAGCCCTGGGATTGCTTTGGATGGAATGATGCTGAAGCTGAAACTCCAGTACTTTGGACACCTCATGCGAAGAGTTGACTCATTGGAAAAGACTCTGATGCTGGGAGGGATTGAGAGCAGGAGGAGAAGGGGACGACCGAGGATAAGATGGCTGGATGGCATCACTGACTCGTTGGACGTGAGTCTGCGTGAACTCCGGGAGTTGGTGATGGACGGGGAGGCCTGGCGTGCTGCGATTCATGGGGTCGCAAAGAGTCGGACACGACTGAGCAACTGAACTGAACTGAAGTGTCACAAAAGTGGCAGATTGCAAAGCTGTAACAAAATCAGAGTATATTTATTCTTGACTCCATTACAAGATAGAAGTGTAGACCCCAAAAGGGCTATTTGTGAATGTCCCCGCTGTCAGCAGTGTTTAATATGTGGAGAATTGGTTCCATATGTATTAAGATATTAGGACCATTCCAAGTCGAAATGTGTAATATCTCAGTATCCTCCTGCTTTGCAGTCGTCATAGGAAGGAGCAAACCATAAAATGGGTGTAGTAAAGCCCTGCCCACTCAAACTAGCCAATTGGCATCACAAACAATAATAAAATCTACATATGCATGCACATCTTTTGGGGTTCAATGTGCAAGGGCATTCTGGGATATTTGGCATTGGCAGAATGCTAGCATCTTCAGCTTCACTGTGTGTGTGTGTGTGTGTGTGTGTGTTTGTGAGTCGCACAATTGTGTCTGACTCTCTGAGACCCCATGGATGGTAGTCTGCCAGTCTCCTCTGTCCCTGGAGTTCTCCAGGCAAGAATACTAAAGTGGGCTGCCATTTCCTTCTCAGCTTCACTAAGCATCACCAAATTGCTCTCAAAATTATTGTATTGATTTACACTCTCTTCAGTGGTATAGGAGCTGCCCTTTTCTTACATTTTTGCAGATGTTTAATATTATCCAGGCTTTTTATTTCTGCCAAACTGTGAAACAATATCTCATATAATTTGCATTTCCTGCATATAAGTGAGGTTGAGCATCTTTTGCTTTCTATTGGCTATTTTGGGCAAGTGTCATATCCTTTTGTCCTTTTTTTCTGTTATATTTGTCTTTTTATTAATGATTTAGAATAATCCTTTGTGTATGACGCTGCTCTAAAAATTACACTGTGTAATAAGGCCAAATGAAGGTTGAATTTTTCTTTGAGAGAATTTTTATGGAGAAAGCATTCTCCTTTTTTTTTCACTTTAGCAAATTGGTTGATTATCTGATATCTTCCACCCTCTTGTAGGAACAATGATGGATTATGTACTAGTTCTCGTCTCATTATTCATTGTTTCTTTCTTACCACCAAAACCTGATTTAAATGGAGGTAGAATTTCATTCCTCGAAAAGTTATACTTCTCTGGCTCCTGGTGGGATATAAGTAGGTGTTTCTGGACAAAATTCTGGAAAATCTTCTTTAAAATGGTCAGACTTTACTGGATTGTATTTTTTACCTCACCACAACTTAACTTTCCTGCCTAAAACATGATCTCAGTGATGGATAATGATGGGGAATACATTATGTTATCACCATGAAGATGAAAGATACAGCCAAGAATGAGGAGAAGAAAAGTAAAAGTAACCGAAGTACTGAAGGTTTTGCTGAAGGGCTGTGTTTGTCTTAGACTGTCAACTTCAAAAGTTCTTGCTAGAGGAAAAGGTAGTTCCTGATACATATTTCCCATTGCATAATGGTGCTATTATGTGTAGCCTAAGAGAATTCCTAACTGATGCAGGGACAATAAGAACCTTGATTTTTAAGGTAGACAGGAATAAGCTCCTGTATCACCATAATCACTTTGTAAGGAACTTTTTCATACTTTACATAATTTATTCAAATATTTTTTTCAGAAAAGAATACATTACTTAAAATTTTAAATGTTGATTAAATGATGGGAGTGGAGTTCCTTCTAGTACATATTGACTTTTGTTTAATATATCTGGAGAGGAGATGAAGGGGGTAAACCCTAAGACAAGTCTACCCAGATGAGCTGATGACAGATTGGATCACAGTTGACATCCCAGAGTTGGCAGAGGTAGAGATAATGCAAAAAACAAAATAAGCAAACATTTCTGCTTTCTGAATCTTATATTTGTGTTTTGGGAGACAGACTATAAATAGAATACTAATTAAACATGTAATGTAGGTAGGGAATGGTAAGTTAAATGAAAAATTAGGAACCATAGGGGACCACCATTCCAAAGTGCTTGGGGATTAGCAGAGAGGTTGCTGCCTGTTAGACCTGCTAGCAAGGTTTTTCTGATAAGGAGATGGTTGAGCACCTGCACAGAGAGAGGAGATGAAACACAGGGCAGCCAGGTAGAGGGAGTGTTCTAGGCTCGAGCAAGTGCAGTGACCCCTGGGACCAGTGAGGAGCAGAGGAGGCATGAGGGAGAGTGAGGGGAGATGGTAGGGGAGAAGCTTGGGGACCACACCATGTTGGTCCTGGTAAAGACTTCTCTTTCTTTTGAGGACTTAGATAAAAAAAATATACAGCTGCTGGCAGCTTGCCTCTTAATTGGAAAATTAAGTATCCAATACAGTTTTGGGCCTGACATAACCAGTCAATATTCTTTGAGCTGCACTGAGGCCAGAGAGCATCTGTGGAGTGTCAGTGTGTAAATTTAAAAAGGTGTCCCTTGTTTGTATGAGGATTTTTTTTCTAATGTACTCTCCATCCCATTTCTGCTGGGTAGGCAGCGCACTGTGAGGCTGTGGCTTGGTGAGCAGAATGTGGCCTATTACAGCCCCCCTTCCACCCTTGGCTTGGGAATCTCAAGGTTGTTCACAAACATCATCATCACACAAGGTGGCCCTGGCAAAGACTCTGCTTCAATCATTTACTTCTAGCCCTCGGCACAATTTGCAGTTCTAAAATAATGAACCTAGATTGAACTTAGAGTGATCTCAAGTTATTATGTAAGTCTAGTCACTTGAAGATGCCATCAACTCTGCATCATCATTCTTGCCCTTACTCTTTCTGAGAGTATTTTTTAAGAATGATGTGGGGACACCAGCAAGGCCGTCATATAATTTCTTTTTCCATTCAACTGTTTTTTTTTTTTTAATCTCCAGAATGGGAATGAGGTTTTTCTTACACATCTTCCTGGCTTCCTCATCAACAAAATAATAGATTGGAAGAAAACCAGGTGACAAGGCTTTCTTTCATTCCTGCCCTTTTTTCTGTTTAGTTCCAGGTTGTCTTTCTTTTTCTTCCATTAGGTAGTTATTATCAGATACTGGTTCCACAAGCCCTTTCTAGAAACATCATTGAAATTTCAGTGCCACCTTTGAATTACTCAGCATTTTAAATTCAAGGAAGATGGAGAGATTGTAAATTCCTCATGATGTGAGGTTTCTTCCTCTCACTGTAAGTAATACCTGTGGTAGGAAGGATGAAATAAAGACTTAGAAATAAAGATTGTGCATGCCAGAATTTTAGTCACTCAGTGAACCCTGGGGTGTGGAAGTTTCAAGGAAGCTCAGATTTCTGCTCTCTTTATATATGCATCAAGTTTTTTGTTTGTTTGTTTTTGTTTTTGAAGGAAAAAATATATTCAGTAAGTCCAGGGAAGAGATTACTGAGTCTTCTCAGTCCTGCTGGTATGCATCCTGAGGTGGGGTAGGGGTCACACAGCTATCCTTGCCGGGCTCCAAGGAGACAGCCTGCTGTAGCTAAAACATGTGTTCTTATTAAATATATATCATAATGTACCTCTGTTGATATAATTAAACTCCTACCATAAAAAAAGTTGTACATAAAACAGCTAAGTTAATGTCTCCATAGCAACCTGAAAACTTGCTGAATGTGGCATTGCTAACCTAAGGGATAGTTGACTTTTAGTCCAGACATGAACACATACTGCATGTACTTGTGCAACTTTTAGTGTTTATAAAATCATAATAAAACTACATTGAGAACATAGAGTTTAATGCTGTGTGTTGTGTGGGCAAACCTTGTTTTATCCTTAAGAACAAGCAGCTGTAGTTCTCAGAGCCTTCCACTAGTTTGTAGAAATGTCTAGATTCCTTCTCTCAGTAGCTCAGTTTTCTTTGAAGGGAAAAAAAACAAGAACAACCTAACTTGTTATATGCTGCATGTGTAACAGATTTTGATGGATGGTACATTGTAAATTCTACCGGCTTAAATGTAATTCAAGATTGTCAGTTTGCAGTGGTTTATATTGAATGGTTGTTCCTAATATAGGCAAATGAAAACTGTGGTGTTAAACATATAAACTATTTTTCATGGAACCACTATGTAACCCAGAGCATGACATTGACTTATGACAACAAGTGTTTCTGATTTAGATTCAAAGAGTCAATATATTCTGATGGAATTTACAAAGTTCAAAAAACTATAATGCCAATTGTTGATATATAAATAGATGATATCCATCTTTATGTATCTTAATGTCTTCTGAAGAAAGTACTGAAACCATAAAAAGTCAAAATATTTAGGAGAACAGTGTGAATGGGTTAATATTAGTAAGATGTTCTATAACGCAAATGTTATTTATAATGCAAATATTGCAGCCAGTTTTTAAGGACCACCATTTTGAATTACCATAGTTAAGATTAAACCTTGCTTAATCGGTGGGTTTTCCTTCCCTAGCATATAAGACATTTATTTCTAAAATGAAGCTATTTTATCCCTTGTCATCACACAGCCATAAAAATTGCAGACAGTCAGAAGTTAGCAATGGCTGCTTCACAGACTCACAGCAATACTTAGTAACAGATTTTCAAAGCAGTTCAAAGAGTCCAGTTTCCATCTGTGTTTGGTGAAGGGTGCACAAACCTTGAGGCCATCTGAAAACTCAGCTTCATCTCTAACACTTGGAATAACAAAGGTGTTATTTTTCAAAGCTGCATTCTCCCCTCCTGGGGTGGCTGTGCAGCAGATTCAGTTCAGGGAAGGTGGGAAACTTCAGAGCAGGTATTCTCCTTCTAGACTTTGCCTCCTTCAGGGAGTTCCTTTGAGGGTGTCACAATGCTGGCTTCCTGAATATGGGTTATTGCCAATACAGGCCAAGAGGTAATGAACCTTATAGACAAATCCCTTCTGATTTTCTGAGCAAAATATCCACATGGAGCCAGTATCTCCTTTCTTCCTGGCCAGGGGTGCTATTTAATCAGGAGAAAGTAGGGGGTGCTCTCTGCCCACGTTACACTGAGAAATGCAGCCTGAACATCAAATTCCGTTTCACTCAGCTGCATTCCTAAAACTAAGGCTGCAAGTGGTTGGGGAAAAGATAGTTCAATGTCCTTGTTTTTGGTTGCTACAAATGAGTGTAAGCATTCTATGGAATACATAGTTTTTCTGTTTATTTTATTTAGTATCTCCTGTGTTACTTTTCAATATCTTCTGTGCACACTTTTTGATATGGTGTCTTTTAAAAGGCATAACACTTGTTATGCAAAGCAAATTGCATAATTGCACAATGAGTGGGATGCTAATGGGAATGTGGATATGCTATCTGCTGTCTCTTTGTGATACTTTTCTGTCCTTCTAACTAACATGGAGAAGTCAAGACTAATGTGAGCAGTTCACTCAGATAGATTTTGTATTTTTTATTTTCTGAGTTATTCTGGTATCTCAAAACTTACCCAGAACTCTTGTAAATTCCCGAAAAGCAACATCAAATTATTCTTCCATTTACTCCAAATTCCAATAACTATGTGAGTAGTTTTATCTGAGAATGAAGTGAAGAGAAGCTGCTCAGTCGTCTGACTCTTTGAGACCCCATGGACCGTAGCCTACCATGCTCCTCCATCCATGGGATTTTCCAGGCAAGAGTACTGGAGTGCGTTGCCATTTATTTGAGAATAAGCTACCTGAAAAAATATATACCTTTCATAAAAATCACTGATTGATATATCCTAAGACATCTTTATAAGACCAAAATTTTTATTTTAAAGAGTCGATTAAAAAATAAAAAAACTTTAATGTGATAAAAGTGAGATTTTGTGATAGAAGTAATAGAACTTATATATAAATGTTGTCCTTATTATATAAAGATTTTCTAATTTTTAAAAATCCATCATACATAAATTCCTTTAGTAAATAAAACTTTATTTAATAAAATTTTATTCTACTTATGAAAGTAAATAAATAACAAAAAATCTTTGTAAGTAAAAGTGCTTCTGACCTCAAGATGAAATATACTATTTTGGTATGACAAACCACTCTGAAGTTTAAAAAAGGAATCATAGTAACATTTTAAGTAAACTTAAGTGGGGGCTTCCCAGGTGACTCAGTGGTAAAGAATCTGCCTGCCAAGCAGGAGACCTGAGTTTGATCTCTGGGTTGGGAAGATCCCCTGGAAAAGGAAATGGCAACCCACTCCAGTATTCTTGCCTGGAGAAGCCCATGGACAGAGGAGCCTGGCAGGGTACAGTCTATGGGGTCACAAAATAGTCAAGAGATGGACATTACTTAATGACTAAACACCGACAAAAAAAAAGATAAAACAAAGGTATTAGCATCAAGCTGTGAACTTCTTTTTAGGGGAGAGAGAAGGGGAGAAGGATTTAACAAGATTGTACTGCTCTCAAGCTTCCAGTAGGGTAGAACCAGCAATAGTCCTCCATGTGAGACAGCACAGACAAGGAATGTCCACTGAGAGAACCAACATGATGAATGAAGGAACCATGGCTGACACATTGCTACTATTTTTACACAGGAGACTTGCTTCACTCTCTCAGCAGTTCTTCACTATCAATGCCTGTACAAAGAATCCTAAAATAAAGTGGAAAGTAGGGATAAATGAGGAGGTAATAGATTATACATAAAAAGTCAGACACAATGAAACAGTCAAGATGTTTGGCAAGAAAAAGCACCTAAAAGCTGTTGAGATAAGAAGTTAGATAATCATATTCCATCCAGAGCCAAGCTTCTCTTTCAGCACTTACAGTTTAGTGAGAAAGGAAAACATTTAAAAAGATAATGGTGTTGAGTATAGTCATAGAAATACCAAGTGCTCATATGATAAGGACACTAATATGAAGACATCTAGGGCAATGTAGGTTGGAAAATGGATTGTCATTAAAGATTTCAGTTTTTAAAAGTTCAATCTGTTCTAAACTAATCGACTTGAATGTATCATGATTTTTCTATCACTCGGAATTTTTTTTCTCCCAGATCTCTGAGTGCAATTTTCTTAAAATTAGAATCTCTGCTTATCAACCGTTTGTTAATCTGATATCAGTGGCAGACAGACAGTTAAGAATTTACTCAATGAACTCTCTTAGATAAGCTGAATTCATAACCTCTTATGTGACTTTGAGAGTACAGGTTATTGCTTATTTTGCCTCTTTATAGCTCCTGGTAAAAATTATGAATATATTCATGAATGAGTCTATAAATCAATTAACATTGGAATTTTAGAGCTGGAATTTTCATTAGCCTAATTTGGAAAAGATTCAGCAAAGTGATACCAGGAGAGTGAAGCAAAGTGACCTCCGAGGTCATAGAGGGAATTGTGGGAAGCAATTTAATTAAAACCTAAGGCTCAGAACTAATGGAGAGTAAGGATAGTAGGCCTATATTAGTTTTCCTGGAATCATGCTCTAACCCAAGGACCCTGGGCAGAAAAAAAAAATCAGTTGGGAGTTATTTTTTATCTTTAATACCTACTACCATGTTATGTGGGCAGCTTACTGGCAAACCTGTTCATAAACATGGCCAGTTGGCTGTCTTTCATTGGTACAGTCATCTTCTAGCCATGGTTCTTAACCCTTGAGCATTTAGAAATAGTGAGGGCATTTTAAATAATTTTATTTGTGTATTTTGGGTCTTCACTGCTGCACGGGCTTTTCTCTAGTTGTGTCAAGCAGGGGCTGCTCTCTACTTGTGTGGGTTTCTCATTACGGTGTTTTCTCATGTTGTGAAGCATGGGCTCTAGGATGCACAGGCTTCAGTAGTTGCGGCATGTGGGCTCAGTAGCTGCAGGTCCTGGGCTCTAGAGCACAGGCTCCATAGTTGGGGTGCATGGGCATGTGAGATTTCCCGGATCAGGCATCCAATCCATGTGTCCTGCAATGGTATGTGGATTCTTTACCACTGAGCCACCACGGAAGCCCTGAGGGCATTGTATTCAATCTCAGTGATTGGAGTCTGCTACTGGCATTTGGGAGAGCTTCCCTGGTGGCTCAGGTGGTAAAGAATTTGCCAGCAATGCAGGAAACCTGGGTTCAATCCCTGGGTCGGGAAGATCCCCTGGAGGAGGACATGGCAACCCATTCCAATATTCTTTCCTGGAGAATCCTATGGACAGAGGAGCCTGGCGGGCTACAGTCTTTGGGGTTGCAAAGAGTCAGACACGGCTGAACGAGTAAATTTACTGGCATTTGGTGAGTGGGAGCCAGGAGTGCTACATGTCCCATAATTTCTGGGATAGTTCAGCCCCTGGAAGAATCATACCACTGAAGGTGCCAGTAGTATTTCTTTTGAGAAATCTTTTCTAAGAGGGTTTTTTTTTTTTCACTTTTCTAGTAGAGTTCAATAATTTTTTAATTGCTGTATTTTTTGCTTTATGATGTGTATTTTATGTCAGTTGACAGTTCAGTCGCTCAGTCGTGTCTGACTCCTTGCGACCCCATGAATCGCAGCACGCCAGGCCTCCCTGTCCATCACCATCTCTCGGAGTTCACTCAGACTCACATCCATCGAGTCAGTGATGCCATCCAGCCATCTCATCCTCGGTCGTCCCCTTCTCCTCCTGCCCCCAATCCCTCCCAGCATCAGAGTCTTTTCCAATGAGTCAACTCTTCGCATGAGGTGGCCAAAGTACTGGAGTTTCAGCTTTAGCATCATTCCTTCCAAAGAAATCCCAGGGTTGATCTCCTTCAGAATGGACTGGTATTTTATGTCACAGTTCTATAAATATTATTCCAACATTAAATCTATAGCATATTTTTTGAAAGCTCCATTTTGATATTTGAGTTAGTTTTTTTCAATTGCAGGTATATGGCATATTTCTAATATGAATGTACAAAAAACAAAAATTAAATGTAAACTTAATCTCTCATCCAGAAATTTACACTATTAAAGTTTTGATGTTTCTCTTTTCAGGTGTCTATGCATATATATTTTTAAAATGTTATCAATTGCATATAATGCTTCTAATATTAATATTTTAACTACCAAACAAGTCGAGTATTTTACAAGCCATAAAATATTTTAATTATCTTAGGTGGCTGAATAGAATTCCATTGTGTAAATATACCACACTTTTGATGTTATAAATGAAGGTAAAAAGCACATCATTGTGTCTAAGTCACTGAACTTGTCCCAAGTTATATCCTAAGGGAAATTCTAGAAGTAAATTTTTCTGCAAGTGATGTTTCACAATAATTTAATGGAAATCCTAAGTTGTTTTGCTTTCTCATGGTCTTTTATACAAATTAAATTCCATGTACTTTCAAGAGCACATTTGATGTCAGCAGTGAAACAAGATGATGAATAAATGATAGAAGGAAAGAGAGACAGGGAGACAGAGAAAGGGGGAAAAGACACATGGAAGAAGGAAGAAAGGAAAAGAGAAAGAAGGAGAGAAGGAAGGAGGGAGGCAGAAAGAAACTGATTTTTCCTGGTATTTTGCTATATTTACTTTTTTCTTAGTAGGAAACCATTAAAATCAAGTGTTTTATTTTTATTTGTGTCAAAAATCTCTGACTTGTATAAACATTTATCAGAATTAACTAAAATAAAGAGAGTGGTGTTTAAAAGATGGAACAAAATATGATGTCTAACAATTGAGAATGGGAACTGTAGGGTGGGGTGCTAAGGCTATATGTTCAGGATGGAGTTCTCCAGGTCCACTCATCTTTCCTTCTGCAGAGGAATCCAACTCAAGGAAAATTGTGGAATTTGATTAAAGATCAGTGATAGAAGCAGGGTTAGAATGAGAGTCTCCTGATCGCATGGTGCAGGTTCTTCTCAGCATATTATTGGCTCTGACTTCATCATCATAAAGTAAAATTCTGGGGGAGCTATCTGTCTTATTCTTAATTTGTAAGGCTTAAGACATTGAAGACACATACATACCCACAAATGATTGCCACATGAGTCATTAAATGCATAAATAATTAGGTGAATTTATTATGTAAGTGTCAGAAGAAGTATTTAGAGATTGAATGTTAAAGTCTAATTCATGAATAACATTTACTGGACTATCAGTTGATCACTTGCATGTAAGAGTAATTGGGTTATTTACTTCTTTGACTCTTCTTCCTCGATAAATGTTTTAGGAAATAACCATGAATGTCAACTTGAACAATAATGATATAAAAAGCAAATTTTTATACATTGGAATGCCAGAAAATTCTGAAAGATGGGGATACCAGACCACCTGACCTGCCTCTTGAGAAATCTGTAGGCAGGTCCGGAAGCAACAGTTAGAACTGGGCATGGAACAACAGACTGGTTCCAGATGGGAAAATGGGTACGTCAACAGAGTATATTGTCACTATACTTATTTAACTTATATGCAGAGTACATCATGAGAAATGCTGGATTGGATGAAGCACAAGCTGGAATCAAGATTGCGAGGAGAAATATCAGTAACGTCAGATATGCAGATGACACCAACCATATGGCAGAAAGCGAAGAAGAACTAAAGAGCCTCTTGATGAAAGTGAAAGAGTAGAGTGAAAAAGTTGGCTTAAAACTCAACATTCAGAAAACTAAGATCATGGTATCCGATCTCATTACTTCATGGGAAATAGATGGGGAAACAGTGGAAACAGTGGCAGAGTTTATTTTACGGGGCTCCAAAATCACTGCAGATGGTGACTGCAGCCATGTAATTAAAAGATACTTGATCCTTAGAAGAAAAGTTATGACCAACCTAGACAACATATTAAAAAGCAGAGGCATTATTACTTTGCCAACAAAGGTCTGTCTAGTCAAGGCTATGGTTTTCCCAGTAGTCATGTATGGATGTGAGAGTTGTACTGTAAAGAAAGCTGAGCACCTAAGAATTTATACTTTTGAACTGTGGTGTTGGAGAAGACTCTTGAGAGTCCCTTGGATTGCAAGGAGATCCAACCAGTCCATCCTAAAGGAAATCAGTCCTGAATATTCATTGGAAGGACTGATGTTGAAGCTGAAACTCCAATACTTTGGCCAGGTAATGCAAAGAACTGACTCATTGGAAAAGATCCTGATGCTAAGAAGGATTGAAGGCAGGAGGAGAAGGGGATGACAGAGGATGAGGTGGTTGGATGGCATCACTGACTCAATGGACATGAGTTTAAGTAAACTCTGGAAGCTGGTGATGGACAGGGAGGTCTGGCCTGCTGCAGTTCATGGGGTCGCAAAGAGTCTAACACAGCTGAGCGACTGAACTGAACTGAACTAACTGATGATAGATAGTTTTGGCTGTAATTTCTACTAATGCTAGAATTTTGTGTTTTCAGATAGAGAATCAATGGCTCTTCTAAGGGGATCCTGTGTAGTGAACATGATCACTGGTGCTCATTTGATCTCTTCCACTAAATTACTTTGTGACATAGGGTAAGTTCTTCATTTTTTTCTTGTGAATTAAAGTTTCCTTCTTACTTAAATGAGCAGATTAAATACTCTCTTTCTCATTCTAAAAATCCCATGAATGTAATATTTGGAAATGATAAAATGTGAACAAGTTGGATTCTCCTTTCTCCTTTGGAGTCTTATCACCTGATGCTCTTTTAAAAGTGTCTCTAAAAGAATGGACTGAATCTCTGGTGACTAAAGAGCTCAGATTTCTAATACTCTCTAGTTCCTATAAGTGACAATTAGGGGAAAGCTTGAATATTGAAGCATTCAACCCTGTGATCACCTGTGATTGTCTCTATGACAGACACAAATAGTGCTTATTAAATATCCATGTGCAGCTCTATATTTTCCAAAACCTGTCATAGTTGGGTTATGACCACATGATCTTGTCACATGACCATGTGCAACAGGAAGATAAGTGGAAGATAAGTTACTTCTGTTCAGTACCTATTACAGTGTTTCTTTTTGCTCTCTGTTTTTCCCACTGAGAAAACATAGAAAGCTACACATATTGAGATGGCAAATTTCAGATTATCATAGGGATTGACATGAATTTTTATTTATATGTTCTCAAAGGGAGAACAATATCTGTTGATGTAAAATGGACTTTATATGGATGAGAGAATATATTTAACTGTGCTTAAGGAACTAAGATTTAGGAATACTCATATATTACCACAATGTAACTTAGCTCATCTTGACTCATAGAACCTCTATATTATGGCTTCTCTGTCATATTACTCATTAGGAAATTGACATAAATTTAGCAAAGACATAAAATGTAGACAACTTGACCAGTAATGAAAATATTAATGACATTATATAGTTGCTTAGGGTTATTTTATTAATCTTACATTTAGGATAAACTGATCAGAATTTCTGGGACTTTTTACTTGATTCAAGACAATTTTCTAACTGCTTACCAATTGCCCTGGACACTTATAAAGTTACCATTGTTCTATGGAACAAGACTTTAGAAAATATAATGTCCTTTTAAGGAAAGAGTAACTCTAAATATAAACTTTTAGAGTTGTATAGCAACTGTCATGAGTAATTTACACATGTTGGTTTATGTAGAGTATTTTATGTGAAAAACATAAGTAAGCATTTAAATTCCAACTTAATATAATATTTTTATAATATGTGTAATGTGCAATATTGGAATATTCCAAGTATGTACTGGATATGTATCTTTACCTGGATGTTTTACAAGTCATAGTCTCAGCTGTGTTCTCTTTTGTTCAGTTCGGTTCAGTCACTCAGTCGTGTCCGACTCTTTGCAACCCTATGAATTGCAGCATGCCAGGCCTCTCTGTCCATCACCAACTCCCGGAGTTCACTCAGACTCACGTCCATCGAGTCGGTGATGCCATCCAGCCATCTCATCCTCTGTCGTCCCGTTCTCCTCCTACCCCCAATCCCTCCCAGCATCGGAGTCTTTTCTAATGAGTCGACTCTTTGCATCAGGTGGCCAAGGTACTGGAGTTTCAGCTTTGGCATCATTCCTTCCAAAGAACACCCAGGACTGATCTCCTTTAGAATGGATTGGTTGGATCTCCTTGCAGTCCATGGGACTCACAAGAGTCTTCTCCAACACCACAGTTCAAAAGCATCAATGCTTCGGCGCTCAGCCTTCTTCACAGTCCA
>SJYT01071124.1:651709-667651 GCA_006410635.1 Cephalophus harveyi | reverse complement strand
ATGTGAGAGTTGGACTGTGAAGAAGGCTGAGCGCCGAAGAATTGATGCTTTTGAACTATGGTGTTGAAGAAGACTCTTGAGAGTCCCTTGGACTGCAAGGAGATCCAACCAGTCCATTCTGAAGGAGATCAGCCCTGGGATTTCTTTGGAAGGAATGATGCTAAAGCCGAAACTGCAGTACTTTGGCCATCTCATGCGAAGAGTTGACTCATTGGGAAAACTCTGATGCTGGGAGGGATTGGGGGCAGGAGGAGAAGGGGACGACCGAGGATGAGATGGCTGGATGGCATCACGGACTCGATGGACGTGAGTCTGAGTGAACTCCGGGAGATGGTGATGGACAGGGAGGCCTGGCGTGCTACAATTCACGGAGTCGCAGAGAGTCGGACACGAGTGAGCGACTGCACTGAGCTGGACTGGCGCCCTGGAGAGGAAGGAGCCTGGAGCCTTCCTGAGACATCCAGTGCTTCCCAGGCTTCCCTCCAGGGAGGACATGTCTCCTCCACATTGTTTCAGCCTCAGACGTGTCCACCCCACCCTCCCCTGGAGCCCTGTGATTAGCCTCCCTTCTTATCTTGTTTTCCTCTCTGTTACTGTCTTCCCAGCACTGTCCCCCTCCTGGGGTCTTGTTCAGAGAACTCTGGGTGCCGGGCACCCTGCCGGCCTCCCCGAGTTCTCCCGAAAGCCTGCCAGCCCGGCACAGTCACCTTCCTACTTAGGTGCTTCAAGGCAAGCGGGCGCCAGAGCCCGTACCACTGCCCTTGGCTTCAGGAAAGGATTCTGGGTGAAAGATTAACGCAGCCTGACCCGTGGCCCAGGCCCGGTTCACCACCTCCCAGCGCAGGGGCCACCTGAGGCCAGCAGGTCAGAGGGGGCTCCAGGTCTTGGTCCTCCATCCCCTTGTTTATTTGAGATGCAGACAGCGATGCTCACACGTCCGCAGACTCCGTGTTCACAGGTCCACAGACTCGGTCCTCACACGTCTGCAGACAGTGATGCTCACACGTCCAGAGACGCGGCGCTCACACGTCCAGAGACGCGGCGCTCACACGTCCAGAGACGCGGCGCTCACACGTCTGCAGACAGTGATGTTCGCGCGTCCGCAGCCTCGGTGCCCACGCGTCTACAGCTCGCCCAGGGTCACACGTCTGCAGCCTCAGTGCCCGCGTGTCCGCAGCTCGCCCAGGGTCACCCCCAGAGTCTGCCAGCACTTGGCGCGGCCGGAGCCTGCCTGCTGACCTCACACCCCTCCGTCTCTGTGTCTCTCCGTCTCTCTGTCTCCGTCTGGCGGTGTCTGTCTCTCTCTCCACCCGCCTCCACCCCTGAGGCCCCCTCAGATGTGGGGGCTCTGTGGTAGGGAAGTTCCCCACCAGGAGGGTTTTCTGGGTGCAGTGGGTTTCAGAGCCCCGCGAGCTGCTGGTCTTCTCTTGAGCTGTGTTGACTGTCCAAGGACCCCTGTCTCCTACGATCCCAGCATCGTAGGGACAGCTTGCGGGGGGGGGGCACCCCGAGGGAGGGGAAACCCCTCCCTCAAGTCTCTCCTTGTTGTAGTGGCCTGAGGGGTCTCAGGGGCACAGAAATGGGGTCCCAGCAGGAGGGATGGGGGACCTTGTCACCCCCAGTGACCTCCAGGACAGCCAAGGCCCCCCTGCCCCCACGCCCCGCCCCACCATGACCACAGCTCCCTAGCATCCACTCACTCAGATGCTGAGACACACTCCTCTCTGCCCCCCGAGGGTCCATCAAGGATGGGACCAGGCCCCGCTGGGGCAGACTCGGCCCAGCTCCTGTCCCAGGAAGCCCCCTGCTCGCTGCGGCAGGCGTCCCCCGGGGCCCGGTCCCTCCCAGGCTTCCTCCCCTGGAAGCCAGCTGGGCGGCTGCTCCGAGCTGTCTGGCCCGTTGCGTTTTCTCTGGAGTTGACTCCACACGACCCAGAGGCTCGAGGCTGCTGCTTAGACGGGTGGCACGCAGGGCCCACACGCGGGCCAGTCTCTCCCCCGATGGCCTTGGGGGAGAGCCAGCTCTGCCTGGCCCCCGTTTGCTGCCCCTGAGCCCTTGTACACGCTACTCCCGGGGGGTCAGCCCAGTGTGGAGCTGGGCCCTGCAGCCTAATGACAGGGCAGGCCCCTAAATGATGCGCCGTCCCGCCCGTGGGATCAGCGTCTGTGGAAAACCTAAATATATGCTGAAGGACAGTGCAGGTCTGCCTGCGGGACTTAGGAAGAGAACGCCCTTTAAGAAGCTGATGCGCACAGCCTGGGTTCTGAGATTCCGCGCGGCTGGGCTGGGACGTTGTAGACCCCGCGAGGCTGCTGCCTTGCTCCAGCTTCGCCGACACGCGTGGGACGTGCTGGTGCCATGCCCGCTGAGCTCAGAGGTCGGAGCTGTTTCTGGGCTGCAGACTTTGCTGTGGTTTGAGAGTTCGTATAGATACTGGGGTTCCTGGCCCTGTGGTGGTGACTTCAGTCCAGTGATCTCACTGCAGTCCACGTGTGTACGCCCGTAATTGTGACCCTGGGAGGGTGCAGGTCGTTATGGTTTAAAGTAATTTTTAAGGAGGAGTTGGGTGTGGGATGCCCAAGCCCTCACGCGCTGTGCCCTCACCCAGCTCCTGAGACTGTGAGGCCTCACCCCTGCCCAGCCGTCTCTGCTGGCTCCTGCCCTGCCCTTCTGCTCTGAGGGCTCCCGGTAGAGGCCCCCTGCTCCCCAGGAACTGGTGGGCACGTCTCCGTTGGCAGCAGCTGGGCAGCACTCTCCCTGCCCGGTCCCATGCTGTCCAGGCTCCCCAAGGCCCGCCACCACGTGTGGGCAGGCACCGGCCGGAGGGGCCGAGCGCCGCTCAGCGCTGGAGGAGGCGGCGCTGGTCTCTGTCGCTCTGTGCCGTGGCAGCAGGAGCTGCCCTTCTGGGGCCCCAGGAGGTTCCACGCCTGCGTTTTTCCGCTCCTGCCAGCACATCCACAGCTTCCAGGAAGAGCACCTTGCCCACAGTGGGGCACTCCTGTGCCACCGGAGGGTGTGGTGAGGCCCGGCCCCCGGAGGGGCTCAGGACCTGGAGAAGCTTAGGGCCCGGTGCAGCCCCGTGGCTTCCTGTCCTGCTGGTGGGCACCCCAGCCACTCAGGTGAGCATCATAGCTGCATTTGGCCTTGAGAACAAAGGCATCTCCGAGCAAGGCTGTGGGTGATCAGCCAGTGCCGTGGAGGGGGTGCCCGCGGCCCTGGGAGGCCTCTGCCAGGGGAGCACAGGAGAGGGAGAGAAAGGCCTCCGTGTCGCCCGTGTCCCAGAATGCTCTCACTGACTCGTGAAGTCTCCGCTTTGCAGGCCGGGACACATCTGTTTGCATGCATTTTTCAAATTCAGTTAGCCTGGGGCTTCGGCCTCATTCAGTTCAGGTCAGTTCAGTCGCTCAGTCGTGTCCGACTCTCTGCGACCCCATGAATTGCAGTGTGCCAGGCCTCCCTGTCCATCACCAACTCCCAGAGTTCACTCAAACTCATATCCATCAAGTCGGTGATGGCATCCAGCCATCTCATCCTCTTTCGTCCCCTTCTCCTGCCCCCAATCCCTCCCAGCATCAGGGTCTTTTCCAATGAAGTCAACTCTTTGCATGAGGTGGCCAAAGTATTGGAGCTTCAGCATCAGTCCTTCCAATGAACACCCAGGACTGATCTCCTTTAGGATGGACTGGTTGTCCTCATTAGAGTGGTTTAAATAAGACAGTGTGTTTCTCTCTCGTGTGAAAGGTGGAAGGCAGGCTGCCCAGGGCTGCTCACCGGTACGGGCCCAGGGACTTACACAGTCTGTGTGTGCTCCACTGCACGAGCGCATGGCCTTTGTCTCCCAGGCCTCCTCGCACAGTGGGCACGATGCTGGAGAACCAGCCATCACATCTGCATTCCAGCAAGGAGGCCAGAGAACCAAGGTACCGCACTCTGTCTTTACCCTGTCTCGCGTCCCATTGGCCAGGACTTGGCCACACGGCCACGCCCAGCTGCAAGGGCTGCTGGGAGGCATAGTCCTGCAGCTGGCTGCACTCTTGCTCTAACTGAATCCAGAGTTCTGTTACTGGGGATGAAGGGAGAATTGGATGCTGGACAGCAGCTACAAATCTCTGCTGTGGGGGAGCAGTATTTGGAAACAAACCTGTTTTATGAGGTCCATTTCCAAGAGTATTTTCGTGCCTGGCAGGAGACAGTGTACTGAGCCACGCCAGGAGGCTTTGCATAGCACGCCTCGCACGCAGGTCTTCTAGCGGCACTCACAACCTGTGCTAGGAGGGACCAGCCCCTCCAGCCCCTGGCTCGTGCCCCTCCCTGGGCCTCAGGTCTCCCATCCGCTGGAGCCTGCAGCTGCCTCAGCCGGGCCTGCCAGCAGCGGGGAGGCCGCAGGTCCCCGGGGCAGTGGGGACTCGGGGGGCGGTGCAGAGGGATGTGCCGGGGGCAGAAGTGGACTGCTGGAGAGCTCTCAGTAGTGACGGGCGCTGGGACCTCCATGCCCCAGCGGCCACTGCCACCTGTCCCAGGCCCTGAGCACAGCACCCAGGGCAGCTCGTCCTGACACCGATGTGACCGGGACCCAGAGAACCCTTCCCGGCCCCTGTCACAGGGGGCAGGCTGGATGGGAGGGGATGGCTGTGGGGACGGAGGGGTGTTGCGCCCCGGCAGTCTCACACACACACGTGCACACACACACATGCGCACGTGTGCGGAGCTGCCGCAGCCCCCGGGTCACCCGTGCCTCTGGCTGGTGACATCAGGGCTTTGTTCCAGGACCTCCCTGCAGCCCGCGCATCAGTGTCTGAGGACGGAGGGGACACAGTGCCCGCACAGGGTGCCTGGGGGCCCACCTGGGGTCCTCCGGGAGAGCAGGGCCTAGGGCATCCGGGAGGCCCGTGGCCTGAGAAGTAGCGTCCGCGTTTCCTTCGGTCTCATAGAGTCCTCTGCGCCTAGTCGAGAGAATCTCAGGAGAGGAATTAGGGGAAGGAAGGGAAGAAGGCTTTTGTCTGAACTCTGCCAGGAAGATGTGTGGAGCCCTGCGGGGTCAGTGGGCACCGAGGGCGTCTGGGCACCTGCCTGCAGGAGGGGCTGTGCTGAGCTTCACGCTCTCGGGGCCCAGCGCCTGGGCAGCAGCGGCCTCCAGACGAGACTGGGGTGCTGGCCTGGCCGGGCCTTGGCGGGCCCTCCCCACCGGCTCCCGGGGAGAACACCTGTGTCCACCCTGTCGATAAGCGAGCTGTCGTGACACCCAGCCTGCTTTCACAAAGAGTAGAGATCTTTGGAACTAGAGTTGTGGACAGCTAGGGTTAAAGGAGGCAACAAGTGCTCAGCTCACTGTTTGAGAAACAGCCACATTTGTTGCGGTGTGAGGTGAGAGTCCTGCCACGTTGTGTGACCCAGGTAAAGGTCCCGGACACTCCAGACAAAAGCACTCAGGCACCACCAACACGGTGTGTCTGGAGGGCAGCGTCCGCCGAGGTCAGCGGAGCTGGGGGTGGGTGTCCCCGGCTCGTCTGCGCTCAGGGTGGGGAGCATGCGTGGCTGGTGGAAAGGAGGGCTGCGTCGTGGGGGCGGGAGTCCCAGCCTCACCTGGGCCCCGCGGGGACATGACCGGCTCTCCTTTCCCCTTCGGGGGATGACTCATGAGGAGCAGAGGGAGAGGAGGGGCTCGGGTGTGCTGTGCCGTGGCACTTGACACGGCCAGAGCCCACGGCAGCCCCTCTGCAGACCTGGGCGGGCCCCGCTGCCTTGGGTCAGCTCCGTGAAGGGGCTTTGGCACGTGTTCCCGCATTTCCTCCTCCAGGAGAGGGCTTTTTCACAGCCACAGGGTCAGTATTAAAACGTGTCGCGTTACCATCAACTCGTCATGATTTGGGGAAGTGGAGTACATCCCTCTGCAAAGCTGCAGCCGCGCGGCCGCCTGTGAGAGACCCCGCAGCCTCCTTCCTGCCCAGCCCTTGTCCGACCCCTGGCGTCCTCGCCCTGAGCAGGCCCTGCCCACCCCCGCCCTGACTTCTCTTTCGGCACCAAACCCCTCCCTCCACGACAAAGCCCGGTGCCCTCTGCTCTCCCGCGAACCCCAGACAGATGCCACGACCCACAGATCCCGGGGGACCCCGAGAGTGCTCATCACAGGGGCCCAACCCTGCCTGTCTGTTCCCAGAGCCCACTGGTGCAGGACTGAAATTGGGAGGAGAAAACGCAGCTGGGTTTGCAGGGAGCAGGCCTGGGAGCCGGGGGGCAGTGCGGGGTGGGGGGTGGAGGGGCAGGCCCCTCCCCCAACCCCGTCTGCCTCTTCGTCACGTCTGCAGGGATCCCACCTTCTCCAGTGCTTCAGAAGCCCTGACTTGGTCCAATCGTTGCTTTTAAGACAACATTTTTATAAGAAGTACCCCTACCAGAAAGTTATCTCTAAAGGCATGACCTGACTGCATCTGCCCAGGGCACCCCCACCCAGCCCCCCGGCCCGGGGCCCAGCCCAGTGATGGAGGTGGCAGGCAGAGTCACGGGGAGCCTGGAGTCTCAGCTTACTCGTCTGTGATGATGGGCTTATGAGAGCGACCTTCCTGGGAGGGTGGTCAGGAGGACTAGACACCAGCAAGCTGGCGACATCAGACCACCTGGTTTCCTCGGGGAGGGGATTTAGGACCAAACGGCTCCGCCGTCAGCCCTGAAGGGTGGCAGGGGCAGGGGCGGGCTGCTGTGACCCCGCCCCGAGGCAGCGGAGACCAGCTCCAAGCTTGCAGTTCGCAGTCGTGGCTGAAAGGACGTGCCCTTCACGCCCTCTGTCCTCTCCTGGCATGGTTTACAAACACAGTAGCTACTGGGAGTCCTCCCGCCGGAGTCTGGGGCTGGGCTCTTTCTGGGATGCTTCTCACCCTCCTGAAAGACACCTTACCCACATGGTATAGCTGCTGTCGGTGGCGCTCGGCTGCTGGTTACGGGCGGTCTGTCTCAGTGTGCAAGCACCCTGCAGAAGCCCCGGGCCTCTTGGGCCTCCCCTCCCCTGCGCTCCCCTCCCCTCCCTCTCCCTGCCATCTTAGAGGCAGAAAGCAGCTTTCTGGGCCGTCCTTGTCCGCGCCCTCTGCTAGCACTTGCCTCCGGGGGGAGGGGGAGGTTCCTAGCCCAGCGGCCGTGGGGTGCTCAGACGCCAGACACTCTGCCACTGACCGCTGCCTTTCTCTTTCTCTTTCCGCAGGAGTACTTTTATCCAAGGTACTTGGGTAAGTTGGAATCACGGCCTCCTTTAGTCGGGGAGACATGTTACGTGTGGGAGGAGAGGTTGCTGACCTCGTCGCCGGGTTGTTCCTGCAGGGACAGAATGCGGAGACAGCGAGGCGGCGCCTCCCAGGCTCACAGAGCAGAGCCTGGCCTGTGTCCCTCCCGCGTGGTGACCGCGAGTGTCACCTGCGGCCAGCGCCGCCGTTGGCAAACCTCCGCTCCACCCTGACCCCCCGCTTAGCTGGTTAGCGGGGCATATGGTTGGTCTAGCCTCAGGACTCCCCTCTGGGACGTTACTGAAGACCCTGGGGGCTCTTGTCTGTGTGGGCTGTAGCTGTTGACACCGTAAAACTGAAGCTGAGAGCATTGGAAACGATTCTGCTTAACTTGGACGACAAGGTTGTGCAACACGCCGCCTTGGCTGTCAAGCAGCGCCGGCTCTGCGGGTGCGGGGGTGGGGGCTGGAAGGCCCGCTGGGCTTCGCGGGGCCCGGGCAGAGGTGGCCGTCGCTCCAGGGCGATGGGGAGTCCCCGCGCTCCTGCTCCTGGCTCTGCGAGGGCTGTGGGGACGTCTGCACTTACAGCGAGAGAGGTATTCGGGGCTCTCCCTTCCAGTCGTGTCACGGGCATTCGGGTCACTTCTCCGCTGGCCTTGCAGCCTCGTAGAGCTGCTTCTCTGGGGCACACGTCTGGTGGCAAGCAGAGTGGACCGTGGTCGGCCCTGAGCAGCCCAGCCCACGCCCCGTGTGGCCTTGCTCCTGGGTGTGTGGGTTTGTTCCTCAGGGAAGGGTGACCGTGGTCCCCTGGGCCGCCTCTGTGCTGCCCGCTGCTCGTGCCCATGCCCTCCACATGTGCTGGAGCAGCAGCAACCTCCCGAAAGGCCAGTGGAGTGGCTTAGCGTCCACTGTGCCCAGATGCACGTGGTCGCTCCCCAGCCCCGGCCCCGTGTGGAGGCCCAGTCGACGGCGTAGGAGGCAGGAGGAGCTTGGTCTCCATCAAGCCCAGGGTGCTGTTCCAAACAGGGTCAGGCTGAGATGGAGCTCAGGTCTCTACCACGGTCAGAGAGCCTCCCGAGGGCCACCAGAGAGCCTTCTGTGCCATAGCAAGAGCTCCCCCTCAAGGTTACAGGGGCCGGCGCCCCGTGGACAGAGCTCTGCCCGATGGAGGCGCCTGCGCGCGTCAGCATGAGCACGTCTGTCCGGGGTGACACCCCCTCCCTGTCTTGCAGAATGCATCAATGAACATGGATCTCCGTACAGAAAGAACCCAGCTTTCGTCACCTGTGTGCACAGTAAGCGCGCTCCTGCCTCACACCCCGAGTCTGGGATTTGGGGTCTCGCAGTCATTCCCAGGGGCCCCGAGTGTCCCTGTGGCCTTCGGAGCCACAGCCTGAGGTCAGCCCCCTCTGCCCTGAGCCAAAGTGTGTGCGGCATGAAGTGCATACCTCTGCGAGGTGGACGGAAGGCCCGTCTGGGGCGCCTCCTGGTCAGTCAAGTCCCGGTCACCACGGTCCCTGGTCCCGAGAGTGTTCTCAGCCCGCCTGGTGGGCGGCATGCTTGGCAAGTAAGGCCCCTGGCAGACTCCGCGGCTCCTTCCAGTTTTTTATTAAAACAAACAAGCCAGAGTGGCCTCCCTGTCTCCCTGAGCACCTCTGCTGGGTAAGCTCCTGGGAGTGGAAGTCGAAGGGAAAGCTGTGTCCTTTCCCAGCTTTGACGCAGACCTGGCCCATCATCCCTACAGAGGGCGGGAGTGCCCCCCAGTATCTGCACCAACCAAATGTTCTTCTTTTACTTTATATCTCTTCCAGTAGAAAACTGAGGAAATGACCCTCAGTCCGTTCGGCTTAGTTTTTCTTACTCACGAGTGAAGCCAGGCTTCATGTATTTCCTTCTCTGCAAATGGTTTGTTCATATTCTTTGCCTCCCTTTCTCAGTTTGTAGGAGTTGATGATAGATTTTCAGGTTAGCCGTTTGTAGTAAAGACAGCAAGATTCCCCCGCAGCTCATCATGCCTCTTTTTTATTATTATTATTATTATTAAATTATCAGACGGTAACGCTGACATTTTTGGTGTCTGGTCACATGACTTTCAGTCCACACATACGCACGTCTCAGCTGAGCCTGACTCCAGGCCTGGCTCTGGCCCGAGTCCCAGGGAGCAGACATGTTCTCTCTGTCCCCTCAGGCTCTGGTGCGGCCATCTGTGACCCGACTGGCCCCACAAGGGCAGTGTCTCAGGGCTTGCCCTTCTGAGCATGCCCTGCCCAGGTCGTAACTTGTTGTTGCCCTCACATTTCTGGAAGGAGGAGCGGAAGCCACGAACCTGGCCTCCACTGACCGCAGCGGATGCCGCGCATTCCAGTCCACAGGGCGGCCTCCCCCCACCCTCCCACCGCCGTCAGCGGGCAGATAACCACCTCCTCCCTCCTGGGGGGCCTGGATCAGGACTCGGCCCAGAGCCTGTCCGCGGGCTGCCTGCGCCCACCAAATTCCTCCGAAGCTTGGGACACCCGCAAACGCGCTCCGCACTCTGCCCCAGAGATGAGCTTCCCAACGAGGCCCAGAGGAAAGCGGGGAGAATTCTTCCTGCTGGGAGTTGTCCGCCCCCAGGGGAAGGCGGGGCTGCCCCCTCGGCCTGGGGACCCTGAGATTTTTAGGGGAGTGTCGGGCATTCTAGGCAAATTCCAGGCGAAGGTGATGAACTCGGGCTTGTCCTTCTGCAATAACTTAGGTCTAACCGAGTGTGTCGGGTGGGGATGCACCCCTCCCATGGGGCCCCTGACGTGCTGGGTGCTGTGGGGGCATGGTGGGACCGTCTGGGTCGGGAGCTGCCTGGCCTGGCCCCTCCCCCGCCTCCCCAGGGGTCCCGGGCAAGCTCCAAGCAAGCTGGACGCGGGGCTGCTGAGCGCTCAGGGAGCAAGGGCCACTGCTCGAGTCTCGGGGGAAGCAGGACAGGACGGTGGGGACCTGTACCCGCCTCCTGTGCCTACCGGGGCCCTGTGACCTGCTCCCTGGGAGGCCCGGCTCTGGGACCCTGCCTGGCCTGGCCCCTCCCCCGCCTCCCCAGGGTGCAGCCCCAGCCTCTAGCCTGTTGGGTGGGTGGCCGCTCCCTCCAAGATGACCTGAGTTTCCTGGGATCAGTTGGGGCCTAGCCGGCCTGGTCTGTGACCCCCTCTAGGGGAGGTTGGGTTCGGTGCGGCCAGCCAGGGCCAGCAGGGGGACCCCAGGGCCCCGGCCCTGCCTCGGCGCCCTCCCAGCTCAGTGCCCCGGCCCTGCCTCAGCGCCCTCCCAGCTCGGGGCCCCGTCCTCTTTGCTTTCCACTCAGAGCTGCCTGACCAGTGCTCGCCAGACCCCTGCGATAAGAATGGGACCCAAGTCTGCCAGGACCTCATGGGAAACTTCTATTGCCAGTGCAGAGATGGCTGGGCAGGGCGGCTTTGCAACAGAGGTGAGGCTGCACTGCCTGGGGAGATGGGGGACACCCCTCAGGGCCACCCAAGGGCCTGGGCTGGCAGGGCACACAGCCACACCAGCCTGTCCGGCTGCAACAGGAGTGAGGAGACTTTGGAGGGCTGCCAGCTGTGTGGGGGCACAGGACCCTCGCTGGTCGGCTCTCAAGGGGCAGATGGGTGGGTGGAACCCACAGCCTCTCAAGCCTCCCAGGGGCGTGGACATCTGGACAGCGGGCATCCTGCTGCTGCCCCGGGCAGGGCTCCATCCAGCTTGAAAAGCCACCATGCTGAGCCCCCAGCAGTGCCCGAGCCGGGCCAGCTCTTCCAGGGCGCCTGGGCGAGGGGGAGTGGGAGGGGGGTGGGGCTCACCCTCCCTGAGGCAGGCTACCCCACTGTCTGGGCCCCCACCGATCGGGAGTCGAGAGCAGGTTCACCTCTGCACTCCTTGAGTTCACAGCGTGCTGAGTCAGCAGAGAAGCTGCAGGAGACCCCTGGGACCTGGTCAGAACCCTCGGGCACCCCTTCGCTGCAGAGGGAGCCCTGAGCCCCTCAGAGCCTGCCATCCAGCCACGGAACTGAATCCCTGTGCCCCCCACCCAGGACCTGAGGGTGGATCCACGGGGCTGGGGCTGCAGACGCTGCCCAGTTCCAGGCGGCTGTGGGTCACCTCTGGCTCCGTGTCCTGTTCCCAGATGTCGATGAGTGCAGCCAGGAGAACGGGGGTTGCAGCCAAATATGCTCCAACCAGCCGGGCAGCTTCCACTGCGCCTGCCACGGGGGCTACACGCTCTCCCCGGACAGTCGGACCTGCCACGGTGAGCCTGACCCGGGGCCCCGCCTCTGCGCTCACCCGCTCGCTTTTGCAGCCGCCAGAAGGCGGCAGGCGGAAGCCTCAGGCGCTTGGCGCCTCTGCAAGAGGCTGAGGCTGTGGCTGGCTCCTTGGCTCTGGAGGGAGGGCAGCAGGGCGTCCCGCAGACCCAGCACATGCCCAGGCTTGTCCGCGGCCACGGGCCCCAGAGCCGGGACACAGGCTGATTCACGCAGACCTGTGGACGGAGCCAGCCCAGCTGGGGAAGCCTGCCTGCTGCTCAGGGAGAAGGGGTGGGGTGGTGGCCAGGCCTCCTTCCCGGCCACGGAGCCTGCCGACATTCCTGTGATGTCAGGGCCCCAGACGCCTTGTGGGGAGGTGCAGGCAGGACGCCTGGGGCCCCACTGCTCACCACTCCAGGGTCAGAGCTCACAAACGGGAGAAAGGGAGGGTGCCTTTAATCAGAGTGCTGGCAGTCTGGAGAGACAGTGGGCTCAGCAGCCCCCAAAACCACCTCCAAAGCCTCGGCCCGACCTTGAGTGCTTTTAAAGGGACGCAGAAGGGAGCCTCGTTAGCCACTGAGGCGGGGGGTCAGCGTCCTGCTCCACGCACGGCGTGCGGGCCCCTCAGCTCTCCTCACGGCCCCTCCAGGCGCTGTCTGACTGTCGGTCACACAGTTTGTCCTCGAGGTTACTGGAGAGGAAGCTGGGGGAGAGATCTGGTCATCTGTTGCTAGCTTCTGGCTCTTTGATCCGCAGAAAGAACCATGAAGTTCAGCAAGGTGCTGTGTGAAGGTGTACTTGGGCCAGAGATGGGCGAGCAGGGCGGGGCCTGGTGAAAAGCTGGGTACAGCGCAGTTTTGCTAAAGTGACGAGAAAGGGGCCTTCCTGCTGAGGGGAGAGTCCTGCAAAGGGCTGCTCGCAAGTCCGCACTTACCAGAACATCACTGCATCTCTGAGGGGTTGAGCCGAAGGTCTGTCTTCCGTAACCTTCCTGCTGACACGGGCGCCACGCTCTCAGAGGGAATGATGTCTGTGTAGGCCTGGAGCATCTCTTTGCTGACGGTTTCAGTTGCCTCCTTACACAAATGGGCAGAACAAACGATTCCGAAGCCCACAGAGACACGGGGTGTCGGGAGCGATAGTGTGAATCCCCTTCTCTCGAGGCCACGGGTGTAGTTCTGCTCAAGACGAGCCCTTCTGGCACCTGCAGTCTGCCCCTCGTGCAGTCGGCCTGTCGCCTCTGGCTGCAGTCTCAGCCTCTGTAAACCTCCTCAGAAATGCTCCTCCGACTCTGACTGTGCTCCTGATCGGGACTGCTCAGTTTCGTACTTGGGGGTGGGGGGCTGCCTGCAGGGTTCTGCTCGACACCTCCAGGGTCCTACCTTACCACCCCCGCCCCACTGGCTTCCCAAGGCCCCAGTCACCAGCCTTCCTCTGAGAAAGGTCTGCTCTGGAGTGAAGCAGAAGGCAGCTACCCTGCCCCCTTGCCCCCCCCTCCCCGCTTCTGCAGTCAGTCTGGGGCTCCCCACAGCCAGCACCCAGGCACCCCAAGAAACCACTGCAAGCTGCCCGCTCCCCAGAGGCACCCCCCTCTCACCCCACTCTGCAGAGGCACTTCGCCTGCCCGCCTCCCTCTCTCTATGAATTCCCATCTGTCGTGGCATCACGAGGGGTCAGGGCCCGGGCTCCGGGAGCCCCAGAGGGGCTCCAAGCACAGACGCGGGTCGGCTGTCTTATCTGGAGAAACCGCTTCCAGTCCATGCATATCGGCGCCTCCCGGGCCTGATGAGACACGGGAGGCCTCCATGTGTCCCAGTGGTGGTTCCCATCCCCTGCCCTTCACAGCCTTCTGCCTCCCCCCGAGAAGGCGCTTCCAGGCAGGCCGTGTCGCGGGGCGGTCATTGTGGGCCACGGAGGGCAGTGCTCAGGGACCCAAGGGCTTTTCTCCCACTTCTCCTGGGCCCTTCTCTACTCAGGCTCAGCCTCTCCTGTGCCCGCAGCTTCCGGGGCAGTCCCACGGGCCGGCCCAGAGTGCGGGGCTCAGATTCTAGGGGAGCCCTGTGCTGTGCGTGTGGGTGCCCCAGGTACTGGCGCCGCCCTGAGAAGGCGCCCTCTTTGGGAAACCCCGAGGGCCGGCTTTGAACCTCTGGTCGCCCTTGCAGACCACCCAGGGGTGAGGCAGCCTCCGGCTCTGAGTGAATCCCAGCATCCGCATCCCTAACTGCAGGACAGCAGGGCGGGGCCTGTGCCTCGGCGTCACTGATTCCTTAGGATCCCCGCAGTGAGGCACCTTCTCATCGTGTCCTCTGTGGTCAGCCCTGAGACGCCGAGAGCGAGGGGCTGGGGACCCTGCGCCTGTGGGGCTGGGCTCCTGGGGTCTCTTCTGAAGTGCTGCCCAGCCCTTGCAGATGCGTCTCTGGGCACTTTCTTGGCTGCCGACAGGGGACCACCCAGAGGCCAGTCATCGCTCATCATGAGCTTTCATGGAGCCAGTTAGGTTGAGCAAGACTGCTGGGTGGGCTGCGAGCTTTCCCTACGATTGTGGTGAAGTTTCGGCAGCTGACAGCGGGGGCTGGCGCTGCTGAGCCAGCACGGTGTGGGGTACCTGCCCATGGCCCCCAGTGTGAGCGTGGTGCCTACCCGCCCGGGGACTCCGCGTGGCACCTCCCGCCCCTGAATAACTGGGGCTGGCCTGGACCTGGACCCACTGCCAGCCCGGCCCACGTGGGCTCGGCACAGCCTGGCTCCGGCGGTGCCTGTGGGTTGGGCAGCTCAGTGCAGATCAGCCCTGACAGTGGGGGCCCCGCGGGGTTACAGGCTCGCTGCGGGGAGCACGTGGCTCATT
Source organism: Cephalophus harveyi (assembly GCA_006410635.1). Classification (NCBI taxonomy): domain Eukaryota; kingdom Metazoa; phylum Chordata; class Mammalia; order Artiodactyla; family Bovidae; genus Cephalophus; species Cephalophus harveyi. Next base: position 653,331 of record SJYT01071124.1, on the reverse strand, counting down.
CCCGCTGTCTCTGGGAGGAATCCTAGTTTCCACGGCTGAAAGCCTATGTTTGCCGAGCTGCCCTTGTGACAAATTCGGGAGCAGCTCTGAGTCTTCGCAGGCAGATCTTCTGTGAGGTACCAGCTGCACTTGCTAGACATTCCCTCTGTCTCCTTAGGAACCAGCTCTTGGCTGCAGGCTTCTCCCGTTGACACTGGTTTGTCCCTGTGGCAGAGGGGAAGGCGCCTCGGGACGGCCCCGGACGGTCACTGGCCGTGGGTGTGGTGCTGGCTTTACCTCGGGCAGACCTCAGTGTGAGGCCCGTGCCGTACGCAGTTCCTGGCCAGCGGGCAGCAGCTCCTTCCAGGCCAGCCGCCAGTAGGCCTGGTGGACCTGAAACAGCTGGTTTTTCCTGTAGACGTAGACGAATGTGTGGACGCGGGCGCCTGCGGGGCAGCGCGGTGCCAGAATCTGCCGGGCTCCTACTCCTGCATCTGCGACGAGGGCTACGTGTTCAGCTCGCAGGAGAAGGGCTGCCGAGGTACCTACCTGAGGCCACACGGGACACACACGCACACACAGGGCGCCACGCTCCAGGGAGCGCTGTGTGCCGTGAGCGCCCCAGAGGGTCTGAGAACCTGCACACACACGACGTAGCCCCTGCCTCACCCGCACGCACAAGACGTGGCCCTGACTCACCCGCACGCACACGACGTAGCCCCTGCCTCACCCGCACGCACACGACGTGGCCCCGACTCACCTGCACGCACACGACATGGCCCCTGCCTCACCCGCACGCACACGATGTGGCCCCGACTCACCATACATGTGATGTGGCCTCTGACTCACCCGCACGCACACGACGTGGCCCCGACTCACCTGCACGCACACGACGTGGCCCCAACTTACCATACATGTGATGTGGCCCCTGCCTCACCTGCACGCACAGAACGTGGCCCCTGCTTCACCTGCACACACACGACATGGCCCCTGACTCACCTGCATGCACATGACGTGGCCCCGACTCACCTGCACGCACACGACATGGCCCCTGACTCACCTGCACGCACGCGGCGTGGCCCCGACTCACCTGCATGCACACGACGTGGCCCCTGACTCACCTGCACGCACACGACGTGGCCCCTGACTCACCTGCACGCACACGACATGGCCCCTGACTCACCTGCACGCACGCGACGTGGCCCCTGCCTCACCTGCACACACATGGCCCCTGCCTCACCTGCACGCACGCGACGTGGCCCCGACTCACCCGCACGCACGTGACGTGGCCACTGCCTCACCTGCACACTCATGGCCCCTGACTCACCCGCACGCACGCGATGTGGCCCCTGCCTCACCTGCACGCACGCGACGTGGCCTCTGCCTCACCTGCACGCACGCGATGTGGCCTCTGCCTCACCATACATGCGATGTGGCCCCTGCCTCACCTGCACGCACGCGACGTGGCCCCTGACTCACCAGCATGCACGTGACGTGGCCTCTGCCTCACCTGCACGCATGCGACGAGATGTGTATAAGAGACAGTTCCTGGCCTGCTGTCATTTGAATTCGGCCACAGCTCTGTGCACCGGGCCAGCCAGTGCCCCACAGCGACAGGAACCAGCCTTCTCAGCCAGGCCCCG
>SJYT01071124.1:632890-651693 GCA_006410635.1 Cephalophus harveyi | reverse complement strand
GCGACGTGGCCCCTGCCTCACCTGCACGCACGCGACGTGGCCCCTGCCTCACCTGCACGCACGCGACGTGGCCTCTGCCTCACCATACATGCGATGTGGCCCCTGCTGCAGCTGCACGCGCGTGACGTGATGCCTGCCTCTTGTGCGACGGGCCCCTCCCCAGCGACACAGGGAGGCGGCAGGCGGGGCCCCAGCTCTTGGGCAGCTGCCCTCTCTCCTGCCCCCAGTGCGCCTGGCCCAGGCATGTCCAGGGGCCCAGACAGCCACGCTGCCTCCCACCACCTCCCTGCCTGGGGCCTGGGGCTGCCCCTCCACGAGGAAGGAGATGGGTGGTCCCAGCCTGCCTCCCCAACCCCCCAGGCCATCCCGGCTCCCCGACCCTGGCCACTGTCCTGGGCACAAACCCACGCCTGAACCGTGTGCCTGGCGTCCTGTGTGTGCCAACCTGGCCGTGCTGATGGCCGCCATCCGAGCACACAGCTGTGTCCCCAGGAAGGAGCCGGGTGGGAGCCGTGCACCCGGGCCACGCGGGGCTCCACGCTGGGCCTCGCATCCGCCAGGGCATCATGGGGGCAGGCTCTGGCGGCCCCGCGGGCTCAGGGGCGTCCTTGTGGTCGCAGACATGGACGAATGCATGGAGCAGCGCTGCGAACAGGTCTGCGTCAACGCCCCCGGGAGCTACAGCTGCCGCTGCAACGGGCGCGGGGGCCTGAAGCTGTCCCAGGACAGGAGCACGTGCGAGGTAGCCCTGGGTGGCGGGTGGGGCGGCAGGGCCCTGGGGTTTTGGCGCCCCCGCCTGACAGCCGCGACCCCCGCCCCAACAGGACATCCTGCCCTGCGTGCCCTTCCACGTGGCCAAGAGCGTGAACTCCCTGTACCTGGGCCGCATGTTCAGCGCAATGCCCGTGATCAAACTGCTCTTCAAACGGCTGCAGCCCACGAGGTGAGAGGGCGGGAGGGCATCCGGCCCCGAGGGGACATGGGCACGAGCCTGCCTGGTCGGGGCACCTGCCGCCCAGCGCAGCCACGTGGGTCTCAAGGCTGGTGCCGGCCTTCCCTGCCCAGCGACTCACTGCCAGCATCAGCGTGCGGATGGCTTCTGGCCTGCCCACCTGGCACTTCCGGAGGCCGGGCCAGCCCATGCCGGGAAGGGCCACACGCCACAGCTTACGGTGACCCTTTTCCTCCCGCTGGCCCGCAGACTGGTGGCTGAGTTTGACTTCAGGACCTTCGACCCCGAGGGCATCCTGTTCTTCGCTGGAGGCCACCAGGACAGCACCTGGATCGTGCTGGGCCTGCGGGCTGGCCGGCTGGAGCTGCAGCTCCGCTACCAGGGTGTGGACCGCGTCACCAGCAGCGGGCCCGTCATCAACCACGGCTCATGGCAGACGGTGAGTGGGGCCCCCGCAGCCCTGCCCAGGACCCCGCGATGCTCACGTACACTCCCGCAGTAGTCGGCGGGCACGGCCCCAGCAGGGCGGCTCCGGCGGGAAGCCTGCGCCCTGACAGGCGCCATCTCATCGCAGAAGCTGAGCTGGGCTTCCACTGCCGGGCCCGCAGTCCTCGGTGGGCCGGCTCCACCGGGGCCACCGGGCTGTGTCCGGAGACGCTTCTGTTTGTCACAACTATGGGTGGGGGCTCCGGGCCGCTGGATTGAGGCCAGGAGGGTCACTGGGCCCCTGCGGCAGACGGGGCTCCCGTTCCCAAGGACCTTCCGGTTCATACCGTCAGCTGCCCCAAGGCTGAGAACGGGCCGAGGTCTGCGTGCCTGCCCCGCGCCTCATGTCAGTGGGGGCCAGGGTCGGCCGTGACTCACGACACCATCCCGGGCTCTGCCTCCGGGCCCACCCCGTCCTGCTGACCTCCAGGGCTCACATTGGCTGCCCTCGATGGAGGCGCCCTGACCGCCCAGGGCCTGGCCTCCGGCAGTCGGCTCTGTCCGTACCACGATGCCTGGAGCAAAGTGGCCTGTGACCCGCGGGCTTCCTCCCAAACTGTTAGCACTGGGCTCTTAGAAGTGCTTGAAAGAGAAATGGGAAAAGCATTCTTTTTTCCTTTCTAAGCGAAGATAAAATGGAAAAAGTTGCCCTGGCCTCCACGCATGAAAGTGGTGTAGACGTTTGCTAGGGTCTCCATCCCGTCAGTGGGTCCAGCTCCTCCACCCCTGGGCTCTGAAACCCCAGGCACCGTCACGACAGCAGGAGGCGGCCTTCCGCAGAGATAAGACAGTCGCTCGCAGGGAAGCTGTCCCCGGGGTTGAGGACGCCCCGCGCGTGGGAGCCCGCTGCTCCGAGCTCGAGGCGCACAGGCGCCCGAGCGCTGCCAGGACTCTGCCGGGGACTGGGGCTGGGGGAGGCACGGCCAGTGGGCGCGTGGCCCCAGCACCCCGCCCACCCCGAGACACAGCCGGCTCCATGACGGTCTGCCTGCTCTCTGGCGCCCGCCAGACCCCCCGCCCCCCACTTTGCCTCCTCAGCAAACTCAGCCCCGCACCTGGATGTTTCTCCACCGGAGCCGCAAAGGAAGCCAGGGACTACTGGGGCTGAGGAAGAGGCACCGAGCAGAGAGTGACAGGCTTTAAACTCTCCTACAAGGAGAGCAGGGCAGAGGGGGCGTTTGACAGAGAATTCACGTGCTCACTCAGCGTCTGGTCTGTGCCCGGCACTGCCCCACTGCAGGAGGTGCCAGGGTAGAAAGCGTGCTCCCATCTAAACATGCTCAGCTGAGGGCAGAGAGGCGAAGGGCCAGGGTGGAGCAGAGAACCCCGGGCTGATGCACAGGGGCAGTGACCCCAGGCTCCTGAAGCAGCTCCCTGGCTAAGGCTTGAGATGGCCAAGGGCCAGAGATGGGGAGGGGAGGCTCCCTCGCGGGAAGGGGGACGAGGGGGTGGAGCGGCCCCTGGGGGCGTTGGCGGGGCCTGAGCCACACCGTGGATGCCAGGGAGGTGATGTAGGTGGTGAGCCTGGACCCCCGAGGCTGGGGGTCTCCTGGCCCGTGTGGTGATGGGAATTGGTACACCAGGCTGGGCGCTTCGGGAGCTGCACGTCCACCCTCACGGCACCTGTGCTCCTCAGATCTCTGTCGAGGAGCTCGAGCGGAACCTGGTGATCAAGGTGAACAAGGACGATGTGATGAAGATCGCCGTGGCCGGGGACCTGTTCCAGCTGGACAGAGGACTGTACCATCTGAACCTGACCGTGGGGGGCATCCCCTTCCAGGAGAAAGACCTCGTGCATCCTGTAAGCGCTCCCCTGCATCCCTGGGGTCTGAGCCCTGGGGGCTGAGGACAGAGACCACGTCCTCAGTCTCCAGGGTCCGAGCCCTGGGTGGGTGAGGAGGACAGTTAACCACGCTGACCAGGTCTGGCAGAGGATCTGGGAAAAGGCGAACGTCTCTAGACTCTAACGAGCCGCAGGTGTGGCTCTCACCTGCCTTGCTGTCTCTTTCTATGAGACTCATTTGCGGTTTCGTCTGAATCGATAATGAAACTGTCTATTTTGGAGAGGAGATAAATCACGATGAGATTATTCTCTCACAAAAAGAACAACGAACTTACTTTCTAACACTTTTTGTGGGCGGTTCCCAAGAACATTTTGGGTTGTTGACGCTGTTGGGGTTCCCATAGGGGAAGTAAGGCCTGATGAGAGGTCGATGTTGGTCGTTTCTCAGAGTCCTGTCCCTTTTCGCCCCCGGCGAGCCCCTGGCTCTGGGGTCCCGGCTCCTGGCTCCGAGACCCCCAGCCTCGGGGGTCCAGGGTCACTACCTACATCACCTCCCTGGCATCCACGGTGTGGCTCAGGCCCCGCCAAAGCCCCCAGGGGCCACTCCAGCCCCTCGTCCCCCTTCCCGCGAGGGAGCCTCCCCTCCCCATCTCTGGCCCTTGGCCATCTCAAGCCTTAGCCTGGCTCCGAGTTGGGTTTCCACAGCAGGCAGGAGACAAGAGTCCACACACTGAGGCTCCAAGTGGGGGCAGTGTCGCAGCATGTCCCCCCACCCCGAGGGCTGAGGGCTGTCCACACCCCGGAGGCCCTCCTGGTTTTCCAGACGAGGTTGGGCTGGCCCGACCTGCTCAGAGCCGTGGCAGGTGCAACGGAGCTGGAGCCATGCTCCGGGGGCCTGGCGTGAGCACAGGCGTGTGCACGTCCCCTCGCCCATCCTTCCAGGCGGCAGGCAGCACCCCGCGCCTGCCAGCCGAGGGGGGGACCGGGCGCCCCGCGCCTGCCAGCCGGGGGGTGGGGGCCGGGCGCCCCGCGCCTGCCAGCCGAGGGGGACTGGGCGCCCCGCGCCTGCCAGCTGAGGGGGACCGGGTGCAGGCAGGGGTGGGGGCGGCCCTGAATGGGTCCAGGGCAGACCGACTGCCCTCAGCAGAGTCCATGCCCGCGGGTGGTGGATTGCCATGTGCGTGACCAGCAGGGCGCCGTAGGACGGGCGGCACCAGGGAGCTGCTGGGGTCTGTCTCTGCAGATGAACCCACGTCTAGACGGCTGCCTGAGGAGCTGGCACTGGCTGGACGGTGAGGACACCGCCGTCCAGGACACGGTCAAGGCGAACGCGAAGATGCAGTGCTTCTCCGTGGCCGAGCGGGGCTCCTTCTTCCCCGGGAGCGGGTTTGCCTTCTTCCACCTGGATTACGGTGAGTCTCCACTCCCGCCAGGGGATGGCTGTGCTCGGCCTTCTGGCCCAAATTCCCCGAAACAGCAGCAGCGGCCAGTGCCCCCCAGGCAAGCGCCTGAGGGCTGGCCGGCCTGGGCGCTGGGTTGCGGGGAGAATGGGACGGCGGAGGGCCTGTGGCTGAGACGGGGGACGCTGGGCTTGAAGCGGGAGCTTCCAGGAAGGTTCTGAGACGGGACACGCTTGAGCGCATCTGCGGTCACAGCGCTGGGGGCCATGGGGAGGGGCCGAACCACCAGGAGTCCAGTGCTCCAGCCTCAGCAGAAGAGATGGGGAGAGGCCCCTGACGGAAGGGCCCGAGGCCCCAGCTGCGACTGTGCCTCAGAGAACTGAGGCTTTTCCAGCAGCTGCAGGAGCTCTAGAGGAGGTTTCCTGTGACCCAAGGAAGAGGGGGCAGGCGGGGCGGGCAGCCAGGGGCCAGGGTGGCTGCAGGGGACGGCGTTTGCCCAGAGTCCCTCCCGCTTCCGTAAAGCAAGGCCTTTAATTCCTACGACCTCTTCCCTCTTAGTGTTAAGCAACAGTTTCAATCAGTCATCCTCGCACGCTGGTGAGTGGGCACCTGGACGTCAGCTTTACGTGAAATGAGCGAATGTTCCAGTTTGGAACTGTGGCCGCGTCTGCCCTGAGGGGTTGGCCTGAACGGTGTGGACCGTGGGGGTGGGGGCACAGCGGTTCCGTTTGAGTCTGGCCTCGGGATTCCCCCAGATTTCCCCCAGCAGGGCCAGAGTTAGCCTGTGCCCCCAGGAGGGCACCGTGCCCGGAGGCGTCGCTGTATCTGGGCTTGTGGCCTTGGCGGCCGTGAGGAGGTTGGGCGGCTCTGTGTCACGGCCTGGGAGACACCGCACATGGACCCGTGAGCCTCCTTCCTCAGGCGGCAAGTGTGCCCACCCCCCGCCCAGCATGCCCCGGCGCCTCTGTTTCCAGACTCTGAGCCTGTCGTGGTTGAAGGTGCACACGTGACCCTCAGCACCCCCCGGGGCCCAAGTGTAGGGACGGCCTGTTCAGGTCAGAGATGGGGCCTGCTCCCCCTCCCCATCTCTGCCTGGGCTTTACCTGTCACGAGCGTCACCAGGTCACCCAAGGAGAACCCGTCACTCCTGACTGCGCTCCTCGTGCGGAGCGCAGGCCGCCCCTTCGCCCTCGCTTCTGTGCGCGCAGACCTGGGGGTCCTTGCGATGGTTAGTGTCACGCGCAGCCCTGGCGGTGCGGCCCCACTGCCTGTGCGCCCGCCACGGAGGCAGCCGCTTGGCTGCGGGGCTCAGATCTGCAGGCTGTGACTGCGGAGGCCACACGGCCGTCAGGACTGGCGCCTCTAGGGCACCTCAGGCCGGGCCATCCTGTCCTCGTCACGGCACTCAAGGGGCACGTCAGGAGCTATGGGCACTGCTCTCGGCGGCGGGTCGGAGATCGGGACTCAGTGGGTCTCGAAGCCCCAGAAGCCACTGGGCAAGGGGCACGCGGGTGACCCCCCCTTGGCACCCGAGGAAACCTCCCACGGGGGCTGAGGCGCTGGGCCCTCAAATACGCTTCTGGCAGCCAGGCCCCTCTCCCCGCCTCTGCCAGGGGGAACCCCGCAGAGATTGCCCCTCTCCCCGCCTCCGCCAGGGGGACCCCGCAGAGATGGCCCCTCTCCCCGCCTCCGCCGGGGGGACCCCGCAGAGATGGCCCCTCTCCCCGCCTCCGCCGGGGGGACCCCGCAGAGATCACGAGGTGGTGTTGGCGTCTGAGACCCGGGCCCAGCGCGGCTGCCAAGGCTGCTCGGGATGACCCGCGTGACCCACGGCAGGCGCCTTGTCGCGCACACGCATGCCTGCGTGTCCTGTAACGCGTGTCGTGTAGGCAGCGCCGGCCCCGCGGAGCGTCGATTCGAGCGGAAAGGCGCGGCTCGGGAAGCAAGACTGGACGCGGCGCGGTCACGGCCTTCCCGGCCTTCCCGGGCCTGCCGTTTGTGGGGCTGAGCCTGTGCGGAGAGGGGGCAGGCTGCGCCCCGCCCCATTCCTGTCCTGGGGGCGGGGAGTCAGGCGCCCAGGGGGTGGTCCTGGTCGGACTGGGTGGGTTCTTGGGGAGTGGCCCGGTGGCCATTCTCGGCGGGCTGGGGCCTCTGGAGTCCGAGGCCGGGCTCCCGGTCAGTTCCTGACGGCCGGGCCACTGAGCCCCGAGCTACCGGCTTCCCGCCGCCGCTCCGCCGAGCCGCCCGGACCGCCTGGTGATGCGCGGCCTTCCTTGCAGCGCGGACGTCCCCGGCCGGCGGGATGGAGACCACCTGGGCAGTGGAGGCCGTGGCTCGGGTCCGCCCTGCCGCGGACACCGGGGTGCTGTTCGCGCTGGTGGGCGACCGCCAGGCCGTGGCCCTCTCCGTGGCGCTGGTCGACTACCACTCCACCAAGAAGCTCAAGAAGCAGGTACCCTTCGCTGCTGCCCCCCACCTCCCGCTCGGAGGCGGAGCCGCCGTGAAGCTCCGCCCCCCTCTCGCCCTCGGCTTCCAGCGCCCGCCTCTCAGCAGCGTCTCAGTGGCCTCTGCTGGCTCAGGGGCGGTGCTGGAGTCCCGCAGGCCAGCTGTGCAGCTGGGGACCGTCCCGCCCCCCCAGCGGTGTAGATAATTTGAATTAATCGCTTGTATTTAAGCCGAATGATTTTGCTCACAAGTGACGAGTGTGAGTGTGCAAACAGGCCCAGACCCTCACCAGGCCGCCCCTGCAGGCAGACAGGGCTGAGTATCCGTCCCTGGACAAGCCACCGTCACCTCCATATAGTCCCCACCCCACCCCCGACCGTCATTGGTCACCGCGCTGGCTGCCTTCTCAGAGAACAGGCAAGAGCAGTGGAAATGGGTTTATTCTCCCGCCTCTGTCCCAAGAGGGGTGTGTTCCCCACGCCAGCCTACCTGCAGGAGCCATCAGCTCCCCTCTTTCTGCGGCTGCAAACCTGCTGGGGACGGATCCGGGCTTGGCCCCTCTCTGCTGTTTCTGGGGCAGCGCCACATGCAAGGGGCAGCTCTGCCCTGAGTCCCGGCCGCAGACACGGTGGGAGCCCTGGCCACCTCTGCCCAGGCCGATGCACGTGTGGCCCTGTGACCGGAGCGTGTTTCCTCCACGTCCCAGGACGGCCTGTTCAGGTCAGAGATGGGGCCTGCTCCCCCTCCCCATCTCTGCCTGGGCTTTACCTGTCACGAGCGTCACCAGGTCACCCAAGGAGAACCCGTCACTCCTGACTGCGCTCCTCGTGCGGAGCGCAGGCCGCCCCTTCGCCCTCGCTTCTGTGCGCGCAGACCTGGGGGTCCTTGCGATGGTTAGTGTCACGCGCAGCCCTGGCGGTGCGGCCCCACTGCCTGTGCGCCCGCCACGGAGGCAGCCGCTTGGCTGCGGGGCTCAGATCTGCAGGCTGTGACTGCGGAGGCCACACGGCCGTCAGGACTGGCGCCTCTAGGGCACCTCAGGCCGGGCCATCCTGTCCTCGTCACGGCACTCAAGGGGCACGTCAGGAGCTATGGGCACTGCTCTCGGCGGCGGGTCGGAGATCGGGACTCAGTGGGTCTCGAAGCCCCAGAAGCCACTGGGCAAGGGGCACGCGGGTGACCCCCCCTTGGCACCCGAGGAAACCTCCCACGGGGGCTGAGGCGCTGGGCCCTCAAATACGCTTCTGGCAGCCAGGCCCCTCTCCCCGCCTCTGCCAGGGGGAACCCCGCAGAGATTGCCCCTCTCCCCGCCTCCGCCAGGGGGACCCCGCAGAGATGGCCCCTCTCCCCGCCTCCGCCGGGGGGACCCCGCAGAGATCACGAGGTGGTGTTGGCGTCTGAGACCCGGGCCCAGCGCGGCTGCCAAGGCTGCTCGGGATGACCCGCGTGACCCACGGCAGGCGCCTTGTCGCGCACACGCATGCCTGCGTGTCCTGTAACGCGTGTCGTGTAGGCAGCGCCGGCCCCGCGGAGCGTCGATTCGAGCGGAAAGGCGCGGCTCGGGAAGCAAGACTGGACGCGGCGCGGTCACGGCCTTCCCGGCCTTCCCGGGCCTGCCGTTTGTGGGGCTGAGCCTGTGCGGAGAGGGGGCAGGCTGCGCCCCGCCCCATTCCTGTCCTGGGGGCGGGGAGTCAGGCGCCCAGGGGGTGGTCCTGGTCGGACTGGGTGGGTTCTTGGGGAGTGGCCCGGTGGCCATTCTCGGCGGGCTGGGGCCTCTGGAGTCCGAGGCCGGGCTCCCGGTCAGTTCCTGACGGCCGGGCCACTGAGCCCCGAGCTACCGGCTTCCCGCCGCCGCTCCGCCGAGCCGCCCGGACCGCCTGGTGATGCGCGGCCTTCCTTGCAGCGCGGACGTCCCCGGCCGGCGGGATGGAGACCACCTGGGCAGTGGAGGCCGTGGCTCGGGTCCGCCCTGCCGCGGACACCGGGGTGCTGTTCGCGCTGGTGGGCGACCGCCAGGCCGTGGCCCTCTCCGTGGCGCTGGTCGACTACCACTCCACCAAGAAGCTCAAGAAGCAGGTACCCTTCGCTGCTGCCCCCCACCTCCCGCTCGGAGGCGGAGCCGCCGTGAAGCTCCGCCCCCCTCTCGCCCTCGGCTTCCAGCGCCCGCCTCTCAGCAGCGTCTCAGTGGCCTCTGCTGGCTCAGGGGCGGTGCTGGAGTCCCGCAGGCCAGCTGTGCAGCTGGGGACCGTCCCGCCCCCCCAGCGGTGTAGATAATTTGAATTAATCGCTTGTATTTAAGCCGAATGATTTTGCTCACAAGTGACGAGTGTGAGTGTGCAAACAGGCCCAGACCCTCACCAGGCCGCCCCTGCAGGCAGACAGGGCTGAGTATCCGTCCCTGGACAAGCCACCGTCACCTCCATATAGTCCCCACCCCACCCCCGACCGTCATTGGTCACCGCGCTGGCTGCCTTCTCAGAGAACAGGCAAGAGCAGTGGAAATGGGTTTATTCTCCCGCCTCTGTCCCAAGAGGGGTGTGTTCCCCACGCCAGCCTACCTGCAGGAGCCATCAGCTCCCCTCTTTCTGCGGCTGCAAACCTGCTGGGGACGGATCCGGGCTTGGCCCCTCTCTGCTGTTTCTGGGGCAGCGCCACATGCAAGGGGCAGCTCTGCCCTGAGTCCCGGCCGCAGACACGGTGGGAGCCCTGGCCACCTCTGCCCAGGCCGATGCACGTGTGGCCCTGTGACCGGAGCGTGTTTCCTCCACGTCCCACCCAAGGACATGCAGCTCTATACGTTGGTCCTCAACCACGTTGGAGGGGGTCCAGCTCCCCCTCATTCACACGTGTAGAAACTGTGTCCTTGTCACGCTCTGGCCGTAAGTGACCCTACCCACAGGAGACCCATGGACCTCGTCAGGACAAGAGGGCCCACGGGCATGTGGCCACCAGCCCGTCCGCCCCAGTCAGCTGTGCCTCTCCCCACAGCTGGTCGTCCTGGCCGTGGAGGGCGTCGCCTTGGTCCTGATGGAGATCAAGGTCTGCGACGGCCAGGAGCATGTGGTGACCATCTCTGTGAATAAGGACAGGGCCACCCTGGAGGTGGACGGCACCCAGGGCCAGAGTGAAGTGAGCCCAGCGGGGCTGCAGGAGCGGCTGGCTGTTCTCGGGAGACACCTGGAGGGCTCCGTGCTCACCTTCATCGGGGGGCTGCCAGGTAGGGGCCCCGACTCGCTCCCCCAGGCAGGGCCGGGCGCTCTGTAGGGAAAGGAGGCGGGAGGAGCCAGCCTGTGGCAGCCCCGCGCGCGCGCGCGTCGGCCTCGGCCCCGGCCCAGCCGCTGTGCGGTCAGGCTGACAGCACTCTCAGGGGGACAAACATCGGCCTGCAGCTGTCCCCCAGCCCACCCCTTCCAGGAACACCCCCCATGGGAATCAGATGGTGGGTCTGGCCAAGGGCAGCGGGGAGGGCCACCCGTGGGCCACACGGGGAGCCCGGTGTCCAGCTGCCCGGGCAGCAGGCCAGGTGAGCCTGCCCCCGCGCATCTGGAGGGGGTATCCCGGCAGAGCAGGGGAGGTGGAGAGGCCGGGCCTCCCACCGCTCGGGCGGGTCTCCACTTGTCGCCGAACGAAGGCGCGCTGTCTTGGCCGCCAGACTCCAGCTGCATTTAGTTTTAGTAAACAGCTTTGAAGAGGATAAGAGGCTGGAAGTCCTAGGCGTGACTCATCTGGGACGAGGAGATAATGTTTAATGGATGTGACTGTCTGTGTGTCCTCCTGTGGGGTCGGGGTGCCGTGGTGCCGTGCCAAGCCTGGTGGCAGGCGTCTGCTGCCTGCCGGGGCTTGCAGCTGAGCTGCACGGGGACGCTCTGCCGGAGACGCGGCGGGGCGCCCAGGCTCCGGGCGGCTCACCCGCTAAGACGCGCTTGCTCCTTCCCCACGGCCCAGATGTGCCCGTGACCTCGGCTCCGGTCACGGCTTTCTACCGTGGCTGCATGACGCTGGAGGTCAACCGGAAGGTGCTGGACCTGGACGAAGCCGCCTACAAGCACAGCGACATCACGTCCCACTCCTGCCCTCCCGTCGAGCCCGCCGCCTAGGCTTCCGGGCCGCAGACGCCCGCCCCACGCACGCTGCAGCCGCCTCTAGGCCCGGAAGGGTGGCGCCCGCGCCCGCGCCGGAGACACTGAACCCTCGCCCGCCGAGCCCCTCGGGGCCTCCCTCCCCGCCTGTAACATACGTGTACATAGAGGACTAACCTCAGCGCCGCCTGAGCGGACCCGGGAAAAGAATTCTGTTATTTTTATCACCAGCTGCTTCTTTCTGATTTAAAACTATGGAAAAATAAAATATTTACAGAACCTTTCTAGCTCTGTGTTGGCGGTGTCCGCTCCTTGCTGCTTCGCAGCGGGCCGTCACGGGGTCAGCGGCTGAGGGCATCCGTAAGTCCAGGGGCCGTCACCCCGCTGCTGCTGCCCGAGGTCCCCCTGGTGGGAACGAGCTGCTTCCCTGGAAGAGGCTGCGCCAGCGCCCGCCGGCGGGGCTGGAAGGTCAGCCCCGCCGGCTTCCGGACACGCCCCCCAGCCTCGGCTCCCCGGTTAAACCGGGGGCCTGTTTGCTCATTTTGAGGGGCCGGGCAGTGAGCCGAGTCTACAGGAGGTCAGATGGGTGGGGCCTCGCGCTCTGGCTCCAGGAGTCGGGGGCGGGGGGCGGGGGCCGTCATGGGGAGCGCATGGGGCCCACGGGCGACGAGCCAGCGCTTCGCAGCTGCAGCAGGACCCGCCCAGGACCGCGGGCCCCGTCACAGCACAGGCGGCAGGGGCGTCTCCAGCACCTGCTGGCTTGGCTCCATCCCCAAGGTGGATTCTGATTTTTATAACAGACAGACTTTTTTCTCAAAAGTAAGATTCTTTACTTTTTCAGACACCAAACCCCAAAGTGTGTCCTGAAGCAGGTAGGCAGGCAGCCAAGTGTCAGGGTGCCATCCGCTCGGGCCTTGCCCACCACCCACGGCCTCCTGGAGCTGGCCAGCAGGGCTCTGAGAAAGAGGGGGCGAGCACAGTCCTGCCCGTGCTCCCCAGGGGACCCCCCTCGGGCGGCCTCGGGAGCCCAGAGCCACTCGGGCGGCCCCACCTCTCAGCCCTGGCGCCACAGCATTCCTGCCGAGCTCTCTGGTTTTCATCTACTCTGGAGACGGCTCTGGAATGTTCTTCTGGAATGTTCCCCCAGTCAGCTAGGAGCCTGCACCTGGCCGCCCCCTCTCTCACAGAGGCCAGGACGGCCAGAGAGCAGACAGGACACACGCTGAGCTCCGGGACGAGACGCCACAGACACAGGTGGAGGCCAGCTCTCGGGGCCATCTGACCACCGCGGGTTCATCTTCCCTCCAGGGAGAGCGAGGCCCAATCTGTTTCCTAACGTGGTTTACACAGATTCCACTGGGCGCCAAGGGCTGTTCTGACTACAGCCAAGAAAAAGCTTATGGACAGTTTAGAGCCACAGGCTGCAAGACACCTCCCAGCTGTGCTGGCCAGGCTGGCGGCCTTGCTGCTACCAGCTCCGGGGCCAGACTGCACACGAGCCTGGGGCAGACACAGAGCTTCACTTCTGACTGTGCTCTAGGACGGGGAGGCAGGGTAAGTCTGACTGTGGTTCTGAGAGTGCTTCATAGAGGAGAACCAGGGTGGGTCTGACTGTTCTTCTTGGAGGAGGAGCAGAGTGGGCCTGACTGTGCTCCATGGAGGAGGAGGATTGGGCCTGGCTGTGCTCCATGAGGAGGAGCTGGGGTGGGCCTGGCTGTGCTCCTTGGAGGAGGAGCGGGGGTGGGTCTGACTATGCTCCTTGGAGGAGCAGGGTGGGCTTGGCTGTGCTCCTTGGAGGAGGAGCTGGGGTGGGTCTGACTGTGCTCAGTACATTGTGTTGCTGTCATATGTGATCTGAGTTGGCCTCAGTGTTTTTGTTTTTTAGATAGAAGATCTGTAATATTTGTCTGCATTTCTTGTTTTTCGGATATTGTGGATTAATTGATAATGGTTGTTGTGTGAAGGGCTGTTCTTAGGGCATTTTGGAGCCTCTGCCCTCGCTGCCTGCTGTCCTCCCAGACACAGGCACACACACTGAGACGGCAGAAGCGTCTCTCACACTGGAGCCCACGCCCTGCGGGAGTCACCCGTGACACCTCTGCACTTCGGAGGTGGGGAATCCGACTCCAGCTCACACAGCACATGCCATTAGCTCCAAGAGAGCACGTGTCTAAAGCTAAGGGTGACCTACAAAGCACTGAGAAGATAAGGCAACACTCTAGGCGGTGGGCCCACTGTGATGCGCCTCTGCTCTTGTCAATAAAGCTTTATTGGCACACATTTCTGCCCACTACCTTCCAATTCTCCACAGCTTCCCTGCGGCTCTAGTCAGGACTGAGCGGCAGGTTCACAGCTGCGGGCCCTCCAAGCCCGTCCCTTTACAGAGGGGCTTTGCCAACCCCTTGGATAGAAGAGGATTTTCATGAACTAGGATTTTTAAAAAGTATTCTTTAAAATATATAATAAAATAAAATACTCTCATGATAAAGAAAAATATTTAAAACTTGGGCTGTGTTAAATTCAAGAACTTCAAGAAAGGAAAGTTGCAGGAAGCTAGACAGCGTCGAGACTATGCCACTGCGGCAGTCACGGCCTGGCGTCACCAAGAGTGAACGATGGATCCCTGAACAGACAGAGAGCCCGGAAGCGGACCCCCAGAAAGAGTCGCTGATCCTCGACAAAGGCGTGCAGCTGGCACGGCGGAGCAGAGAGTCTCTTCCCGGAGGCGGCTGCACCGCGGAGGCCCCGCATCTTCCTGGCGATTCTACTATGATTCCAAAACTGCTCTAAAAACTAAAGTCCACTTCAAACCAACCAACCAACCATCAAGAACATCTGTTCATCAAGGCACCGTAAGGAGCGTGACAAAGCCAGCTGAAAAGAGGAAACATCGGGAGCCCCGGCGACCGATTCACGTGGGGTAACCGTGTGAACCAAGCAAGGGGAGAGCTCCTCCTGCAAATCAGTGAGTAGCGACCCAGCAGGAGACCGGACGGTGCTGGACAGGACAGGAAGGGCCAGCGGCCCAGGTGTCCGTCCCCGGGGCCCGCTTCATCGACAAGGGGCAAATGCGGGCACGGCAGCCTGGGAGGGGCCCCCGCGCCCACAGCTCTGCAAGGCTCCAGCACCGAGCAGGACCCGGTCTTGGCAGCCTGGAGCTGAGACTGGCCTGGGCTGACCCCGAGGGCCAGGGCTGGGTGTTTTCCAGCCAAGTCCAAGTCTCCCGTGCACCCTAAATGCACTCCGGGAGCCCCACATACACATAGGAACCCCAAGACCAGTCAAGGCCACCCACAGCCAAAGGGGTGGTCACGGGTCCCCGTCTCGGGGCGCAGCCCCACGGTCTGTCGCAGGCACGCAGCTCAGCAGAGGACAAGTCACGCACAGCAGAACCGCGGGCCGCTGGGCCCAGGGTGGGGAGGCAGCCCCGGCCTCGGTGACGGCCCTGCTCTGAGTAGCTGCCGCTCACGCCGGGGTCCTCAGCGCGCTTTCTGTTCAATTTATAGTAGTCGTTCGGTTTGTGATTAAAGAGTTTGAGCAAAGAGGAAAGGGAAGGAGGCAGGTGCCCCCCACGAGCTGCTGAGGCGTGAGGCCCTGCCCGCTCCTCTCGGGGCACCGGGAGGGCATGCATGCTCCCACCAGCTCAGTGCGCCCTCCCCACGCCCAGGGGCGAAGGACTGTCAGAGCAGGGGGGCAGGGCTGGGGGCGCTGGTGACTGCAGGGTCCCAACGCTGCTGCTAAGGGGCGTCTTGCTAACTGAGCACGCTCGGTCCCCTGGCCATGCTCACAGAGCGTGTCCTCCGTGATCCAGCTCGCACACCGGAATGGCCACTCGCCAGCAGTGTGCAACCCAACAGTTTTCGCACCTTCACAGGGCTGTGCAGCCAGCACTTGGGTCCAGTTCTAGAACATCCCATCGTGGCAGCAGGGAACCCTGTTCCCCTCAACAGCCTCCCTGGCCATCCCACGCCCAGCCTCCAGCCCACCTCCTCATCTGTGACCGAGGATGCGGCAGGTCACTCAGCAGAGGGAGGCCCCACCAGGACCCCCCCCCCCCCGTGGTGGTGCCCGGAGGCACAGCAGTTACACCCCATGGGCATCAGGCCCAGGGAGAGCCTTCTGGGCTGGGGAGGCCTTGGCGGAAATGGTCCCTGGGAAGGGCGCCTGGAGCACGCTGAGGCCAGGCCGGGGCAGGTGCTGTGTGCCAGGCGGGGGAGCTGCCCTGCAGCCTGGAGGGCAGGAGGGGGCACCCGGGGTGTGCAGGGGAGGGAGTCCGGGGCCCGGGGAGAGGGCCTGAGCCAACCGCAGGCTGGGGCTGAATCGTTCACATTCTTTATGGCTAGGCTGAGGGACAGAGACATTTTTGTGGCAAGAGCAAAATTGCTGGCTTTGGCGTTTAATACTTTTTATCAGCTCCAGGCGCGGGGCAGACAGCACAGTCGGGGGAAATGCTGAGCCCACTGACCCCACCAGGGGTCGTGTCCGAGGTCAAAGGTCAGCCCACGATCTGGGGCGCAGGTTTGCTGCAGGTCTACAGCTGCTCTGCTGGTTGCTCCAGTGGCTGCATCTTCACTCCCTGCAGCCCCAGACCAGGGTCCTCCCTGCCCAGTCACGTGCAGGTCCAGGAACCACTGAATGGATCATCATCGCGGACCACAGACCCCTGGCTGCATTGAACACTTCAGTTCTTAAACTCTGGGTGGATGAGGCACTTGCTCTGGAGCCCCGGATGGGTCAGCGGGGCTGGTGGACATCCTGACCGTGGGCAGTGCGAGGGGTGAGCCCTGGTCAGACCCCAGCGGAGGCCCACGCTGAGCTCTGCCGTTACCCGCTGAGGAAGCCAGAGGCCTGGGAGTCAACCGTGGGATTTCTGGCTCCAGGACGCCCCTGGCTTGGGGCTCATATCCGAGTGCAGAAACTGAGGGGGTGGGCAAGTGAAGTCGCTCAGTCGTGTCCGACTCTTTGCGACCCCATGGACTGTAGCCTATCAGGCTCCTCTGTCCATGGGATTTTCCAGGCAAGAGTGCTGGAGTGGATTGCCATTTCCTTCTCCAGGGGATCTTCCCGACCCAGGAATCGAACCCGGGTCTCCCACATTCCAGGCAGACGCCTTACCGTCTGAGCCACCAGGGAAGAGGGGGTGGGACAGGGCACCAAAGGCGGAGAGGAAAGAGAGCTCCTTCCTGGTCTCAAGCACCACCCAGCCCGTGGACACGGGGTTTCTGCTCAGGTGTGGCGCCCCGCCCTCTGGAGGCGCTGAGCCCACCCCCACCAAGAGCAGCTCTGGGGCTCGGCCCCGACGTCCTGTCTCCCATCCTGCTCTTGCCTGGCAGGGTGGGCACCAGGTCAGATGCCCCCAAAGGGCAGGATGCTGGCGCCCCACAGGGGAGCAGCTGCGCTGGCGCCAACGCCAGGGCTCCAGGGAGGCAGGCCCTCCCCCAGCGGCTCTAGCCTCGCGGCCGCAGAGGCTCCTGGGGTCAGGCAGCATCCCCCTGTGACCGACACTTCCAGGAGTGACGACAGTGGACACGTGAAGGTGCTTTCACACCACAGCACGGAGCCCAAGGCGGCTGCAGGCAGAGCAGGAAGCCCTGGTGCTGACCCACAGCCCTGTGCCCAGAAGTCACGTTCAAGCAGCTCGGCTGCAGGCATTTAAACATCACGCGCTTCTGCACTTTGAACCCAAAACACCGAGTACGTGAAATCAAGGATCCCCCGGACAGGAAGGACCTCTCCTGGAGCCCACCCGACCCAGACAGACACAGTCTCTCTGACTCCAAGGAGCGCTTGTCCATCCAGGACTGTGAGGTGTGGTTTGTGTTGTTCTTTGATGCGTTCGGGGCGGCGATTGGGGAGGGCAGCTGGATGGGCACACCCTGATCCCGAGCAGGCCACTGGGCACCACACACGCAGGGCCCTAAGTGCCTTCAAGGTCCACCAGGTGTCCCCGGTAAGCGGGGGCAGACTGTGCATCTGCAAACAGATGCCACGAAGGGAAGGTGGGATGACAGGACTTCACCTGACATGAAGCGAAGTAAGCAGACGCGTGACGGGGCTGGGGAGGGGGCTCCTGGCCGCTTCCCCTGGACGGCGGGAAGCCAGGCATGCCTGCAGTGGGGAGGGAGGAGCTGGGCCCTGGTCCTCAGCCCGCTGGGGTCACTCGATGGCTCCTGACTTGTGACCAACACCCTGACATACTCCTCAACATAAACAAACGTCTCTGACTATGAAACTCTTTATGAAAAGCCCCTAAATTTATACGTGTAACTTCTGCAAGGTCAGGAGTTTGCCTCCTTGCCTTTGTGATGAGGACGGCTCACGTTAGGAGAGGACGGCAGTTCGTCCCCGGCTGCGGTCGGGACGCCTCTTCCTTCCCTGCCCAGCGCCCAGGCCGCACGGGCACCTGCTGGGCCGGGGCAGAGCTGGGGACCCGAAGGGGCTGTTGAGCGTTGTGTGTGGTAAGACGACCTTCCTCACAGTAAGCAAGGCCCGTTTGGTCCCTGTGAGCCTCAGAAACAGAACCGTCTCCGTGTTCCCTGCACAGTCTAGGCAGGGAAACAGCCCTGGGGATCTCCTCTCATATGCCATTGTGTCACGTGGTGTTCAAGCCAGGTTTCCTTGGTGGAAAATGACCTGCCCAAGTCTCAGGGCTGGGCCAGACTCATCCTGCAAGAGCCCGCCTTGGCACAGGGGCGCCCGCCCTGGGGCTCGGGGCGCACCCTCAGCCTCTCCAGGCCCCAAACCCCTGCCATCGTGACATGACGCCCCAGAAGGGAGGGCGTTGCAGAGAGGCCAAGTCCTCGGCCAGCCAGGGGAAGGACGTTTCGAAGCCTCTGCACTGCTGCTCAGAGGCCACAGGGTCCCTCGCAGCCGATGGAATTACTCTGCCTGAATTTTGCTGGGTTTGTTTTTTAACAATACGCCCAAAGCGAGTCAAAGAATTAACAGGATTGGTCACGATGACTTGACCTAGAATTCCAAATTGATGAGGAGTGGCCTTGCTGGGTTTGTAACCTTTGGAGCTGAAATTCCAGGACAGCCTGGGGTGGGGCCGTGTCCTGCCCACAGCGGCCACAAGGCCAGTGCCGGGCTGGGCCCACCTGCAGCTCTGGGCTCGTGAGCCCACATCTGACGAAACACAGGCGTGTTCGCTTTACCGCAGTTTGCACACGCTGCCCTTTTTGTTGCTGTTACAGACCGAAGCTTTGCGGCCACCCTGAGCGGGGCGAGCCTGCTGGGACATTTTTCCAGCAGCGTTTGCTGACTTCGTGTCTCCGAGTCCCACTTCAGTAATTCCTGTGACATCTCAAACTCTTTATTATCAGTTGTATAGTGCTCCTGACCAGTGGGCTTTGATGTTACTATTGTGGTTGTTTAGGTATTTTTTAGCAAGAAAATGTTTTCAATGAAGCGATGTACCTCGTTCCGGTAGACACAATACTGCTGACGGCAGACGGGGCGGGGGACGGGGCCGACCCCACCCTCGGGTGCTGGGGCCAGGGAGTCCGTGCCCACCCGCCCTGCCCGCTCACCCCGGGGCCAGACACGGCACGGGTCCCTCCCTGCTGTAGGGACGCATCTTCACGCTCCGAAGAGGGAGACGCGTCCTGAACGTGCGGGCGGGAACGGGTCTGTGGGACGGAACTGCGTCCCCGCCG
>SJYT01071124.1:609396-631467 GCA_006410635.1 Cephalophus harveyi | reverse complement strand
AAGAGCCAGGGGTGGGGGGGCGAGGGGGGAGAGTGGCCTCACCACTGGGGTCCCCCGCACGGTCCTGGCCTCTCCTGCACAGATGAGCCAGGGAGGGTCTCCAGGAGGCGGCCACAGTGGGGAGGGGGCTGCTTTGAACAGACCAAACTACTGCTTTCCCTCTACACCCTCTGCATCACGGTGTGTAGGGAGGGGGCTTCTCCCCAGGGAGGAGGTGGATGGGGGCGCTGAGGGGGTGCCGGCAGCTGGAGCTGGACTGAGGCTGCGAGTCCTCGGGCAGAGGGAGGTCGGAGCCGGGTGAGACCGCGAAGCCACCAGGCAGCTGCAATCAAACAGAACAGCCTCCTCAGCCCGCGGGAGCCCCTCAGAGCCCACCTGGGCTCAGCCCCCAGGCCCAGGCCCGTAGGCAGTGACTGCTTCCCGATGAGGCTGAGTTCCCAGGGGCCACAGGAGGCGCTGATTCAGCCCCGCGGGGCCCCCACCGCGCCGGCGGGACACTGGTCTCGACACCCAGAAGGGTGGCCGTCGACCACCTGCCACTGGACGCACGGACACGTGAACCCTGCCCCAGGAAAAGGCTGCCCAGCTCGTCCGGGGCCCTGGGCTCACTCAGCGCTTCATGTGCTAAGGGGAAACCAAGAACATCAATGTTCTCCATAGTGCGTGATGGCTAATTTTATGCACCAACTTGGCTAGACTGCGGTCAGTGCCCAGGCACCACACTGGCGTCTAGATGCCATCCTGAGGGTGTTCTGTAGCTGTGATGAGCATGTAGACCAGCAGATCACACTCTCTGTTGCAGCTGGGACTCATCTGATCAGTTGAAGAGGAATGCCTGAGGGAATTCCGCCTCCAGATACCTTCAGTTACCCGTTCTTCCCGGGCCTCCAGCCTGTCCTGCCCTACAGACTTTGGACTCTCTTCCCCTAGCTATTTCTCTGCCTGTAATGCAAGTGCCGCCTCCATCTATAAACACACCTTTCTGTGTGTCTACTCTGTGCAGACACGCTACCGGCTCTCTATCTCAGCAGAACCCACACTAACACGCCTAGGTGCAAATGATCCTGCAAAGAAAATGTTGGGGCACAGCACAGCTTTTAAACAAATAAAACTTCCAGTTTTTTTCCACCAGCCAACAAACCTCTTAAATTTCTCTCTTTTTTTCTTAACTTCTAAGGGTTAGAAATGCCTGCTTAAAACCAACATTAGGTAAGTAAAGCAAGCAACCCCTTCTGTGATGGGACAAGGTGAGTGCATGTAGGCTCTGGTCTGCAGTGCGGCCAAGTGGGCCCTTGCACTCCACCCAGGGCTGGGGGCACCTGCCTGCCTGCCCCTCCTCCTGGAGACCCTCTAAGGGGACTCTAGGATTCAAGGGCCCTGGGCCCCTGCCCACCTCTGTTGCTTTCTTTCTCTCAAACTCACACTTCTTTCTGACCTCGGATGACAGAGGAAATCTCTAGAGAACATCCTCTCAGGTCTGTGGGGACCCCAGCTCCCACTGTGCACATGTGTGCTCTGTTCTTCATTGGAAATGAGCCACTGAGAGAAGCAGGGAGTAAACCACACCGGCCACAGAATAAACCAGTGGGAACCACAGAGGAGCTGGCAGGAACACGTGATAAAGCAATAAGGATCACAGAGTAAATGACCAGGAACCATGAAGCGAACAGATCACCATGGACCACGGAGAAAACCGCCAGGAACCACAGAGAAAACCAACCACCACAGACCACAGAGAAAACCACCAGGAACCACAGAGAAAACCACCAGGAACCACAGAGAAAACCATCACAGACCACAGAGAAAACCGCCAGGAACCACAGAGAAAACCGCCAGGAACCACAGAGAAAACCGCCATGGACCACAGAGAAGACCGCCAGGAACCACAGAGAAGACCACCAGGAACCACAGAGAAAACCATCACGGACCACAGAGAAAACCGCCACGGACCACAGAGGAAACCGCCACGGACCACAGAAGAAACCGCCACGGACCACAGAGGAAACCGCCACGGACCACAGAGGAAACCGCCACGGACCACAGAGAAAGCCACCAGGAACCACAGAGAAAACCGCCACGGACCACAGAGAAAACCACCAGGAACCACAGAGAAAACCGCCAGGAACCACAGAGAAAACCACCAAGAACCACAGAGAAAACCACCACGGACCACAGAGAAAACTGCCATGGACCACAGAGAAAACCGCCATGGACCACAGAGAAAGCAACCAGGAACCACAGAGAAAACTGCCAGGAAACAAGAAACAAACTACCAGGAACCAGGGAGGGAGCCACCGGAGAGCAGAGGGAAACCAGGCTCTGCTCACACGGGTGATGCCATCAGGAGGGCAGACAAAAAGTCCGTTAGTAAAGGATGCGAGGCCCTTATTTCCTGGATGCAAGGCCCTTGGTGACAGCGTGCAAGGTCCTTCGTTACAGGATGTGAGGGGATTATCGGTGGGTCCCTATCCCTGCATTTCCTGATCGGGCAGCCCAGGGAGTAAGGAAGGTGAATTCCCTTTTGTGATTCTCCTTTTGACTAACTGTTCAAAACAGCTCCCAACAGCGGCTCACTCCCTCTGTCACGTAGGAGTGTTTTCCGCTGCCAGTGACTGGACGGAACACTGGCAGAGCCCCTTTCCTCCTCCGCTGGGGGCAGAGCTGGGGGCAGCCCTCTGTCCTCTTCCTCCTGACAAGACGCACGGCACCTCCTCGGAGCCTGATCACCGCTGTGCATGGAACTGTGCGCCTACACGTGGTGCTGGTAAAAGCTGATCAGGCCCTCGTCATCATCGATACAGACCAGAGGACGTGCCAAGACCACCCCTCAAAACGGAGGCCCTCTGCCCCCAAGCCACAGGACAACAGGCAAGGGCACTTTGGCCATCACGCTGGGGGTGCGCTGGTGGCTGGTGGGTGGTCTGGCGATGCTGCTCTATGAGAAGGCTTCACCCCACACGCCTCCTCCCACAGCACCCCAAGGCCTCCAGCGGTGTGTGAGTGAAGCCTGCGTGGTAGCCGCTGTCGATGGTGAGGAAAGGCTGGAGGTTGGAAACCCGCAGGCGCCACTCGGGGACTCTGGCACGTCCCGGGGGCCAGGCAGCTGGCCCGCTCGGTCAGTCTGGCCAGGAAACTGCAGCCAACTTCCGGGGGGACTGAAGGGTCAGCTGGCTCGGTCTCCAGGGCCACAAGGAGCAAAGGACACCCAAAACGCATCCCCGGGGCCATCAAACGTCCTGCGAGGGGCCTGGGGACGCCCCCCCATGTCATCCCGCCCCCTTGCTGGTCTACACCAGCTGCACCTCCCCCACCTAATCAGGAGGGGGAGCCACAGACCCCTGCACTCCTTCAGCCCAAGCACCCCGCCCCCGGGTCCCAGCTGGGCAGCACGTCCCAGGTGGTGGCTGCTCGCGACGTGAGACCTGCCCCAGCCGGGGCGCTCGGCCTACCTGGAGAGGCAGCGGGTAGGGCGGGCAGGTTGAGACGGCTGGGGGCCCGGGGCGGAAGCCCGAGCAGGCCAGGATCTGCTGGGCGGGGTCATAGAGGACCCGAGGTGCTGTGGACGGGCCGTAGGCCAGCTGGGCCAGCGGGACCTGCCGCAGAGGATGGAGACGTGTCGGCCGAGCCTGGCTCTGGAGAGCCCCATCCAGCGGTCATGCAGGAGACAGCCATCATCCTGTGGAGTCCCCAGGTGACAGAGTCCACGTCCTCCCGTGGGTCTCCCTCTGACCGGAATTAAGGCTCACCTGGGACCTGCCTCCAGAGCCTTGACAGCAGAGACCTTCGGGTGGTGAGTGAAGTGTCTCCATTTAACATAATTCTTCAATTATAAGGTGCACCGCACTTACAAGAGCATCTCCTTATAGGTGTAAATTCCAAGGAGTCACTTTGCCTGCTTCTCCCAACACCCCGGAGCTCTGGGTTTGCGAGAGGAGGCTGTCCAGCACGCAGCTCACACACAGCTGCTTCCTGTGTGAGGAGCGGCCCTTCTGGGGGGTTGCCACGTTCCCCAAGGAAGCTGCAGTGGTTCTATCACAAACTCAGGAGCACAGGACCCCTCCTGGGAAGCCCACTGGGCTGACCGCCGCCCCTGGGACAGACCAGCCACCCCCACCAGGCTCGCAGGGCCCGGAACCAGACACTGTGCACCTATCGAGTCTAACCTCCCTGTCCTCAGAGATTTGCCAGGGGAACACTCTGACCTGCCGGAGAAGCCCCCTGAGAAGGCCCCACAGACCCTGGCCGTCCCAGGGGCAAGAGGACCGGCTGGCTGCCGAGCCTTGTGACCAGGCAAAAGCCGGGCCTGGGGTCTGCAGGGCCCAGGGGGGCAGCCAGGGAAAAGGGTGGTTACGGGGGCACCGGGGTCTCCCAGGACTTGTCTGGGGTCAGGAAAACTTGCAGAAACATGTCACAGCTCTTGAGAGGCTCCAGGCTAAGCTGAGAGATGTGGGCAATGGCCAGTCTCTGGGTGAGTGGTAACAAGCCGCCCTTCGGCTCTCTGAGCTGGGGAGGCGCTGGGGTCTGTGCCGTGGGGGCCACTTGGAGGTGGGTTCACACTGCCTCTTCTCTAAAGCTGGGTGATGGGAGTGTGGCTGCTGGTGCAGGCGGTCGTGGGCACTCCCGGGTGTCGGGGGCCTCACGTGCGGCACCTCCGAGGATGGGGGCGGTTATGGGAGGTGCCCCGTGGGCTCCGCTTGAGAACATGGCCTGGAAAAGCTGGTCGCCGGGGGAGGATGCCGGCCATGGGGAGAGCCACCCAGACACTCAGGCAGGCTCTCGGGGACGCACACAGAGTCACCTGCGCCTGGGGAAGTGTAGGCCCGAGCCCCGGACCCACGAGGCGGAGGTGCTGGAATTCCGCAGGCCTCAGGCCAGGGAGCCGTGGCATGGCCATCGGGGATCAGGCTCCGAGTCCCGCTCTGTCCCTGAGCGGGCTCAGGCCACTCGCGCCTCAGGGACACTCGCGCCTCAGGGAGGATAGGCTGAAGGGCCGAGGCTGCAGCCAGCCCGGCAGGGGCAGGCGCACTCACCACGTCCTTGAAGGCCCCCAGGATGGCAGCGGTGACGACCCCCAGCAGCAGCCCCAGGATGTTGAGCGCAGCCGAGGCCCAGAGCAGCCAGTAGAGCTGGAGCACGTCCCGGCAGGCGCCGACGCCCACGAACTCGTGATAAACGGTGGGGCTGCGGGCGCTGCATGGCGAGGGGCACGCGTCACCTGCAGCCGCGGAGGCGCTGCCCGGCCGGGCGGGCGGGGCGGGGCGGGGGCCCGGGGCCCTTGGCAGGGAGACGCAGCAGGCAGCAGACCCCGAGGCCGTTTTCACCCGGGAATGCCCCAGGCCTCTGAGCAGAGCAGGACACGCTGCCCCGCTGGCCCCTCACGGGCCCAAAACTCCAGGGTCCTAGGCTTCGGGGGGCGGTTCCCACAGAGCTGAGATTTATCTCCAGGGGCTGGACCAAGCCCTGGAACAACCCCTCCAGCCTCGGGTTGGGGATAGGGCACGCAGCTCTGAAACATCCCAGAGCCCCGCGCCTGCCGCCAGCCCCTCCCCAGAGAACCGCACCGACACGCCTGCCCAGGCCTCGGGCCCGCGCCCCCTGCCCTGCCCTGCAGCCTCACCCCTGGCAGTCATAGAGGTCGCAGCAGTAGCAAGTGTTACTCTTCACTTTCAGCGGACACCCACCGTTCGGGGAGTGACAGGTGACCTGCAAGCAGAGACGCAGCAAGGTGCCCACACCTGCCCTGCCCTGCCCTCACCCAGCCGGGCAGCTGCACCTCCCGAGTGCATGCTTCCTGACCCGCCTGGTCTTCTACCAGGTCAGGCGCAGAGGCTGGTGGGCGATGCGGCCTCCCTGCAGGGGGAGGTAAGGGACCAGGTGACCAGCGCCTGCTGCTGGACGAGGTGGCGGAGAGGGCCTCAGCACCATGCCTCCAGGGAGGAACCTCTCCAGGTGGGAGACCCTCCAGGGAGGGACCTCTCCGGGTGGGAGACCCTTCCTGACCTCCCAGCAGCTCGGTCTAACCAAGCCAGTCCCCACATCGTAGAGGCCTCCCCTCCCTCCTTGGCGCTTTGTGACCAGTGTCACGAGCCAGCCACCCCCGTGTGGGCAGTAAGTGGGGCAGAGACCACCCAGCTGTGGAGGGAGGCCAGGGGCCCTAGGGAGGACTTGAGGGGAAGAACGTGCATGAGTGAGGACAGGGACTTGGGCAATGGCCCCCACCTACCAGGATGAGGCCCCAAAGCTCCCTCCAGGAGTGCGGGACAAGCCCCCAGAGAAGGGGTGTCCCACATGGGCGAGCAGCAGCGGGCAGTATCCCTAGAAGCCACGAGGCCTCAACCACATGCCTGCTCCCACCTTCTCCCCACCACCCGCCCCGCGCCCCTCCTGCCTGACCTCTGCACACAGCGTCAGAGGCTGTGTTTAACCAAACTGGCAGGACAGAGTGGGCCACAGGGCCACCACACCCCCGTCGCTCCCAGAACAGACAGGAAAGCGGCCTGTGTCCTCAGCCCGGGACGGCCGGCGAGCTGGGGCCCACGCGAGCACTAATTAGCCAATGAAAGGCTAATCTGGAAAGCCACAGAGACCGGACAAGTGGGTGCGGGGCTGCTGCGAGTCCCGGGTGGAGGTGGCGGCCGACGCCCCGCTCCTCAGTGGACACGTGGTAAGACGCAGCAGAGGCACGCTGGGGCCAGGACAGTCTGACGGGGGCAGGGCCATGGCCCCAGGACACAGGTCGTGGGTCAGAGAGAGAATGAGCCCCGGCCCTTACCTCCGCCTGCTGGACGTCGTGTAGGTAGCCAGCTCCGCTGGAGTGGAACTGGCACCTGCCCGCCATGAGGGGCCTGGGGTCCTGGAGGGAAGTGGAAAGGGTGGCCTCAGCGCAGATCGGCAGCCACCTGCGGCGAGTTTAGACCTGTCACTGCAGGCTCCGAGCCCGAAGGGGCGAGGCTGTGGCCAGCAGGAGCCCCTGGGGGATGGGCAGGAGCACCACGGCTCACCCCAGAGCTGCAGAGAAGGCGGGGAATTCGGGTCTAACGGTGACTGGCTACGGGCAACAAGGGGAAGGGGGGAGGACAGCCCAGCGGCTGGACAACACAAGGGCATGCAGACAGTGAGGGCCCCGAGCTGGGCTCCGCAAGAGGAGACCGAGCTTCTGATGATCTCTTAAATGCACACAGCACCGGAGACCTGAGCCAGGATGGGGGAGGACTCACGATGTGCCGAGCGGCGAACACGCCATCCACGACGGCGCAGCAGAAGGCCGCCACCACGCCAAAGCTGATGAACACGATGGCCGCCACCAGCTGGAAGCAGAGACGGGGGCAGCTCGGGCGTGGCGGAGCCTTCCAGCGCCCACCCCGCTCAGGTCCCGAGTCCCTCCGGAGCCCCGCGGCACCTCCCCAGGGTCCTCGCCCGGAACCCCGCGGCAGCTCCGCAGGGCCCTCACCTCCCACCATGGCTGCTGGAGACCCACCACACTGGCTGGACCCCCTCAGCAAGGCCTACCCGGTCACTTGCTTGTTTCATGGGGTACAGGGGGTGCAAGTACACAGGGAGCTGTCATCCCACCACACAGCCTCGTGGATGAGCCAGGGCCTCCCAGGGCCCAGCAGCTCCTTTCTATAGCAAACTCTGCTACCAAGACCCTGATCACGTTCCACAGAAAAGCCTGGGCTCACACATGAGCGCTTCTGCAGGACAGGCTCTGGGGACCCAGGGGCCACAGGTGCCAAGGGCCACAGCGGGCACCTCCACATGCCAGAACCCAGGGAACGAGTGGGCCCTCCCCCACACAGCCTGACGCGCGCCCCTGATGTCCCCAAGGACGCTGCCTGCTTCCACCACGTGCCTCCTCCGATCTCACAGCAGACAGGCCTCACTGTCACTCCCCGCGTTTCTGTCATTCGTGAGGCTGAGAATCTGTCTTCATGTCTCAGATCGGCCACCTCTTTAACGTTTTTTTCGATATTTCTTGTGAAATGATTTCACGTTTATGAAAACAAATAGCACAAGTGGGAAACTCCCGTGTGCCCTCCTGTTGAGAGTCGCTGGGGTCAGCCCTGCACAGGACCCCTCCCAGAGCCGTGCAACCCAGAGCACGAGGGCAAGTTCTCCATCCTGGGACGTGTGTGAAGCGACCGGACTTTCACCCGAACTTCTGTAAAACAAGCTGCCAAGTAGAGTACGACGCTCATTCAAACGGCAGCTCATCTCCAGCTTCAAGAACGTGGCCAGAGGCGGCCCGCTCAGCCCCGGGGCTGTCCCAGGGGCCAGGGGCCCGCGGGGCTGTCCCAGGGGCAGGGGCCCACGGGGCTGTCCCAGGGGTCCAGGGGGGCCACGGGGCTGTCCCAGGGGCCTGGGGCCCCCGCGGGGCTGTCCCAGGGGCCAGGGGCCCACGGGGCTGTCCCAGGGGCAGGGGGCCCGCGGGGCTGTCCCAGGGGCAGGGGGCCGGGCGCCTTCCTTGTGGCCCTTCCTCCCTGTGCAGGTACTGGGTCTGCCCAACACCTGGCCGGCAAGCCTGCTCCAGCGGACAGGCACACAGCCTCCTGGGGGGCGCTGCCACCCCTCGCCTCCCCCCAGGGCCCTGCGGCGTCCCCGAGCAGCAGAGCTGCCCCTAGAGGTGGCTCTGCTGGGCCGGCAGGACTGCGTGCAGCCATCCCTGGGCCCTCTTGGGAGTGGGTGTCTGCCCAGCCCGAGTGCCTGTGCTGAGTGCCAGCCCCGGGCCGGGGGCCCTGCCGGTCTCGCCATGAGCGGGGGGGTGAGCAGAGCCGCCATCAGACCCGCTGCCCCGGTGAGGCCTTCGGGCACCACCTGACGACCTCACAGACCCGCGCTCCTCATCCTGGCTGATGGCTAGTTCCGACCTGCAGTCTCGGCCAAAAGACCTTCACACCACACCTCCACCCAACTGCCTCCAGGCCTCATAGAAAGCACAGGAGTTCCAAGGTACCCTGGCACGCAGGGCTGCCTGCCGGCCGCGGATGTGTAAACGTGGTCTGACTCAGTGTGCACAGGTCCCCACGACCTGAACGTCCTCATCAACCTTCAGGAAACGTTAGAAGTCAGTGCTAGCAGAATCACAAGTGTGATAAATGGCTCGGGGACGACCGCACGCGTGGAATTGCCCGAGAACCCAGGGTCCAGGCGCCGGTGCTGGGAAAGGCATTGGAAGTCCTCTCCTCCAAGCCCTCGGCTGGAAATAGGAAGCCTGTCAGGAGAAGCGTTAGGAGAGTGTCCTCTTAGCCGAGACCTGCGTGTCCTGCTCCGTCACAGCGCCTCATCCTTCCCAGGCCTCGTGGCCCCCTCCAGTTGCTAGTGGTTTAACATTAGCAGAAGGACCGCTCACCCCTCAGAAGGTGCCTCCCCTGTGTGAGGGCAGCCAGACCCCACAGATGGTGCAGAGAGAATGTGTCTGTTGCCCTGGCAACCATAGGAAGCTCTGGGTTACGTTGTGAATGCACCTTCCTGTCCATTCGGGGTCTCTTCTCCTAGGAGAGGGACAGCTATTACTCAGTAGCTAGAAGGCCATCTTCAAATCTCTGCTGGGCCCACCGTCTACATTTCAACAAGGGCAAGTGATTTTAAAATGCAAATACCAAGCAGATAAAGTTGTGATATGAAGAGGGCTGCCCAGAGCTGGGTGGAGACAGGGTGCTTCGCCCCGACAACAGGGTCCAGGTGAGAGGGGACGCAGCTCAGCCAGGACCCGGGACAGCCAGGGCTATGAATGCACACCCTGAAAAGGAGGATGACCACAGGCTGCAGGCAAAAGCTGGAGTGTGGACCCATCTCACGCTGTACACAAAATCAGCTCTCAGGGGTAGGAATCCACCTGCAATGCAGGAGATGTAAGTGAGGCAGGTCTGACCCCTGGATGGGGAAGATCCCCTGGAGGAGGGCATGGCAACCCACTCCAGTGTTCTCACCTGGAGAATGCCAGAGACAGAGGAGCCTGGCAGGTTACAGTCCACGGGGTCACACAGAGTCAGACATGCCTGAAGCGACTCCGCAGACATGCTCAGACCAGACTCAAACATAAGTGACAAAACTCCTAGACGTTGGGTAATCTTCATGACCTTGGAATTGGCATGAGATTCTTAGAAATGACACCAAAACATAAGCAACAAAAGAAAAAGTAGGTAAAATGGGCTTCATCAATACTGAAACAGGACTGGAAAAGGTCAGTTTTCATTCCAATCCCAAAGAAAGGCAATGCCAAAGAATGCTCAAACTACAGCACAATTGCACTCATCTCACACACTAGTAAAGTCATGCTCAAAATTCTCCAAGCCAGGCTTCAGCAATACGTGAACCGTGAACTTCCAGACGTTCAAGCTGGTTTTAGAAAAGGAAGAGGAACCAGAGATCAAATTGCCAACATCCTCTGGATCATCGAAAAAGCAAGAGAGTTCCAGAAAAACATCTATTTCTGCTTTATTGACTATGCCAAAGCCTCTGACTGTGTGGATCACAATAAACTGTGGAAAATTCTGAAAGAGATAGGAATACCAGACCACCTCACCTGCCTCTTGAGAAATCTGTATGCAGGTCAGGAAGCAACAGTTAGAACTGGACATGGAACAACAGACTGGTTCCAAATAGGAAAAGGAGTACATCAAGGCTGTATATTGTCACCCTGCTTATTTAACTTACATGCAGAGTACATTATGAGAAATGCTGGAATCAAGATTACCAGGAGAAATATCAATAACCTCAGATGTGCAGATGACACCACCCTTATGGCAGAAAGTGAAGAGGAACTAAAGAGCCTCTTGATGAAAGTGAAAGAGGAGAGTGAAAAAGTTGGCTTAAAGCTCACCATTCAGAAAATGAAGATCATGGCATCTGGTCCCATCACTTCATGGGAAATAGATGGGGAAACAGTGGAAACAGTGTCAGACTTTATTTTTGGGGGCTCCAAAATTACTGCAGATGGTGACTGCAGCCATGAAATTAGAAGACGCTTACTCCTTGGAAGAAAAGTTATGACCAACCTAGACAGCATATTAAAAAGCAGAGACATTGCTTTGCCAACAAAGGTCTGTCTAGTCAGGTGAGGTGAAGTTGCTCAGTTGTGTCCGACTCTTTGCAACCCCGTGGACTGTAACCTACTAGGCTTCTCCGTCCGTGGGATTCTCCAGGCAAGAGTACTGGAGTAGATTGCCATTTCCTTCTCCTGTCTAGTCAAGGCTATGGTTTTTCCTGTGGTCATGTATGGATGTGAGAGTTGGACTGTGAAGAAAGCTGAGTGCCAAAGAATTGATGCTTTTGAACTATGGTGTTGGAGAAGACTCTTGAGAGTCCCTTGGACTTCAAGGGATCCAACCAGTCCATTCTAAAAGAGATCAGTCCTGCGTGTTCATTGGAAGGACTGATGCTAAAGTTGAAACTCCAATACTTTGGCCACCTCATGCAAAGAGTTGACTCATTGGAAAAGACCTTGATGTTGGGAGGGATTGGGGGCAGGAGGAGAAGGGGACGACAGAGGATGAGATGGCTGGATGGCATCACCGACTCAATGGACTTGAGTTTGAGTAAACTCTGAGAGTTGGTGATGGACAGGGAGGCCTGGCATGCTGCGATTCATGTGGTTGCAAAGAGTCGGACACAACTAAGCGACTGAACTGGAACTGGAATACTGAAAACTTTTATGCCTCAAAGGACACCGTCAAGAAGATGAGAAGACACCCCACAGGATGGGTGGAGCCCCTGAAGGTCATCTACCAGATAAGGGACTTGTGTCTGGAAAGGACTTGAATAAACATTTCCCAAAAAATGATGTACAAAAACCAACCAGAACATGAAAAGCAGCTCAACATCACTCATCAAGGGAAGGCAAGTCCACGGCGAGCCCCCGTCACACCCGCCAGAGCGGCCGGCATAGAGACGGAACAGCACACGCCCTGCCCTGCGTAACTCTGGCTGGAGCCCTCTGAGGAGCTGCCAGGCCGTTTCCCAGAGGGTCGTCACCTTCCCCACATCCGCACACACTGTAGACTCCAGGGCAGCCCCTGCGCGCTGGTGACGCCGCAGGAAGACGGCAGCGCATGTAGAGGCAGAAACACCAGCACCGTCTGACGTGAGACGAGGCAGAAACGGCACCTCCCTTCTGAACCTCAGAGAGCCCTGCCACACGGAACCCCAAAATTAACCAGCATTCTCAGAGCTTTGTTTCCCAAAGGGGCACATCAGCAACACAGATTCCAAATGGAAAGTCAATAAAAATCAGGTTTCTAGCACCGATCGAGGCTGGCCTGCACAGCCCACAGCCAGACAGCTGGGGACGTGTCCTCTGCGAAGCCCTCTGAGCCACGTCCTCCTGGCTCTGCACTGACCCTCTCTCCCCCGTCCGGGAGAGGCTGCACGCCGTCATACCCCAGAGGCAGGAGGGCACTCGAGGGCTCCGGACTCAAGGACAAGCGCTCAGACGTGCGCGGTTTTGCCTGAATTTTAAACTCAGTGACTTAAACTAATGACCAACCCTACACTTTTCTTCCTGTGCCCCAACCTTAGCCGCTAAGACAGCGCATGAAGCTGTGGAACATAACTCACAATCCCAGGGGTGGGCTCACTTAGACGAGGATGTGAACAGCGGCCACTCAGGCCCAAGTCTCTGTTTACAGTGCAAAGCTAGGGGCTGATTCTGGGGTGCTGGGTTACGGTAGGGCTTTCCTAGGGACCCCTACATTTATGTGCTGGGTAATGAAGCATTAGTGTTAAATTTCCCACCTGTGACCATTGCACTGTGCCTATGTTTTTGTTCTTAGCTAATGTAAGCTAGCGTGAGGCAGCATGAGGCTGGCAAGATGTGCACATACCTTTATGTGGGGGAGGGGGAGAGAGAAGGGGAGAGACAAGCAGTGCAGAGCAGAGCTGCCAGCTCTGCACCTGGAGAGGGCGTGTGAGTGCTCAAGCGCTATTTTGGTAACTTCACTGTAGGTTTTAATTTTTCAAAAAGTAAGAAATGAAAAGATGCTATTTAAATAGCAAATGGAAGAAAGATCTCCAGTAAGAAATGCAACAAAAATTTCAAGGCTATATAGAGCGAACTACACAACCTCACCGAAAACCACAAACATCAATATAAACATAAATACATGTATGCATCGGCAAAGACTGTCTTGGCTCAACTCCAGCCAGGCCCCTCTGACCTCTCAACTAGCCCGCAACTGCGCCTGTAGTAACCTGAACACTCACCTAGTTTCTGACAGCTCAAGGCCAGAGCCCAGGATGAGCCTGGACCCCTGACATGGCCTGAGGGAACTCCGGGAGCCAGACGAGCTGCCTGTGGGCCAGCTGATGCTGACAAGCCCGCGTCTGGCCTCTGCGGGAGGGCAGGGGCCCACTTCCCTGAACGCCGCATGGCAAGCCCAGGTGGGCTTCTCACCAACCACTTCCCCGCTTCACCTGCACCCCCCCACACACCCCCTCCCCAGTCCCCAGTCCCTCCTTTAAAGCCCTCAGCCCCCAGGGCACCCGCAGAAGTGGGGTCCTACAGTAACAACTGGACGCCCAGAGAAGCCCAACGTGGTCAGCGCTCGCGAACCTCAGCAACCACATGCTCGCTGGAAAAAAGCAATGAGAGAGTCCCTCCATGAGAGGCTCGTTGGGAACTATTCACTTCATTCGTGGATCAAATTCAACAAAACTAAACTCAAAGTTTAGAACCTGTTACCCTCCAAATCACTGAAGATGGTGATTGCAGCCATGAAATTAAAAGACACTTACTCCTTGGAAGGAAAGTTATGACCAACCTCCCCACACCCCCCTCACGCCGCACCGCCCATATCTGAAACAACACACATTCTCACCATTTGTTTTCTGTTCTCCACCAGGTTGATGCCAATAATTCCTAAGAAAGATCCAAAGCCCAGCTGACACCAAAGAAAAACAAGGGAGAGAGCGCTCAGGTCACAGGCCTGACAGCCTAAGGCGGACAGGGAGCAGGGGCCGCCCACCTCAGGCCACCCCGCCAGAGAGCAGGCTGGCCGCCCCACCCGGCTGCAAAAGCCAGAGAGCAGGCTGGCCGCCCCACCCGGCTGCAAAAGCCAGAGAGCAGGCTGGCCGCCCCACCCGGCCGCAGCCACGAGTGGCGGGGCTGGGGGTGGGCGGGGCTCACGCCCGACAGGGGGCCTCTCCAGAGCCATCGGAGCTGGGGTCACAGTGAAGCTGCTGCGCTCTTGTCTCTGTTCTCAACCGTGTTCTCAACCGTGTTCTCAACCGTGTTCTCATCTTGTGTTCAAATACCTGAACTCCTTCAGTGACAAACTTTATTTTCTTGGGCTCCAAAATCACTGCAGACAGTGACAGCAGGCATGAAATTAAAACACACTTCCTCTTTGGAAGAAAAGCTATCAGGAACCTAGACAGTGAATTAAAAAGCAGAGACATCACTTTGCCGACAAAGGTCCATCTATGGCTTTCCCAGTGGTCATGTATGGATGTGAGAGCTGGACCATAAAGAAAGCTGAGCGCCAAAGAATTGATACTTCTGAACTGTGGTGTTGGAGAAGACTCTTGAGAGTCCCTTGGACTGCAAGGAGATCCAACCAGTCCATCCTAAAGGAGATCAGTCCTGGGTGTTCATTGCAAGGACTGATGCTGAAGCTGAAACTCCAATACTTTGGCCACCTGATGCGAAGAGTTGACTCATTGGAAAAGACCCTGATGCTGGGAGGGATTGGGGGCAGGAGGAAAAGGGGATGACAGAGGAAGAGATGGTTGGAGGGCATCACTGACTCAGTGGACATCAGTTTGAGCAAACTCTGAGAGATAGTGAAAGACAGGGAAGCCTGGCGTGCTGCAGTCCATGGGGTCGTAAAGAGGCAGACACACCTGAGTTGAACCTATATCACTGAGCTGAACACTGAGTGATGTGAACAACACATCAGTTGAACTGATTCTGGGGAAAGAGCGTCACGGGCCCTCACCCCAACACGGAGAACATCTTCACGGGGACCCGCCCTCTGCGCCAGGGGCTCAGAGAGAGGCCTGTCCCAGGGTTTCTCCTGGGCCACTGGAGGAGGACGACTGACCCGCTGGGGAGGATCAGGAAGCTGGAACCAAGGCTATTCCAGACAGACAGGCTGACACCCTTCACTCGGCTGAGCAGGCAGACAGGTAACTCCCGGGACCGTCCGCTTGCCCCCCGCCCTTGGCTCTTCGCCCGGGGACAGGTGACTTGGGTGCAGTGGCAAAACCCCTGGGCTGTGCCCGTCTTGGCGCCCAGGGGTGCAGGCAGCCTCACCCCACCATGCCCACCCCGGGGAGAACGTCTCAGTTTCCGAAGAGCGGAGTTCCGGCAGCGCCGGGGGTGCTGCTCAGAGCAGGGGGAGACAAGCCCCTTGCGGACACACAGGCCACCTGAGCCCCGGCTCTGGGGCCCGCCGGACGGTGCCCCGGCTCTGCCCGCCCGCTGGCTTCCGAGTGACCGTGAGGAGCCGGCAGGGGTGGCCGGCAGGGCTGGGGCGTCTCTAAGGCCATGGCGCCAAATCTAATGCATAAACGTCAGGCCTACCTGTGTCCATGAACGTCTTCTCTGTGAGGACATCCACGAGACAGACATGAACGCACAGATGCAGTTTTCAGCAGTAATTTAAAAATTCTCAAGGAGTAAGGAAAGACGAGCATTTTCTTCCAAATATTGCAGTCCCGCTCCACCATCCAAGAGAGCAAAATCCCCTCCAATATAAATGAATTAAAATATGTCTATTGTTGCCTTGCTGCTGCTACTGCTGCTAAGTCGCTTCAGTCGTGTCCGACCCTGTGCGACCCCAGAGATGGCAGCCCACCAGGCTCCGCTATCCCTGGGATTCTCCAGGCAAGAACACTGGAGTGGGTTGCCTTTTCCTTCTCGAGTACAGGAAAGTGAAAAGTGAAAGAAGTTGCTCAGTCATGTCTGACTCTTTGCAACCCCATGGACTGCAGCCTACCAGGCTCCTCCGTCCATGGGATTTTCCAGGCAAGAGTACTGGAGTGGGGTGCCATTGCCTTCTCCAATTGTTGCCTTAAGTTCCATGTTTTCGGATTTGAAAAAAAAAAATCCTCTTTCCAAAATGTTGAGGTGTTTGCACCCTCTCGCCCAATTTCTGCTTGAGACACACCCTTCACTACAGGGTTGGAGCTGTGTGTCCCCAGATGTGACTTATATCCTCATTTGCTTGAGCAAAGCTCATCTGTCTTGTCCATCGTTTGCTTTCAAAACCATCCAGCTGAAGCCAGTTCCGCCCTGGTTGTTGCCCAGGAGGCAGGTTCTCTGCAGAGCGAGGCTCTGAACACACCCGGGACGTTCTGAAGGTGACCTCAAGGTGAGATCCTGAGCCACCGAAGCTTGGAGAACATGGAAGACCTCCTCGCGGCCGATCCTGACACTCTGCAGGTCACCTGGAGGGCACGTCCTTACAGCCGCCAGCCCCAGCCCCCCCGCCCCGTCCAGGACACAGGCCGGGAAGCCAGATTCCCGAGGGATTTCACTGAGAACGCCATCCGCACAGACGCTGCTCGTGGAGGGTGACTCATCAAGGGTACACGGGGAGACGGCGTAGATTTATACAGCAGAAAGTATAGAAATAAAGGGTACAAAGATGAAACAAAGGGTGTCTGTAAAATATTTTCATCCCTGCTAAAATGTCATCAGCATCATTACGCATCTGGATAATACTTTTAGCGAGAAATTAAATAAGCTTCATTTTTACTGTTCATCTCTGTTCATCACTGTGTGAGACTCCGCCCCGGGCGTCGCGTCTGATAAAGGGCAATGTCATAGCGCTCCCTGAGTGCGTCGCCAGCGCCAGGAGCAAACTTTACTGCCAACAGCGGACACGACCTCATAGTTCAGAGCCTTGATGATCTCGGATTTGGGGGCTGCTGTTGCCAGGTCTGGCTAGCCTGTGACGTTGCCGCAGGGGGTCACTACCCAGAAGCAGAGATGTGGACTGCATCAGCTCATTTTTCTGCTGCTCCCATGCGGCCGTATTAGCGTACCTCCATCCAGGCTCCGTGGCCTCTTTTAAAGTGCAAGTCCAATGTCCAAGAGGGTTGGCTCCCTCTGGGGACCCTGGGGAGGGCCTATCGCACTCCTTGGCTCTGACTTCCTTCCCTCCCCACTTCTCAGGACCCTACACCCCACGGGGCCATCTGACGATGCAGGCAGCCACCTGAACTCCCACCGCTGCGGGCCGGGGTGGCGCGTGTCAGCACCACTTGGAACTCTCTCTCCTGGGCCCCCAGACCCGCCCCCCAGGGACCCGACACTCACAATGATGCCGGGGTAGTAGCCGCCCACGGTCACGTTCTCGGTCCTCGTGGTCGCGGCCAGGCCGACGGTCAGGATGCAGGCGGACGCTGCCAGCAGAGCCCCCACAGACCACGAGGCCGTCTTCTTTCTTCTCACAGAACCTGCCGGGGCAGGGCACAGCAGCCGGTGGGCCAGGTGCTGGGCTCGGGGAGGGTCCCGGCACCTCGCAGGCGTCCCAGCAGCCCCGGCTCGCCGGCAGCTCTGCTCACGGGCAGGGCCTGGGACGCGCTCCCCGGGGACCGCGGGCGTCTGCCTCCATCCTCCCCGCCCCAGTCCCGAGAGCGGGACCCTCGCCGGCCCCTCCTGTGCCCAGCCTGAGGTCTCGCCCACTTCCCCGCTGTCACCTGGTGAACGGCACGGACCCCACTGGCCCTCCTGCACAGCCAGCCTCACCCGGGCCCCCGTCAGACCGCCTGCAGTGAGAACAGGAGCCCGGCCCCCCTCCCCCGAGGCCCCGCTGCACCCAGAGTGTGTCAAGCCACGGTCACCGTCCACACGTTCCGTGTCCACTTCCCTAATGCTGTCCCCCAGACAACGGGCCCCCGAGGGCGGGGGGCGCTGCCTTGCTCCCTGACACCCCCCTCTTGCCTAAGACGGCGCCTGCACACAGCAATTTCTCAGTAAACACCAGGCTGGCCGAGCCCTCCCCAGGTCCCAAGTCCCCCAGCCCTCCCCCCCGGCCCCAGCCCACGGCAACAGCCAGGCCGCCACTCGAGCAGGGGCCTGGTGCTGCCCAGGCCGGGACCCCCCCTGGCTCCAAGGCTGGTTGGAAGACCAGGTCGTGCGGGCTGGGCACGGCGAGGGTGCCCGCCCCTCTGGGCCGCCCATGAATCCACACTGCTCTGTGAGTGCACCCTTGTCCCGGGCTCCACCCCGAGCCCGTCTCGCTCGCTGGCCCACCTCTAGGTCTCGGCTCAGCGCCAGACTCGCAGGACATCGAATGGGAGGCGCAGAAAGTACACAAGTGTGCAGAGCTCACCACCACCCACCTGCACATCCGCCTCCCTCTCCCCTTGTCAGCGGGGCCCATTATTGGATGTGGAAACGGGCCAGCTGAGAGGTGGCAGTTCCCAGCCCTTTCTGCTGGGTGATTACATCCTCAGCAAATAGTCTCCATCTCAACAAGGGTGTCAGCTGGAACCTACGGGAAATCTCTTAAAGGAACCATTGCCTCGGCCTTTCTCCCCTTCATCCTTCCCACAGCATGGAGTGTGAGCACGGAGATGGAGCCCCTGCCGCCGTTTTGCTCTGCGAGGAACCTCGACAAGGGAAGTTGCACCCAGAGAGAGGCTGAGCAGAGAGACAGCCCTGGCTCACCCACCTCCAAACTCTGCTCAGGCAACAGAACCGCATCTCCAGACCGCAGGGCACTACTGTGGATGCCCTGGCATCTGTAGTCACAGAACTCAAGAAAGCAAGAAAGGCACCCTTCCATCACTGGCACCTCCCTCCCCCAAGCCTTGACTTCTGAGTTTCATGTAGAACTACCTTCCCCACACGTGTCTCAGGCAAGAAGGCAAGAAGTCTTGTTTACAATAACCACAATTGTAATACTAAGAATTATTACCGTAATCAAACCTCAGTTACTCCCATCCCTACGTGGTCATCGACAACCACACGAGAGAGTCCGAGAGGGCCAGGCAGAGGGCCGCTGAGAGGCCCACACGGAACCCGGCCAGGCTGGTGCGTTTTGTTTGTTGCAGAGTGAGCTGTCTTGATCCCTGTGACTCCAGAACAAAATGGGATGAAAGAAAATCGTGGTGCTTCTTCCCACACCAAACTTTTCAAAATCGACGTGGGTTTGTATGTGTGTTCTCTGGGGAAGCAGCTGTGCATTCAACCACAACCACCATCTCAGATCTGGACCATCCCACAGACAGAGGGGCCTAGCGGGCTACAGTCCATGGGGTCACACAGAGGTGGACATGAGTGACATACATATATACCATCTCAGATGACCCCGGTCCCCGGCAGCAGCACTCACCCGCCGCCTCCGCTCTGGACTGTGCCTCTGAAGATTTACACGCTGTCTGCAGTCCCATCAGCAAAGCTGGACTGCAGGCCAAGGCCACAACACCCAAAACCAGATTGTCACGTGCTCAGAAATAAATTACCCAGAACCCTGAGTCAACGTGCTGACTCAGAATCGCTCGGTCAGCCTGGGAACACTGCTCTACCCACTGGCCTGGCTGGGGCGAAGCTCGGAAGGTCACTTCATTCCGGAGGCCCTCCACCCTTCACCTGCTCTTTCACCGCTATTTTCTGATAGTCTTTATTGCAAATATATAAGACCTGTTGAGGGTGAACCAATTAGAGGAGAGTCCACAGGACGCACAGCCCCGGTGTGAGCTGACAACTCACACCTTTGGGACCCAGCGGGCCCGGGGGCCCCTGCGGAGGGCTTTTCCCTCCCTCACTGCTATTCGCTGCGTCTTCCTGGAAGAGTCACAAGCATGCAGAAGCAATCACTTATGTTTCCTTGCACATTTAAAGCCTGAAACCAAGGATTCAGGTACAAGCTGGTTTCCCCCGGAGACCAAAAGGTCAGCGGTTGCGACTGATCTGGGGTGTCTTGTGGGGGGAAGAGACCACGGAAAGGCAAAGCCACTCTGGCAAGGGGTGAGCGAGAGAGAAAGTCGCCGCCCCAGAGGCAACATCCTGTCCTGGGCGATCAGCTTCAGCATGGCAGGCACACTGAAATAAAGGACCCAAAGCTAAAAACACATCTTCTACGGTTTGGAAAATTAACGAAGCTGTTACCTTGGACATTGACGCGGCAATCACACTAGTGACACGGGCCGTCCAGCAGCCGGAGGGGCCCTCTAGCCCCCGCCCCGCCCACCTGGCCCGGGGCTCCCCCCCTACACACCGGCCCCCCTGCCCAGCCCCGAGCCCCGCGGGGGAGCCCGCAGCCGGGCCGTGTCCTGGGCAATCCTCGCCCTCAAACACTCTTCCCGAGGGCCCTGACCGGGCTCGGCTGTAAAGCGTGTCTTTAGAGCAGGAAGAGGCCGGAAGTGAAGTTTTATGGGACTAAGTGACGAAATTATCAAACCCTCCTCCTCAGAGGGCTTTGCTATTTTTACTGTTTTAATGCATTATACGTTCATTATGCTCAAAATAACTAACTGACATCTCAGTGCCCGCTTCACGCCACTGGTCCGACTGCTGGGCCTGGCCTCGTAGCTCCGTGAGCCCGTCTGCTGACCCCTCGCCTCCACTCCCCCCCTACACACCGGCCCCCCTGCCCAGCCCCGAGCCCCGCGGGGGAGCCCGCAGCCGGGCCGTGTCCTGGGCAATCCTCGCCCTCAAACACTCTTCCCGAGGGCCCTGACCGGGCTCGGCTGTAAAGCGTGTCTTTAGAGCAGGAAGAGGCCGGAAGTGAAGTTTTATGGGACTAAGTGACGAAATTATCAAACCCTCCTCCTCAGAGGGCTTTGCTATTTTTACTGTTTTAATGCATTATACGTTCATTATGCTCAAAATAACTAACTGACATCTCAGTGCCCGCTTCACGCCACTGGTCCGACTGCTGGGCCTGGCCTCGTAGCTCCGTGAGCCCGTCTGCTGACCCCTCGCCTCCCTGCGACCACGCTCTGGCTCCAAAGGCTCTCGGCTCCGCCTTGGTGGCCCCTGTAGGAAGCTGCATGCGTGGGGACCGGAGGGCAGCCACCGGGGGCTGGCTTCTCTGGGGGCTCATCAGTCCGTGAGTGACGCCCTGACAGGCCTCGTCAAAGGCGTCTCCTTCAGGACCACGCGAAGCTCCCGGGAACCGTCCTCAGCCTAACTGCACCGTGTCACCGCATGTTCCCACGGCTGGCTTTCCCTGTGAACCCGCTCCATGACGCACAGCACGGGGCCCGAGCAGCCCTTTTGTCAGGGTCGTGTCATAGCTCCTGAGGGACCGTGAGGTCTGGGAAGACAGCAGACGGGGAAGGGGCGGTGCTGAGCGGCCTTGTTTCAATGACCCAGACTCCAGGCACGAGAGAGCCACCAGGGCAGGACCCCGCCGGCACTCGGCGCTGGGCACGGGGGCCTTCACGCGAGCACCAGCCAACAGGAAACGAGTCCAAGAAGGAAGGCGGGCCCTGCTCCTGGCCGCAGGCGCACAGTGTCAGCTCAGGCTTTGGAGAGGAGGGAGGGGTCTGTGCCGGAGGGAAAAACCAGGCTTCCCGGCTTGTTCCTTCCACCCTCCTGTCCCGTCAGAGGAGTCTCGCGTGGGCGCTGTTATAACTGAAGCGCCATAAGGTTGTGCCCTGACTGTCAGCTAAAACCTCAACTATTAAGCTTGTAGCTGTGCTGGCAATCCACAGGAACTGTGGTGGGGCTGCCAGGCACGCTGAGTGACCGCACGCGCCCCAGCCCTCCGACCCTGCAGAAGGGAGCCCCTGCAAGCAGGGGCCATGGGGCTCCCGCTTGACATGCGGTTCCTGCCGCTGTGTCCCTCATGCAGAATGAATGAGTGAGCTGCAAGCGGGGTCAGCCACGACTCCCCACTCGCCTGCCGCCTCCCTGCTGTAGGGTGCGGTGAGAGAGCTAAACGAGGATTCTAGATGTGATTTGATGCCTGTGATAGCTAGGCGGTCATGGCTGGCGCTAAGAATAGATGGCTCAGCCCAGCGCTCCTCCCCTCCCAGCCTCCCCTTCCTCCTTCCCCTCCCAGCCTCCTCCCAGCCTCCCCACCCAGCCTCCTTCCAGCCTCCTCCCAGCCGCCCCTCCCAACTTCCTTCCAGCCTCCCCTCCCAGCCTCCCCTCCCAGCCTCCTCCCAGCCTCC
>SJYT01071124.1:589441-605409 GCA_006410635.1 Cephalophus harveyi | reverse complement strand
CCCCCCCCCCCCCCCCCGAGGGCGTGACGTGCGGCCAGGCAGCGGTCTGGGGAAGACGCCCGGGGCAGACCAGGAGGGTGGCCGGGCACCCGGGGCCAGCAGGAGACCTACGGGAGTGTCCCGGCGAGCCTGCTTCAGAAGGGTCACTGGGAGAGCACTTGCAGGGCAGCAGGTGGGCCAGAAGGCCTGTGAGGAGGGTCAGGTCCAGGGAAGGTGGCCGTGGTGCAGACCAGGACGGGGTGCAGGCGGTGAGACAGTCATGCGGACCTCATTCTGTGCCTGTCGTTCCGAAGATCTGCTGAAACCGTTCTTAAAGAATGTGCTTGTGGTGCCAGAAATGATACCTTCTCCAATAAATACATTTCCTGCTGGAGGTTTTAGATGCCACTGCAGCTGGGCAGGTCTTTGGAAACTGTCTCTGGGCCCCCTGAGCAGGGGATCCTGAGGAGCACGGCAGGTGTCCGGGTCCCCACAAGGCACCCCATCGGGGGTCCCCCACCCCACCGCTACCCAAGTGAGGAAACTGAGGTCCAGGAGGCAGATGGATGTGGCCGGAGCAGACCCTGCATGCGCGCCTGGGGCGGACATCGTTGGAATCCACCCCCAGGCTCCCCCACAAGAGCCTGAACCACACGAGCGCAGGAACCCCGGCTCTGAGGCTGATGACGCTGACCGACCCTGGTGCCCCGCCTCGGCCTGAGGACGCCCGTGTCCAGCCCCACTCTGCAGAGAGCCGTAGTCTTGGATCAGGGTATTTTTGAAACCTAATTTAATTTAGCTCTTGCAAAGGCAATTATGAGAAGATGAGGAAATCTGTCTTCTACTGGTCTGAGGACAGTCAGAGTCTGGACCAATTATTATGACATCAAGAAGATAATTGAGTAAAACAGATGATCCCCAGCAGCAGGCTCCTTCCTGCTGTGTGAAATGTTTGAAAACTCTAAGGTTCTCTACCTCCACTGCCCTCACCTGAACTCAGGTCCCCACTCCTCAGAGGGTCTCACCCAGAGGCCCTGAGCCAACCTG
Organism: Cephalophus harveyi; assembly: GCA_006410635.1. NCBI lineage: Eukaryota > Metazoa > Chordata > Mammalia > Artiodactyla > Bovidae > Cephalophus > Cephalophus harveyi. The sequence goes on along the minus strand of SJYT01071124.1, from coordinate 604,383 downwards.
GACTCACCTCTCCAGTGGGATGGGCAGGCGGCGGTCAGGGACGAGGGTGATGTTAGGTGGACATGTCTCAGACACTTCACCCTGCTCACATCTGCCTTCATTAATTGGTACGATATTCTACCCATTTCACAGATGAGGAAACCGAGGCACTAAGCGTGTGAATAACTTTTCTGAAGTCAAGGAGCTGGTTGGTGGCAGAAACAAGATATGACCAGGTCAGTCCCATTTCAAGCTGTAGTTATGTCCTGCAAATAGGAAAGCGTGTATTTACCTGACTACAGACACTTAATCTTTTGTTCTTGCAATCAACAAATATTTACTAAGTTTCCTCTGTGTTCAAGATACTAAGAAAACCATGAAGATGAGTTATACAGACCTGCCCTTTAAGAGCTTTAAAGGTGAATAGCAGGAGAAATACAGTGTGCTGTAGTGTTATAGAGTGGACGAGGACGATAACACTCGTGAGAACCGCCACGAGAGGAGAAATGGGAATCCCAGGGGTGTGGCCCGGCCCCAGGGGAGACCGAGGCTTCCTGATGACCAGCATGGCGCTCTCGTCTCGCACCGGAAAGCCCTGGGGGCCATTATAATCCCAGAGCCCGGAACTCAAACCAGAGCCCCTGGAGGGAGAAGAAGTCTGAGGGGCCCAGGTGGTCCGTGAGCAGCAAGACTGGGAACCAGGCTTTCGGGCCAAGAGGATGTTGACAGGGCAGGGCGTGCAGGGTTCGGGGGGCCATGTTGCGTCCAGCCTGTTGGGGGCCACTTTCCAGGGGCCCTGTGAGCAGGGCTGTTGGGAGGATGAGAAATCGCCATCAAGTCCGAGGATTCGATGGTGAGGTCTTTCTGCATCTCCCTCATGCCTGGGTGGCGGTGGGGGGACTCTTCCCATCACGAGGAGACCCCCTTTGCCCCTGGAGACGGAAACGAGCATGATGAGCTGATGGGGGCCGGCTCAGCCCCAGATAGCAGGAAGCGGGGCTGATCTTCACAAGCATGATGAGCTGATGGGGGCCGGCTCAGCCCCAGACAGCAGGAAGCGGAGCTGATCTTCCCAGGGCCCCGGCCTGACCTCGTGGCCCCCACAGCAGAGGTCCTCACCCGTCTGGCTGGCCTCTGCTCCCGTCTAGGCACTGCTCCGTCACCGCTGTGCTCAGCCTGCACCGCCCGCCCTCCCCACCGAGCTCGGGTGGCTGGTGTCGCTGCCGCCTCCCCGCCTGGAGAGGGTGGATGTCCAGGCCACAGCAGGGGCCACCCGGAGCTGCCAGGCCAAGGCGGGCCCGGGCGCTGGCCGACCTCCACTCACCTTGTGGCCCTTGCCTCTCAGTTACCTGGGCTTCGGCTTTGGTGAAACCAAAGACTGGAAGAGTCCAGGGGCTCCCGCCCGTCCACCCTGCCCCAGGCCTCCCTCCTCGGAGGGTAGATTTCACGGGCTCCAGCTGGAACAGGGTAGAGGAAGAAGATTCTAGACCTTCCTTTCTTAAATTACAATCAAGGAGACTTGAAAGTGCATGACCGGCCGCCCGAGAGGGGAGGATGAGCCAACCACACTGCTGGTGGGGGTGGTGGGCAGGCGAGCGCGGCGTCCACTCAGTCCTGTTAGAAAGCCGGGTTCACTGAGGCCCTGATTAGAACCGCGACCGGCCCACGACAGGCGCCCGGTAACACCTTTTGCGCAGAGATCGAGTAATGGCGGCCTCACCCTCTCGACACCGGCTCCCACCCAGGTGGGCGCCCCTGCTGGACGCACCCCTCTTCACGGGGTCCTCCCGGCCCTGTTCCAGGAGGACCCGTCACCTCCATCTGCCTGAGCAGAGAGGGGCCAGCAGGCTCTGAAACCAGGGCCAGCCCTGAAAAGAGAGGGATTAGAAGACCCCCATGAATCAGCCGGGAAGCCCCTTTGGCAGCCGCAGGCCTGGTGGGGTCCAGATGCAGGGGTCCTCAGCCCCGTGCCGGCGGGACCCTCATCACTGAGGGAGCGTGTGTGGGAGCCTGGTCCAGAGCCCAGGAGCTGGCGTGGGGTAGTCCGCAGAGCACGCCTGTAACCGATCACCCTGCGGGAGCTGGGGATGAATAATGCAGACGGGAGGCCAGGAGACACAGGCCCCGCCTGCCCGCGCCCGTTGAGGCAGTGAGGGATGCGCCAGACGGGAGATGCTCTCGGGGACACGGATGGATTAAGTTACGAACACCCTGGGCTTTGCAAGAAAGCCTGTAAGGGTGATCTCCCAGCCCTTAACGAGCCTGAGCAGGGGGCTCACCTTTCGGGCGTTCAGTCCCCAGGGGAAGCCCACCCCAACTCCCCAGAGGGAGGTGCCTTCCTGGCCTTGGATCCGCTGTCCCCTTGGATGTGCAGGACAGGGCCTGTGTGGGCAGGGCGGTGCCCCTCAAAGGCCGGGCCTCCTGCCCACGGCCCTTATCAAACGCTGCCATGCCAGGGCACGGCGGCCACCCCCAGTGATGTGGACCCGCAGGACCTGGCGAGGAGCTGGGAAGCCCCCAGGGGGACCGCCCCCATCATCTCAGGCCCTGGACCTTGATAAGCTTTCTCCCCGCAGCCCTGCATCTTGGACAAAAGGAGGCTGACCTGCAAAATCCTTGTTCTGTCTCACTGAGGGAGTGAGGTTTGGTTTCTCCAAAATCAAATCAAGCCTATTTAATCTTCATTTGAAATTGTCTACATAAAGCCTGAGAGCCTAGCTAATATTTATTTTAATCCTATGCTTTCAAATTGAGGTTTTCCTTTCAAATTATTCTTCTCTTGGCTGCCAGAAGGCCTGTAAGGTAGACGCTAGGTTTTCGCTCAGGCCCAACCTGTGCGTCCGGACACTTGCGGAGGGGCTGGTCCCATCGTGGAGTAAGAGGAGGTGACCTCAGCCTTCGCTGAGCTCAGGTTGCATGATTACTAGCAGTTCTGTTTAGTTAGTTATTGTGTTTATCAGAATCAGCTCGTATCGCTTGAATAGCCCCAGAATCTCCATGGAGATGCCCTGGCCGGAGGGCCCTCCTTCAAGGTGTCTGCCTCTCCTGGGCCTCAGCTCCACTCAGACAAGTGTGGGACGCAGCTTCAGAAAAAAAGGGGACTTACGTGTACACACAGCAGGGCCTGACGGGCTACCAGGAGCTGCCCAGACGCGGAGCAGAGCGGAGTGTGCAGACATGGAGGCTGTGGGGCTGTGCCAGCAACTCTGGATCTAGAGAGACGGAGACCAAGTGTGCGTGCGTGTGTGCATGTGTGTGCGTGTGTCTATGTATACATGTGAGCATGTGTGCACGAGTGTTTATGAGTGTGCATACGTGTTTGTGAGTGTGCATGGGTGTATTCAGGTGCAAGTGTGCACACGTGTGTGAGTGCATGTGCGTGTGTGTATGCATGTATGTGTGTGAGTGTGTGCATGAGTGCATGTGTGTACATGAGTGCATTGTCTGTGTGCACGAGTGTATATATGTGCATATGTAAGCATGTGAGTAGCAAGAAAGCCTGTAAGGGTGATCTCCCAGCCCTTAACGAGCCTGAGCAGGGGGCTCACCTTTCAGGCGTTCAGTCCCCAGGGGAAGCCCACCCCAACTCCCCAGAGGGAGGTGCCTTCCTGGCCTTGGATCCGCTGTCCCCTTGGATGTGCAGGACAGGGCCTGTGTGGGCAGGGCGGTGCCCCTCAAAGGCCGGGCCTCCTGCCCACGGCCCTTATCAAACGCTGCCATGCCAGGGCACGGCGGCCACCCCCAGTGATGTGGACCCGCAGGACCTGGCGAGGAGCTGGGAAGCCCCCAGGGGGACCGCCCCCATCATCTCAGGCCCTGGACCTTGATAAGCTTTCTCCCCGCAGCCCTGCATCTTGGACAAAAGGAGGCTGACCTGCAAAATCCTTGTTCTGTCTCACTGAGGGAGTGAGGTTTGGTTTCTCCAAAATCAAATCAAGCCTATTTAATCTTCATTTGAAATTGTCTACATAAAGCCTGAGAGCCTAGCTAATATTTATTTTAATCCTATGCTTTCAAATTGAGGTTTTCCTTTCAAATTATTCTTCTCTTGGCTGCCAGAAGGCCTGTAAGGTAGACGCTAGGTTTTCGCTCAGGCCCAACCTGTGCGTCCGGACACTTGCGGAGGGGCTGGTCCCATCGTGGAGTAAGAGGAGGTGACCTCAGCCTTCGCTGAGCTCAGGTTGCATGATTACTAGCAGTTCTGTTTAGTTAGTTATTGTGTTTATCAGAATCAGCTCGTATCGCTTGAATAGCCCCAGAATCTCCATGGAGATGCCCTGGCCGGGGGGCCCTCCTTCAAGGTGTCTGCCTCTCCTGGGCCTCAGCTCCACTCAGACAAGTGTGGGACGCAGCTTCAGAAAAAAAGGGGACTTACGTGTACACACAGCAGGGCCTGACGGGCTACCAGGAGCTGCCCAGACGCGGAGCAGAGCGGAGTGTGCAGACATGGAGGCTGTGGGGCTGTGCCAGCAACTCTGGATCTAGAGAGACGGAGACCAAGTGTGCGTGCGTGTGTGCATGTGTGTGCGTGTGTCTATGTATACATGTGAGCATGTGTGCACGAGTGTTTATGAGTGTGCATACGTGTTTGTGAGTGTGCATGGGTGTATTCAGGTGCAAGTGTGCACACGTGTGTGAGTGCATGTGCGTGTGTGTGTATGCATGTGTGTGAGTGTGTGCATGAGTGCATGTGTGTACATGAGTGCATTGTCTGTGTGCACGAGTGTATATATGTGCATATGTAAGCATGTGAGTGCGTGTGTGCACGTGTGTCATGTGTTTGTGTGTGTGTTTATTGTATACTTGTGTGTACACATGTGTGGGTGTGCGTGTTTGTGCATATGTCTTTACATATGTTCACATGTGTTTGTGTGCACGTGTGTGTCATATAAATGTGTGTCTATGTGTGTTTACTCTATACTTGTGTGTACGTGTGTGTGGGTGTGCATGTTTGTGCATACGTCTACACATGTGTTCACATGTGTTTGTGTGTGTGTCTGTGTCCGTGTGCATCTGCACGTGCATCTTTGAGATTTTGAAGGAGAGTGTGCACCAGGACCATAGCACAAGCTAGAGAGTGCATCCCTATTTTTAAACTCTATTTTTACCCATTTCTACTTGGATAGAAATTGCATTTTTTGCTTTTAATTAATACAAAGAAAAGTTTCAATGAAGTCATTTTCAGCTTCTCCAGGTCAATAAGGAAATATGCTCAGTGGGGGTGGGGGGCAGTGGGGGACACCCTGACACAGGTCTCATCAGAGCGCACCGCAGGGTGGAAGAGTGGCATCTCCTTGGGCTCCTGGCGTGGGGACGCCCACAGGGCCCCAGGGCCCACCCTGCTCCCTGCAGGGGTCCTGAGGTGAGCGCAGAGGGCCAAGGGAGCCAGGGTCGAGGGCTTCTCCTGGGGGAGCGGTCACCCGCCCGGGGCAGACGGGCGAGCTGCTGCTGCTGCGTCTGGGGGCTGCAGGCAGCCTGGTTGTCTGGGCTGGAGAGCCTGTCCCCTGCCCAGCGCGGCAGGGGACAGCTGGAGAGACAGTGAGACCCCTCCAGGCGTGCCTGGTCAGGGGGTCTGCACCAAGACAGCCCCCCGCAGAGGTCCCGAAGACACACGAAGCGTCACCGTGAGCGCCGACCAGAAGCCGCCCTGTGCACCTCCCGCTGCGGCCTCAGCCCGGCCTGGAGGTTTCGGCTGGCCAGGAGCGGGAGGCCGTCCCTGCGGCTCAGCTGGGAAAGACAGTGCAGAGGGAGCAGAGTCCCAGCCTCACGGTGCGGCCTTCGAGTTCGTGCTTTCGGAGCTGCTTATGGTGTCTGCAGTCCCCGCCCCCGGCCCACAGGGCTGGGAAACGGGCCCCAAGGCCACCAGCAGAGGGGCCAGGCAGAGGGAGGAGCAGGGAGGCCGTGACCAGCCCGAGGCCCGCTCAGCACGAGCGGCCGACTCGCGCCCAGGAGCCGGCTCCGGCGTGGCTGCAGCCTGGTGTAATGGAGTGTGGTGCAGAATAATTGCCATAGCAGAGCGTACCAGCACTGTGCCGCGCAGGGCGTGTGGCACAGCAGAGGCCGCGGCGGGGCGGGGCGGCGCAGGCACAGCATGCAGCACAGCGCGGGGCCGTGCACACGCGACGTCGCATCGCGTCCCCAGCACCCTGCAGGGCGTGCTGGGCGGGGGCAGCAAGCGAGCGCCAGGGGCGTCCTCTTGTCTGCACACTCCAGACCCTTTGCTCCTCCTCCATGAACACGCACAGGATACTCAGCCAGAGCCTCAGCCCCTCGCCTGGGAGGGCGGCCAGCAACTCGCCCGGCCGAGTTTCAGTGCAGGAGCGTCCGGACGGGGGCCGGGGCCCAGCGACGGCCCTGCACGCTCGGGAAGGACGTGTGAGTCCCTGAGTGTCTCAGGGGCCCTAGCTGACTGTCCGCAGCAGCCACGGAGCACCTGAGTTTATCCTTATCCCCCTTGCACAGACCAGCGCTGGCCAAGCGTGGCTGAGCTGCCCAGCTGACCGGCAAGTCGTTTCCCCCCTGAGAGCCCAGGGTCGGGCCCCTGGGTCCCCCACAAATCCAGACCCCGGTCCTCCCTGTGTGCTGACGGCCAAGCCGCAGTTCCAACGTCCCCACCCCGTGCTTCCAGCTCTGCCATCGCTCCCAGGGCCCCCACATCTCACTGAGACCATGGACTCCTCAAGGACCAGCAACCGGAAGACAGAGAAGAAGGCTCGATGAGGACAGGACTTCTCCTCCTCGCCACTCATTCTGAGCACGCGGGAAGCCGCCCCTCTGGCCCGAGACCCTGCACAGCCAGCCAAGCCCTTCCAGCCCTGCTCCCACAGGCGGAGGGGAGCCTCACCGGATGTCGCCTCCATTCATGATGGTCATCACCAGGCAGAGGTCCGCCTTGGTCTCGAAGGCGTAGGCCAGAGACACGACGAACCTGCTGTGCACTTTGGCGAGGACCCTCTTCTCCACCATCGCGCCCTGCAGAGCGGGTGCGGCTCCAGACCGCAGGGCCAAGAGCTCCCAGTGGCTGAGCCTCGGCCTCAGAGTTCCGACTTCTCAGGCTCACGCTGTCCCGAGGCCGTGGGTGCGCTAACCGCACTGAGGTGGTCTGAGGGAGGGGGTGCGCAAGACGAGGAGGGGCCTGCCCTGGCCGTCAGGCAGCCAACGCGCAAAGCTAGACAGCCGGCGCTGGCCAGGCTCCGCAGGCCCAGAGGCCGTGAGGGGCGGGGGCAGGCCTGCAGGGAGACGGCTCTGCCCCCAGCTGCCCGGCCGAGCGGGTCCGCACACAGGTGTCGTAGGCTGGAGACGGTCTCAGGAGGAAGGGAAGCCAGAGGGTCGCTAGCGGCCCGTCTCACCCCAGGGCCCTATGTCCTTCCCTCTCTTGGACGCCTGGGACTCAGCGCCCCCGATGTGCAGGAGGGGACCAGCCTGGCCCCACCGTGACTGGCGGCTGTGGTGGGTCCAGCAGCTGGGCACTGAGGGAGACGGGCCAGGCCCCCAGTCTGGCCTCTCCAGGGGGGCTCACGAGCCCCGAGGCCGGGGTCTGCCAACCTCTGCACCAGCCCTGAGAAGCCAGGGCCTGGCCAGCTGCCGTGAAGCTGCCAGGAACCCCAGCCCAGCCCCTCTCCCGCTGCCCAAACCGCCTCCAGCTTGCTCGTCCGCACCAGCGCCTTGGAGAGCCGTGCGTCAGGGTGGACTCCATCCGGGAACCAACTCTGGACCCTTTCTGAGCAAAATGGTGCCAAAAAGTGGGCCGTTTCCCGCTGGTGCTCCTGACCTGGGGCAGGAGGTCTGGCTGGACCGGCCTCCTCCTCCCGTGGTGAGCGGCTGGTGGGAGGGCTCGCTGACCCACCGGGCGCTGCGGCCAGCCTAGGAAAGCAGACACATGCCCGACTTGGATGAGGGGGCTGCCTCCTGCCTGGAGACGCCCTTCATGTCGTCCGGCATCTGCCCGTCGTGCCGCCACACGTTCAGGTCCCCGAAGATGCCCGTCTCGATCATCTCCTCCTGCCAGGGGATGGGGCAGGTGCCTGAGGCGAACTCCTGAAAGAATTCCGTGTCTGCTTTGTCAAAGGCCACGCCCTTCACCGTGGAGAAGGCACCCACATCCTGGATGTTCTTTGCATAGACGGTCCTGGAGTCCGGGACGAAGGGCGGGGTCAGCATCCCTGCAGGGGGACAGGAGACCCCGAGCCTGAGCCAACAGCCAGGGCCAGGGGGCCGCTTGCTGAGAGCCCCCCACACGCTGCCCTGGCGAAGACGAGCCATGAGACCACCCCCCCCGCCCCGGGTGCCGAGCAAGGCTGGACACTCAGTCCAATTTGGACCCCTGTCATCAGATCCCAGCCCACAGCTGCCACCCCCTCTGCCCTCCCAGGAAGCCCGTCACGAAGGTGGGCACTGTCCCAGCCTCACCACCCCCAGCCCGCTGTGCCCCCGGCCCCACGCTGGGCTCTGGCCTGCAGGTGGACACTCAGGATAAATGCCTGCCCTCTCACCCCACCCTCATCCACGTGGACCCCGGGCCGAGTCAGCCCAGCCGAGTGTGGCCTTGGGACAAAAGTCCAGCTCCAGCTTCCCAGGTGCTGACCGCTCGGGCTGCCGGGCCCCCAGCACACCACCAACCCCACCCAGGGCTGGTCTGGGTGGCTCCCCGGGCACCAGCACCTTCAGTTCAGCCGGGGCTGCCTCCACCCAACCCTTCCCTCAAAGGTGACTCCTACGAGAGCGTCGGGCCATGCGGTCGCAGGCTCGAGCTCCTGGGAGGTGGCTCGGGGGGTGTGGTGGGTCCCACGTGTCTCTCCCTCAGACACATGTGCACACCCTCACATGTGCACACCCTCGCATACGCCTGTGCTCTCTTAAACCTGCTCACAAAAGACCCGGCAGCAAACTTGGGTTGGATGATGACTGGAGAAATCCTGCTTGACTTGGCTCGTGGGTTCCTTAAAGGAAGCGCCCAGCCACGGGGTCGGGTGCTTAGCGCAAGGGCAGGTCAGGGCGCCTTCCACAAGACTCGTCCAACCCTTGCCACCTCCAAGGGTGCCTGAGAGGCCCGACCCGAGAAGGTCCAGTCCAGGGCTTGTTGTGACGTGTGGGGACAGGGCCTGTGGCACCGTGGGGCAGAGGACGCTGCGGGGGTTTTACCCCGGCCGCCTGCCCCGCCAGCTTCACACTGAGCTTCCGGATGCCCACGGGACGGGGCGGTCGTGGAGTTCACCCAGCCCCAGCCCCCCACGGGCAGTACCGGCCTCCAGCTGCCGCCAGCTGACGTCTCTGAAGAGGGGGTGCGTGCGGAGCCCGTCACAGGAGCCGTCCCGGAACCCCAGGCGCTTCTCGGGGTCCTTCTGCAGCAGCGCCTCGCAGAAGTCCTTGCTGGCCGGGCTGAACTTGTCGGGGTAGGTGACCGCCTGCTCTAGGACCCTCTGCTTCAGCTCCTTGTTCTCCACCTGCACGGCAGACGCAGCACCGTCCACCCAGTCACTCTGCGGGTCCCTCCCGCCGCCTGGCCCCCTGCAGCTGCAGACACAGCTGTGCCACGGCCCAGGCGGCCCGGCCTCAGGAGGGGCGCACACCACCCTCCCACGGACCGGCTCAGCCTCGCCGTCAGGGCACGAAACCCTGGAGGCAGAGACCTGCACCCCTACGACCTTCCCCTCTAGCTGATAAGGGGCAGGTGTCCACAGGGTCCATGGGGCCACAGCTCAAGCCAGCTCCCCAGAGCACAGCGGCCACTTCCGGTGGCTCCATCAGCAGGGAGCCCCCTGACAACCGCCCCAGAATTCTCTACCCCACCTCAGACAAACGCTGCCTGGGCCTCCCCCTGTCGGTCAGACTTGCCCTTCCTGAAACTCCTAAAACTTCACAGGGGTGGAATCATCTAGAGTCACTCTCCCGGGTCCACATTCTGGCATTCAGCGTGACAGGTTCGAGACCTGTCCGGGTTGAGGGTGTATCCAGGGTCCCTCACCACTGAACAGGCCAAGGATGGACCACAGGACGTTCTGAGGGAGTACGATGGGCCCGAGAGCGGGTAGACCGTGCCAGCTCACTGTCTCGTAGAAGCTCCTTGTGTTGGTTTCACCAGAACACAGGGACCCTGGCAGGGCTGTGGGGTCAGCACAGGCCCTGAGGTGGCTTCGGTCCCGAGGCCAGCATGGACCCCATCCTGCTGCTCTTCTGAGCCGCAGTCGGGGAGACTCGCCGGTTCAAGGCAGAGGCGCAGACCCAGAGCAGCCCTGCACGTTTGCCAAGGGGAAGTCCTTGCTCTGGGGGGACCCAGTTTGTTCTCTCAACTGTCTCGGGAGAGGCGCAGGGACTGGATAGGGGTGCCCCTAGGTGGTCTAGCAGAAGAGGTGGACAGCTGAGACCTCCAGGCAGGCTGAAGGGCCGCGGGCACAGCAGACGAGCCTCGTCTGAAGTGCCGTCCACACTGGGCCCCCCACCCCGGCTCCGAGTTGGGCGGCGTGGCGCCCACAGGACACGCTGCTTAGCCCTTCTTGTTCTGAACACAGATGGGGCCTCCGGAAGGCCTCTGCTCACGGCCCTGCTGGGCAGGGCCGAGTGCCCCAGGGAGGCGAAGGCCCTCCCCCAGGCAGGAGTGGGCCTCCCCGGCCCAGAGCCCCTCAGAGCCCACTGCCCCAGGACACCTAGGGAGACTGCCGTGCCTGGAGCGGGGCCTGTGGTCAGCACCAGGGCGGAGAGCCGCCAGGCCGAGCTGCTCCTGGGGCAGGCCTGGCATCTGGAGACCACGGAAGGCGTCACCGTGTCCTCCTCCTGCCCAGGGCGGACCTGCCCCGAGAACCCAGTGTTCCCCCACAGGGGGCCACCGCCAGGTCAGCAGGGGACGCTGCCCCCGTGACCCGCCCCCCCCCACACAGGACCGCTGGCGCTCCTACCTTCTCTCCACGGGCTCGGAAGGGCCCTCTGGCCGCGATCATCTCATACAGCGTGACGCCCAGCGCGAAGTAATCCACGGAAAAGTCATACTCCTCCGCCTGCAGGAGCTCGGGGGCCATGAACCCTGGGCGGGAGGAGCGGGACTCAGCGGCCACCGAGAGGAGCAGACGCCCCGCCTCCCTGGAGCCTGCAGGGCCCTGGTACCGTGACACATGGGGCAGACCCCCGCCCCCGGGAGGTGCCCCCTGCCCTGAGTGTCCCCTGGGCACGGCCGCTCCCAGCAGAGACCCCCCACCCAGGGTGGGTCTCGCCCCACTTTGGTGCCCATGGCAGATGGATTGGGCATCTGAGGCTCACGAGGGGCCTGCGGGCTCGTGGGGCTGTGGTCAGAGGCAGGAGCTCGGTTGCTGCCCAGAAGGGCACAGGAGGAGAGGCTGGAGCTCCAGTGTCTGAAGAACGGACTGGACACGGGCGGCCTGCGTGCTCCACCTCTGGGGAGTGGGGACCCAGCGGCTGCAGGGGACACCCTGGAGCCCTTCCCAGACTCCAGCCCTGCGTGCCCGGCGGGGAGGCCAGCCTGGCACATGGGGAGGTGGACAGGCAGCATCTGGGGCCCGGGTGGCACTCCTGGGGCAGAGGGGTACTCGGGAAGTCGGGGGCTTCTGTGCCCCGATGACTGGATGTCCCCCCAAACCAAAGCTGAACGTGTGTCTGTTTCCAGCCTCTCTGAGCCCTGCAGGGTCTGCCCGTGTTTGTGGCAAGTTCCCAAGGGGCACGTGACCACAGGACATTCTCCCAGGGGCTGCAGGTCAAGTTCAGAAGAATCGCTGGCCCCGAACGCAGCCTCCCATTAGGAAATTACACTGCCGTCCAGGTGCCGCAGGCTCAAGGAAGACGCACTCACCAACCACCGTTCTCCATGGAAACATCCGGGAGGAGGCCCGGCGGCAGACAGCCCGCGGGCCCCTGCCCTCCGCGCCGCCCCCTCGCAACCATAGACAGTGGCGACGGGGAAAGTCGCCGCGTCAAAGAGGGAGCGAGCGGGGGACGAGGAGTGGACCGGGAGGGTGTCAGCTCCTCTGGGGGGGACCTCCCGTCTCCCTCTCCCCACGGCGCGGCCACGCAAGTCCCCGCTTGGGTGGACTGCGGCTGACCCGGGCTGGAGGAAGCGGGGCTGGGGAAGAAGGTACGGAGGGCTCCGTGAGGCCTCACTGGACACCCCTGACCCCAGGCCCTGCGGGGCTGCTCGCGGCCACACCCGGCACCTGACCTCAAAGGCTCGGCTCGCGCAGCCTGCCCGGTGAGGCCTGCGCCCCCTGGCGGCCATCAGGGCCCCCTGCAAGCGGGGCGGGCCACACCTGCGGTCCAGCAGTGAGGCCTGGCGCCCCCTGGCGGCCAGCAGGGCCCCCTGCAAGCGGGGCAGGCCGCACCTGCGGTCCAGCCGTGAGGCCTGGCGCCCCCTGGCGGCCAGCAGGGCCCCCTGCAAGCGGGGCGGGCCGCACCTGTAGCAGGGCTCCCTGCAAGCGGGGCGGGCCGCACCTGCGGTCCAGCCATGAGGCCTGGCGCCCCCTGGCGGCCAGCAGGGCTCCCTGCAAGCGGGGCGGGCCACACCTGCGGTCCAGCCATGAGGCCTGGCGCCCCCTGACGGCCAGCAGGGCTCCCTGCAAGCCGGGCGGGCCGCACCTGTGGTCCAGCAGTGAGGCCTGGCGCCCCCTGGCGGCCAGCAGGGCCCCCTGCAAGCGGGGCGGGCTGCACCTGCGGTCCAGCCATGAGGCCTGGCGCCCCCTGACGGCCAGCAGGGCTCCCTGCAAGCCGGGCGGGCCGCACCTGCGGTCCAGCAGCCTGCGTCCTGGCCCCGGGGAGGGGCCCCTGTGGCGTTCTCCTAAGGACGCGGTTCCCGGGAAGAGGCGAGAGGCGTCTGCCTCACACGCTCACGCCCAGGGAGGAATCTCAGAGATCTGGCCCAAGGTCCGGAATATTTAAGACAGAACCTTTTCCTAAATAAAGCCCTAGATGAGAAAGACCTACTGTGGGACAGACAGCCCCCAAAGGACCTGAGAGCACAGGACGGGACAGAACGACACCCAGAGGCCCCAGTCCCGGGCCCCCCTTTCTCCCCAGAGCTGAGCAAACGGGAGGAGCAGAGTTGCCGAGAAAGCCTGCAGAAACGCAGGGCCGTCAGGAGCGTGGAGGGCACGGCAGTCTGAGTGTGAGTCTGGGTGCCTGGCTGCCCCCAGGGGCCTCGGTGGTGAGACCCCCACCCCGTCCCCCGCTGTGAAGCCTCTGTTCCCACCCGCTGGGGGTGAGCGGGATGGGGGCAGGACCCCCCAGGCTCGCTTGCGTGAACACATGCTCTGGACAAGGGCAGCCCCCACTACGCAGCCTCCCCGTGGCCATGCAGCGTGGGGAAGGGTGGGCCGGGGGCCCCCGAGGCCATCTCCCCATCTGCCCCCCGGGATGCCCACAGCTGAGCTCCTGCCCGGCCCCCGCCCAGTGGCCCCTCCCCCTGCCCTGCTGCCCTCAGCGCGGACCCCAGGCTCTGTCCACCGCGGCGCCTGGGAGCTTCCGTCCCCAAAGGTAGGTGTGGGTGCCATTTCGGCACAGCTGTGCAGGTCCCCGGCTGTTTCCCTGTCCCCTCTGCAGATGAGGGAGCAGTTTTCCGCCACCCCAGCATTCACCACGCCCCCGCCTCGGGCCCCGGGACCCCGGGACAGGCCCTGCCCCTGCCCCCAGAGAGGCTGAGCCCCCAGAGAGCCCTCACCTGGGGTCCCTGCATAGCCCTTGGTCTTGGTCTGCCCTTCCTTCAGTTCCACAGCCAGCCCAAGGTCGGAGATGCGGACGTTGCCTGGAGAACAAACGCAGCTCAGGTCACCTACAGCCCCACGAACGAGGCCTGGCCTTCCGGAGCCGCGGGAGCCCTGGCCAGCTTCTGCACATACACACGTGCACTCCCGGCACGTGCGCGTGCACAAGTACGGCACAGGCACACACAGGCGACCCCACTCCTTGCTGTGGACAGTCGGGGCCCGGCAGCGCCTGCAGCTGGAGTCCCGGTCACCGGCCCCCCACCAGCCTCCTCCACGAGCTCTGCAGCCTCGACCCGTGGGGACGTTGGGCGTCCGGCCGGCCTTTGATGGGGAGGGGGCCCTAAAGTCACTTACAGGAGGCCTCAGCCTCTGGAGCAGCTTTCTGATAAGAAGCCCGATTTGACCTCAGAGGCAGCAAGGAAAGTGATGAGTGGGGACTTGGCCGCAGCCCTAACTGTCTACTAATAGCCCCACACGCTCCCGATGCCTGGCCCAGCTCCCTGCAGCCCTGGGCGCGCAGCCATGCTCCAGATTTCCCTTGGGGATAATCACTGAACGAACAGTGAACAGACGTCAGCTGGGGCTTCGTGCTGTGGAACGGTAACCAGCACCTAGCAAAGCTGGCCCTCCCCTGGTGACCTGTCAGGCAGGAGGGCCGGGAGGAGGGCAGGGAGGCAGGAGGGCTGGGAGGCAGGAGGGCAGGGAGGCAGGAGGGCCGGGAGGCCGGGCCAGGAGGCAGGAGGGCAGGGAGGCCGGGCCAGGAGGCAGGAGGGCCGGGAGGCAGGAGGGCAGGCAGGAGGGCTGGGAGGAGGGCAGGGAGGCCGGGCCGGGAGGCAGGAGGGCCGGGAGGCAGGAGGGCAGGAAGGGCTGGGAGGCAGGAGAGCGGGGAGCCCGCCCCACCATCGTCGTCCAGCAGCACGTTCTCAGGCTTGAGGTCTCGGTAGATGATGTTCCGCTGGTGCAGGTGCTCCAGGCCGCTGATGATCTGGGCCGTGTAGAAGATGGCGCGAGGCTCCTGGAAGCCGGGGTTCTCCTCGTCCACGTTGTAGATGTGGTACCTGGGGGCAGACCGCGTGGAGCCCGTGCATCTCTGGCACAACCACAAGCCACGGGCCCGCCATTCTGACGGGAAGTAAAATCTTGGGGAAACGGTGAGGGCTGAGGCCACCCAGCCTGAGGAGCCCGCGGCACAGCCGGGCCCCCGGCCCCGGCACCCTAGATGTGTATAAGAGACAGGGAGTGGACCGGGAGGGTGTCAGCTCC
>SJYT01071124.1:540816-588968 GCA_006410635.1 Cephalophus harveyi | reverse complement strand
CATGAGGTGGCCAAAGTATTGGAGTTTCAGCTTTAGCATCAGTCCTTCCAATGAACACCCAGGACTGATCTCCTTTAGAATGGACTGGGTGGATCTCCTTGCAGTCCAAGGGACTCTCAAGAGTCTTCTCAACAACACAGTTGAAAAGCATCAATTCTTTGGCACTCAGCTTTCTTCACAGTCCAACTCTCACATCCATATGTGACCCCTGGAAAAACCATAGCCTTGACTAGACAGACCTTTGTTGGCAAAGTAATGTGTCTGCTTTTTAATATGCTGTCTAAATTGGTCATAACTTTTCTTCCAAGGAGTAAGCATCTTTTAATTTCATGGCTGCAATCACCATCTGCAGTGATTTTGGAGCCCAAAAGAATAAAGTCTGACACTGTTTCCACTGTTTCCCCCTCTATTTCCCATGAAGTGATGGGACCAGATGCCATGATCTTCATTTTCTGAATGTTGAGCTTTAAGCCAACTTTTTCACTCTCCTCTTTCATTTTCATCAAGAGGCTTTTTAGCTCCTCTTCACTTTCTGCCATAAAGGTAGTGTCATCTGCATATCTGAGGTTATTGATATTTCTCCTGGCAGTCTTGATTCCAGCTTGTGCTTCTTCCAGCCCAGCGTTTCTCACGATGTACTCTGCATATAAGTTAAATAAGCAGGGTGACAATATACAGCCTTGACGTACTCCTTTTCCTATTTGGAACCAGTCTGTTGTTCCATGTCCAGTTCTAACTGTTGCTTCCTGACTTGCATATAGGTTTCTCAAAAGGCAGGCCAGGTGGTCTGGTATTCCCATCTCTTTCAGAATTTCCACAGTTTATTGTGATCCACACAGTCAGAGGCTTTGGCATAGTCAATAAAGCAGAAATAGAAATTTTTCTGGAACTCTCTTACTTTTTCCATGATCCAGCAGATGTTGGCAATTTGATCTCTAGAGGTTGTAAAAAGCAGAGACATTACTTTGCCAACAAAGGTCCATCTAGTCAAGGATATGGTTTTTTCAGTGGTCATGTATGGATGTGAGAGTTGGACTATAAAGAAAGCTGAGCACCGAAGAATTGATGCTTTTGAACTGTGGTGTTGAGAAGACTCTTGAGAGTCCCTTGGACTGCAAGGAGATCCAACCAGTCCATCCTAAAGGAGATCAGTCCTGGGTGTTCATTGGAAGGACTAATGCTAAAGCTGAAACTCCAATACTTTGGCCACCTCATGTGAAGAGTTGACTCATTGGAAAAGACCCTGATGCTGGGAAAGATTGAGGGCAGGAGCAGAAGTGGATGACAGAGGATGAGATGGTTGGATGGCCTCACCAACACAATGGACACAGGTCTGGGTGAACTCTGGGAGTTGGTGATAGACAGGGAGGCCTGGCGTGCTGCGATTCATGGGGTCACAAAGAGTTGGACATGACTGAGCAACTGAACTGAACAGAGCAATTGGTTCAAAACTGGGAAAGGAGCACCACAAGGCTGTATGTTATCACCCTGTTTATATAAATTATATGCAGAATACATCACATGAAATGCCAGGCTGGATGAATCACAAGCGGGAATCAGGATCGCCAGGAGAAATATCAACAACCTCAGATATGCAGGTGATACCACTCTAATATCGGAAAGTGAAGAAGAACTAAAGAGCTTCTTGAAGAAGGTGAGAGACAGTGAAAAAGCTGGCTTAAAACTCAACATTCAAAAAGCTATGATCATAGCATCTGGTCTCACCACCTCATGACAAATAAAAGGAGAAAAAGTAGAAGCAATGGGAGACTTTATTTTTTGGCTTCAAAATCACTGCAGTGGTGACTGGAGCCATGAAATTAAAGGGCACTTGCTCCTTGGAAGAAAAGCTATGACCAACCTCAACAGCATATTAAAGAGTAGACATCACTTTGCCAACAGAGGTCTGTACAGTCCAAAGCTATGGTTTTTCCAGTAGTCTTGTATGGATGTGAGATTTGGAAAATAAGAAGGCTGAATGCTGAAGAATTGATGCTTTTGAACTGTGGTGTTGGAGAAGACTCTTGATAGCCCCTTGGACTGCAAGGAGATCCAACCAGTCCATCCTAAAGGAAATCAGTCCCGAATATTCATTGGAAAGACTGATGCTGAAGCTCCAACACTTTGACCACCTGATGAGAAGAACTGACTCACTGGAAAAGACCCTGATGCTGGAAAAGATTGAAGGCAGGAGGAGAAGGGGACGACAGAGAATGAGATGGCTGGATGGCATCACCGACTCGATGGACATGAGTTTGAGCAAGCTCCAGGAGATGGTGATGGACAGGGAGGCCTGGTGCGCTGCGGTCCACAGGGTCGCAGAGCCGGACACGACTGAGCGGGTGAACAGCAGCAGCAGAGCCGTTGCAAGCGCCTGAGTGACGTGCCTCACAAGCCCTGTTTCGCAGGGACGGGGTACAGCCTGGGGACCCAGCATGTGCAGGGACTCAGGGTTCCTGGGGCCTCGAGCCAGGGGGCTCCAACCACCAGCCTTGCAAACGCCCCTGAGGTCACGCGGGCCCCTGGGCACCTGTGAGCACCGGCCTTCTTTCCAGCTCCGCCTCTGCAGACCCATCTCTCCTCCTGTCCCGGCCTCTGGACAGGGGAGATCAGCCGGGCCCACTGGCCAGCACCCTCCCAGCCACCCGCACCGCTAGTCTCTTTCTATACTCATCTTAAAACCCTATGAAGTCCGTTTAAAGTGCTTCTAAAAGTTGTGCTGGGTAAGAAGAAGAGCCCTTCTTGATTTGGGAAGCCCTTTCTCTCCACTGCATGGGAAGATCTTAGGCAGATTTTACTGTAAAAGTTGAGTAAGTTTCCTGAACTCGGGAGAGAAGCAGCTTAGTTCCCTAACAGCTGGGTTAAGATTGCAGGTAGATGGCCCCGCGGGTGACCGCTGCCACAGAGTCCGACGGGCAGAGCGCCCTCAGGGGCCCTGGGTGGGGTGCTGCGGGAGGGCTGCCATTTGCCCCAGCAGGGGAACGCTGGCGCTACACGATATCCGAGACACTGAGCCACTTTGATCCCGCCCGAACGGAGCCCGATGCCAGAGGCAGCGCGGGGGGGCTCTGTCCCCTGTGTACCCCTGCCCCCCAGGACCCGGGCAGCGCTGAGCTCGGCGCCCCGGCCTCCCCGAACTGGCCCTGGGCAGCCTCCTCACTGCGCAACCAAGGTGTCCCGGGAAGCCAGAGGAAGGGGCCTGGGGAACCGATCCAGCCTCCCCGGCAGCGGCTGCTGTGTCTCGTGGGGCCGCCAACAGACCGAGGAGTACGACGAAGCTGGCACACCACCCTCGCCAGCTACGCCCAGGCCGCGCTTCGAGGAGGACGGCCACCCGGCCCGTCCCAGGCGCAGGGCTGGAGGCTTAGAGCAGCCGGACGAGCCGAGCCGCAGGCCCAGCGTGGAGCCTCACCCGTGCCCGTGGCCCTGGCCAGGCGCTCGGCCGCTGTGCAGACAGGCAGGTACGACCAGGGGGCGCAGGGGACCGACCCCCACCCAGGGCTGCCCCCCGGAGCAGCACAGCCCACCTGGTACCCCTTCCGCTTCTTCAGCCGCTTCTTGTTCAGCTTCTTGCATGCGTACAGCTTGCCGGTGGCCTTCATCTGGCAGGCGAACACCTCCCCGAAGCCGCCCCGTCCCAGCACCCTGAAGTCTAGGAACCAGTCCTCGCCCATGGGCTGGGCCTCCAGCCACTTCCACTGCAGGAAGCGCAGGAAGTAGAGGCTGTCCAGGAACTCCTGGAAGGGGGCCTGGCCGAGGTGCGCCAGGACGGCCCGCAGCAGGGGCTGCAAGAGCCCGCTGCCCGCCCCCTCCCGGGCCCGCGCCGCCGTCTCCGCGTCCAGGAAGCCGCAGAAGAGCTGGGCCTGGGGATCCAGGTATGCGGCCCGGATGGCCTGGGCCTTCTGCTCCCTGAGGGCGTCGTCGGCCGTGTCATAGTCCTCGATGTCCCTCCAGAGCTGCAGGGCCGGCCCGTGCCGCTCGTGGGCCCGCAGAAACTGCTGGAAGAGCCGCTTGCCAATGGGCTGCTCCAGGCACACGCCCTCAAATCCCAGGTCCAGGCTCTCCCGGAGCGCCTCGCACTTGGACAGCGGGGGCAGCTTCAGCCTGGCCAGGTACTTCCTGTCCCGGGCGGCCGGCCCGCTGCTCGCGTCCAAGCTGCCCCGGGCTGCGATGAAGGCCGAATTGGCCACCACCGTCTCCAGCGACCCGAAATCCATCCCAGCGCCAGGCCCTCTGCACCTCCTGCTCCCGCGTCCCCAGCCGGCCTGACCTGCCGCCCCTGGCCTGTGGCCCGTGCCCGCCCTCGGGACAGGAGGCTGGCCGGGCGGCGGGAGCCCCGGGAAGCCCGCTGACGCAGCTCGGGCTAAATCCCGGCCGGAGTGGAGGACGTGCAGGGCAGCAAGCAGGTGCCAGAAAAAGACAATCCCTAAGCTGCTCGCAGACGGATTAGCCGGGCCGCGCTGCCCACTGCCTCCTGCGAGGAAGGGCACGCGGGGCCCAGACTCACCTCGCGGGCCCGGAGCCCCTGCCTCACGGGAGCCGCCCCGTCCAGCCCACCGGCCCGAGCAGACGGGCCGGAGCCTCATCTGCTCCCTGGTGGGGACGCGGGGCCCAGGAGGAGCCTCAGTTCACGACCATGGCTGTTTGTCCTCACCATGTGCCATTTTCGTCTTTAGAAAAGCAATCAGTGAGGAGACCAGCGGGTGCTGGTTTAGGAGACTTCCCGTGTGTCTACAGGGAGACCCTGGCCAGGGCACTGGGCAGAGTGTGAGCCCTGACACTCGTGCCGACCTGACCCTGAGAACAGCGTGTCAGGCTGGTGGCGCCCTCGCCCTGGGGTAACCCTGGCTCTTGCCGAGGAGTCAGCTCCCCGTCAGCCCCTGCCCTCACCTGTGTGGCTGGTGGAGAAGAAATACCAAGAGAAGCGCCAGGTGAAAATAGAACGGGATGCAGCACACAGCGACCGCACCTGGGGTTGAGGCCCCTTGGAGAGAGGATGGAGAGAGGGTGGAGGGAGGATGGAGAGAGGATGGAGAGAAGATGGAGAGAGGCAGGAGAGAGGATGGAGAGAGGCTGGAGGGAGGATGGAGAGAGGATGGAGAGAGGCAGGAGAGAGGATGGAGAGAAGGTGGAGAGAGGATGGAGAGAAGGTGGAGAGAGGATGGAGAGAAGGTGGAGAGAGGATGGAGAGAGGATGGAGAGAGGATGGAGGGAGGATGGAGAGAGGATGGAGAGAGGATGGAGAGAGGATGGAGAGAGGATGGAGAGAGGATGGAGAGAGGATGGAGAGAGGATGGAGAGAGGATGGAGAGAGGATGGAGAGAGGATGGAGAGAGGATGGAGAGAGGATGGAGAGAGGATGGAGAGAGGATGGAGAGAGGATGGAGAGAGGATGGAGAGAGGATGGAGAGAGGATGGAGAGAGGATGGAGAGAGGATGGAGAGAGGATGGAGAGAGGATGGAGAGAGGATGGAGAGAGGATGGAGAGAGGATGGAGAGAGGATGGAGAGAGGATGGAGAGAGGATGGAGAGAGGATGGAGAGAGGATGGAGAGAGGATGGAGAGAGGATGGAGAGAGGATGGAGAGAGGATGGAGAGAGGATGGAGAGAGGATGGAGAGAGGATGGAGAGAGGATGGAGAGAGGATGGAGAGAGGATGGAGAGAGGATGGAGAGAGGATGGAGAGAGGATGGAGAGAGGATGGAGAGAGGATGGAGAGAGGATGGAGAGAGGATGGAGAGAGGATGGAGAGAGGATGGAGAGAGGATGGAGAGAGGATGGAGAGAGGATGGAGAGAGGATGGAGAGAGGATGGAGAGAGGATGGAGAGAGGATGGAGAGAGGATGGAGAGAGGATGGAGAGAGGATGGAGAGAGGATGGAGAGAGGATGGAGAGAGGATGGAGAGAGGATGGAGAGAGGATGGAGAGAGGATGGAGAGAGGATGGAGAGAGGATGGAGAGAGGATGGAGAGAGGATGGAGAGAGGATGGAGAGAGGATGGAGAGAGGATGGAGAGAGGATGGAGAGAGGATGGAGAGAGGATGGAGAGAGGATGGAGAGAGGATGGAGAGAGGATGGAGAGAGGATGGAGAGAGGATGGAGAGAGGATGGAGAGAGGATGGAGAGAGGATGGAGAGAGGATGGAGAGAGGATGGAGAGAGGATGGAGAGAGGATGGAGGGAGGATGGAGAGAGGATGGAGGGAGGATGGAGAGAGGATGGAGGGAGGACGGAGAGCAGATGGAGGGAGGACGGAGGGAGGATGGAGAGAGGATGGAGAGAGGATGCAGGGAGGATGGAGAGAGGATGGAGAGAGGATGGAGAGAGGATGGAGGGAGGATGGAGAGAGGATGGAGAGAGGGTGGAGAGAGGATGGAGAGAGGATGGAGGGAGGACGGAGGGAGGACGGCGAGAGGCAGGAGAGAGGGTGGAGAGGCCCGAGACTCGTCCGGGGCTCACCCGGAGCTCACCAGGGGCTCACCTGGGACTCACCTGGGACACACTTGGACACACCTGGGACATGCCCAGAACACAGCTGAGATACATCCGGGACACACCTGGGGCACACTCACGGGGCACCTGGGGCTCACCTCGGTGCAGCCTTGCCGGTCTTGCTCTGGTGGGCAGTAGACGCTCAGTACCTACAGTAAGGGAACAAATGTCGAGGGAGTGATGGGGGTTGGTGACAGTTAAAGAAGGGAGGAGTGAAGGGCCACAGAAATGCAGGACGCCCCAGCCAGAAGAGGCCAGGCAGCCGGCCTCCAGGGCGGGAGGGAGGGCTCTAGGGGCAGGGAGGCTCTGCAGGGGTGGGAGAGACGGCGGCCTCTGCAGCAGCTGGGGAGGCAGAAGAGAGTGCTCGTCACGGAGAAGGCGGGTGGGCACGTCCAGCGGCGCTTCCTAGCAGGTGACCTTGGGCCGGTGGCTGCAACCGCGTCCTGCCTTTTCTTTACCCGCCAGGGATCCGATGGGACAGCAGCCGCCTCACAGGCGTGGCTGGAGCCCTTTCCTCAGCGTTCCTGACTCTGTGTCCCGAGCCAGGGCCTCCCAGTGGCGCCAGGCACTCGAGTCACCTGGAGAAATAAAGCTCGGCTTCGGCGGGCCCGGTGCGGGGCTGGGACTGAGGTCAGGACGCAGCCCGAGAGGCAGGCTCTGAGGACAGCGAAGCCCGCTGGATGAACTCGGAGCTCCCTCCGGGGAGGCACAGGGTGAACAGCCTTAGATGTGTTTATCACGGGGCTTACAGGCTGAAGAGCGAACCCGGCGAGGGAGACACGTACACAGAGCTTCCTAAACTCATCGGGTCCTTTTCCAAAATTAAAGTTTTATTGAGAGTAACTGTAGACTCACGTGCAGTTATAAGAAGTAATGCAGAGACCCCCGTGCCCTCGCCCCGTCCCCTCGCCCCGTCCCCCAGCGACAGCATCTCCCCCACTTAGTGCAGGATCAAAGCACATATACCGACGTGGACTCAGCCAGCACTCAGGAACCCCAACACCACATGGTCCCCTTTTATAGACAGCCACCCCTTCCCACCCTGACACTGTCCTGAACCTTGATAACCACTCAACTGTTCTCCATTTCCATAAAGCTGTCATTTCAAGAATGTTATATGTTGCAGTCCATGGGGTCACAAACAGTCAGACACAACTCAGCAGCTGAAAAATAACTCCACGTAAGTTCAGTTCAGTTCAGTCACTCAGTCGTGTCCGACTCTTTGCGACCCCATGAATTGCAGCACGCCAGGCCTCCCTGTCCATCACCAACTCCCGGAGTTCACTCAAACTCACGTCCATCGTGGAGTCTCACGTTATATAACTTCGGGGACTGGCTCTGTTCACTCAGCGTGACTCCCTGGAGGCAAGCAGGTGGCTTGCCTACCCGCAGCTGAGTGGTATTCCACGGTGTGGGTGGACGATGGCTGGTTTAATCATTCACTTGTTGAAGGACATCTAGGTTGATTCCAATTTGGGCTATGGTAAATAAAGCTGCTATAAACATACAGATATCCATACAGATATAAAATTTAATTTCCCTGGGATTAATGCCCGAGAGCGTTGCTGGGTCACGTGGTACTTGCAATATTTGCATGTTTAATTTTTTAAGAAACCGGCAAACTTTTCCCCAGATGGTGCAGGAGGAGATGGTTGGATAACATCACCAACACAATGGACATAAGTTGAATAGACTCTGAGAGATAGTGAAGGACAGGGAAGCCTGGTGTGCTGAAGTCCAGAGGGTCACAGAGAGTCGGACACGACTGAGCGGCTGAGCAACAGCTGCCTATGTTCCATTCCCGCCAGCAGCATACGAGGGACCCAGTTTCTCGGCATCCTCACCAGCATGTGGAGTTGTCGCTATTTTTCATTTCAGCTCTTGTGATAGGTGGCACCCCACTGTGGTTTTAATTTGCATTTCCTCACTGGCCAGTTATGTTGAACATTTATGCAGGTGTTCATTTCCCATCTACGTATCCTCTTTGGTGAAATATCTCTTCACGTCTTTTGACCACATTCTAACTGGACTGCTTGCTTTTCTGATGTTGTATTTGAAGTCCAATTTTTCAGTTTTTTTCTTATAAATTGTGATTTTGGTGTCAAGTCTAAAAACTCTCTGTCTTAAGCCTAGTTCTTAAAGATTTTCTCACATTTTTTTTTCTAAAAGTTTTATACTTTTACATGTAAATCCATGACCATTTTGAGTTAATTTTTTTGCAAGCTGTGATCTAGGTCACGGTTATTGGACGTTCAGTTGCTCAAGCTCCATGTGTTAAAAAGGTCATCTTTGCTTCAGTGAACGTCTTTGACGCTGTTGTCAAAGTCTGTGGGTGCATGTGTGTGGATCTGCTTCTGAGTTTCTGTTGTGTTTACGGGTCTCTGTCCCTCACTGTCTTGATGATGTGTTTATATCTGTCCTTGCAGCCTTGGAGTTGTGTAGATCAAGTCTTCCTACCTTATTTTTCATTTTTAAAATATTTTCTAAAAAAGTAAGTATTTCAAATAAAGAATAAAATATTTAACTTTTCTAGCTCCTTGGCCTTTCTAGATAAATCTTAGAGTAGCCCTGTCCCTAGATACAAAAAAGATCTTGCTCGGATGTTGACAGAAACCGTGTTAAGACAGTATATCAGTTTGGGGAGTACGGACATCTGTGTAGAGTCTTGCAACCTGTGAGCACACCATGTGTCTGCGTTTATGTAGATTTCTGTCTCATTGTCACTTGTGGTCTTCAGTACAGAAGTCCTGTACATGTCCTGTTAGATTAGCACCTAAGTAACTCCTTCTTGTTTTGAGCAGTAGCTTTCTAGAGTCTCTTGTGTGTGCCTTTGAAATCCGGAAGCTTGACTGCCATGTGGCAGGGGCGGGGCGCCTTGTTAGCAGTCCTCTCGGCTTCTTGGATCTGAAGGCTCACTCCTCGCCCCCCTTAATTCTGCCCTTGCGGAACCCCGACCACTCGGGCGTCAGTCTTCACCACGCCTGGGCACCGAGCTCGGCACAATTTTTTCTGGCTCTAGTTTCTCTCTATTTGTTCAAACCTGGAAACTTCTATTTTTTTTCTTCCATGCCCCTGATTCTCTCCCCGCTCCCCTCCCCTCTGCTGAGGAATATATTCCTGAGCTTTCTAGTCTGGCCTCTGTATTTTTTTAATCTAAAGTTTCCATTTGGTTCTTCTCTGTTTCTTTGGTTCCTTTCCTTAAACTCCCTGCTTCTGTTTTCCCATTTGTTTCAAGCATGTTCACAGATGCTCACTGGAGCCTTTCCACTGGGGCAGCTTCACAACATGTCGATGATGCCAGCCTTTGTCACCCCAGTCTTGACACCTATTGACTCTCCTGTTTTGATTCCCTTTGAGATCTTCCTGGGTCTTGCTCTGATCAGGGATCATCCACTGGGCATCTCGCTATCAGCTAGCCCTTCGGTTTCCGCTGACTCCTCGGACCCCCTGCGGCAGTGAGGGGGTGGCCCCCAGGTGGGAACCTGGGGTGAGCCCCACATGGCCTGGGGCGCACCCTCTTCGGGGGTCCTCTGCTCAGGTCGTCCCGCAGGCATGCTGGGCAGGAAGCGGCCCTCTCCCAGTGGCCCCCAGCCATGGACACGTGTCCTGAGGAGCTCACTGTGATAGCACGTGTGCAGCTCAGCACACGCGTCCGTGCTTGTGGGAATTCAGAGGCCGAGTGTGAGGGCTCGGCCCCGAGACTGAGCCCGGCATCTGCCCTGCCCAGGCCAGGGCTGGCAGCTGCCACCCTGCGCCTCGAGCCTCCTCGCCTGGGGTCCCAGCTCCACACGTGTGGACAGCGAGACCGAAGCCCGAGGCCACACTCTGCGTCTCTACCGCCCTGGAGTTCCAAAGCCGGGACTGGGAACAGGATGCAGGAAAGCGCCTGGGATCCGCCCATTAAGAAACCCGAGAGATTATGAGTCCAAGCTAAAACGCTACAGTTCCCGGTGAATTTCTATCATTTTGCTGACAAACTCTAAATCACCCTAAAGAAAATGGCGCAGTGACTGAGGGATTTTCATAATTCTTACCCTGGAAGAAACCGTCCGATCTGACCCTGTGGGTCCCTCGGAGTGAGAAGGACAGTGGGCAACTGGCCAGCTAGAGCTGAGGGCGATCCCCGCCAACCCAGCCAGTTCTGACGTGTCTGTGAAGGGGCCTGTGGCCCATCACCCCTGCCTGCTGTGGCCTCATTGTGGAGGAGGGCGTCACATCCCTGGGCGATGTCCGCTCCCCGGGGAGCCGAGCTCACGGCCCCGGCTGCGGAGCCGCCAAGGCTTCTTGGTTCTGAGCACACACTGCAGGGGCCTGGGGGTGGTCCAGACCCTCAGGCCACCCGCAGGTCAGCCCGCTCAGCAGCTCGGGGCTGGGACCAGGGTCAGAGGCTCCCCAGGCGGCTCGGATGCGGCTCCGGGCGGCGTGTCCGCTGCCCAGATGCGGCTTTGGTCCTGCCACTGCAGTCGAGGCCCCCAGGAGTCCCCGGCCCACCGGGCCCACCTGGGTCAGAGCCTGCCTTTGAACAGCACACCCGGGGCCTGGCATCGCTGAGCGAAGAGGCGCCTTGCTGTGGGGCGGTGCGTCCCTCTGCGGCTCTCAGGGCAGCACGTGAGTCGTCACCCGAGCGCGCTCGAGTGTCGGGAGCCCTGAGCCCCCAGCCCACCTCCCGGGGCGCCGGTGAACTTGGCTTTCCAGCAGCAGCAGTGACAGAGACACTGTCAGGGACAGAGAGCCCCCGGCTCCCGCCCCTCCAGGGGGCCCGCCGTCGACCTCAGGCTCCTGCCCCTTCAGCTCGAGCCTCTCGGCCACGGCTGGGCGCCAGGTCCAGGCACGGCCTGGCCGACCTGCTCTCCTGCCAGCCCCTCCCGAGCGCCTGCTGGTCTCCTTGCTTGCTTGTTATCAGAGCAGATAAAGTTCCCGCCAAGGGCACGCGCGAGGAGGGGCTGGTGGGGGGGCACTGCCCCGACATGCCCGGGGAGGCGGCAGAGGGCACCTTAACGGCAGGGCCGATAACACCTGCCAGGACCTCCCTCAGCTGGGCGCCGCGGTGCCCTTGGGCTCCGAGGAGGAGACCTTAAAAGCTGGGCGCACGGCCTCCCTGCAGCCCCGGCAACAGCAGTCAGCAATGGCGGCGCTGCAGGAGAAGAAGTCGTGCGGGCAGCGGATGGAGGAGTTCCAGCGCTACTGCTGGAATCCGGACACTGGGCAGATGCTGGGCCGCACGCTGTCCCGCTGGGGTCTGTGCGGGGCCCGGGAGAGGGCAGATGCTGGGCCGCACGCTGTCCCGCTGGGGTCTCTGAGCAGGGTCCGGGAGAGGGCAGGGGCTGCCCCGCAGCTGCCAGGGGCTACTAGTCCCGGGGTCCCGACCAAGCCCCCCCAGCCTCCCGTCCCCGCCAGCCAACCCCAAAGGCCTGCCCAGGCCCTGACACCCCTGAGCCCGGGTACCAGAGAGTGGAGGGCAGCTGAGGAGGGCAGCTGAGGATCAGCCCTGGATTTCAGAGCAGCGGGTTTAAAGCTAGGTTCCCAAAACTGCAATCTTTAAGAAGAACTTTAAGTGAAGGGGTGCGGGGTTACTGGGGTGAGCATGTTGCGGGAGCAGGTGAGTGCCCACCCGAGACGTGAGGCGGTGGGCACACGCACGCTCCCGGCGCCCGAGCTCCTGACCCGCCTCTGCCCGCAGTGTGGATCAGCCTCTACTACGTGGCCTTCTACGTGGTCATGACGGGCATCTTCGCCCTCTGCATCTACGTGCTTATGTGCACCATCGACCCCTACACGCCCGACTACCAGGACCAGCTCAAGTCGCCAGGTAACCTGCGGCAGGCCCGGCTCCGCCGACCCCTTGGGGAAGCCGTGGAGGCACAGGCACCAGGGGACCAGGAGGTAGGGGGCGGGTGTCCAGCACCGAGGCCGCTCTCCCGGGGGATCCTCACCTCCTCGCTGGCAGGAGGCCAGCAGACCCAGGGCTGGGGTCTTGTCTAAGGCGGGCAGCCGCTTGCCGTGTGACAGGCCTGTGTCGCTGCCCAAACAAGGGAAAGCGCTGGGGAGACGCGCGGGCGGGGGACAGGCGGGCAGCCCCTCTGAAGCCTGGGGACGGCATCTGGACCAAGACCTCCGCACGCAGCCCGCTGAACCGGGCTGAGGGCAGACAGCAAAACAGAGAGAGGCGGGAAGGGTGCGGAATGAGGCTCAGTTTTTCCAGCCCAGCGACTCGGTGTTTGTCAACCCTGCATCCTTAGTGCCTTCCGAGGAAGAAAATAATCCAAGACCACCCAAGCGCAGTGCTGAGCTGTGCCTGGAGGTGGCGGGCCCGCCACCCTGAGCTTCGTCCACAAATCCTCGTGACAGCTGGGCTCAATATTTACAATCAACAAACCGATCAAACGTGGAGGATCTCAGTGCAATCTCAGAACAGGACGTAGGAGGAGGATCTCAGTGCAATCTCAGAACAGGACGTAGTAGACTACAGGCTTGAAACCACACCCTGATAGGGTTTGTCTCAAACCCGCAGGCTGGCAGGCAGGGTGAGGGGCAGGCCTGTTGCAGAGGGAACCCTGGGGCCTAACCAGGCCTTGTGCACCTGAGCGGCCCCCTGGCTACTGTGCAGTGTCCGGGCCTTCCCGGGCGCACCGGGGGAGGGCAGGGGCCTTCGAAGCCCTGGCCCCAGCATACTGGGCGCTGCCCCGCCTAGGGCAGGCCAGCAGCACCTCACACAGCCTAAATGTACAGCCAGACCCCAGGCATTGCGTCCTCTCTCCAGGGGTGACCTTGAGGCCGGACACCTACGGGGACAAAGGCCTGGACATCTCCTACAACGTGTCTGACAACAGGACCTGGACAGGGCTCACACAGGCCTTGCGGCACTTCCTGGCGGGTAAGGGGCGACCCGGGCCCTGGTCTCCACTCTCTTTTCCAGAGGAGCTGGGTGGGGGGCGGGCTGCTGCTCGGGCAGGACCACAGGTGCGTCCCCCACAGGCTACTCGCCTGCAGCCCAGGAGGACAACATCAACTGCACGTCCGAGAGGTACTTCTTCCAGGAGCGCTTCCTGGCCCCGAACCACACCAAGTTCTCCTGCAAGTTCACAGCGGACATGCTGCAGAACTGCTCCGGCCAGCCTGACCCCACCTTCGGTTTTGCAGAGGGAAAGCCGTGCTTCATTATCAAGATGAACAGGGTGAGTGTCAGGGCAGAAGGGAGAAGGGCCCCTGCCCTCCGCCCCTCCAGCCAGGCTGGCTGGGGAGCCTGCAGCCCCTCACCCGGAAGTGGCCGTCCGGACTCCCCACCTGCTTGACTGGTGAGCCGCAGAGCCCAGGGCAGTCCTGTGCGCAGGACGGCTGGGAAAAGCCAGGCGGTCAGCATGGGGAGGGCGCCTGGGAACCCACCGGGGCCAGGCGCTGCGGGACGGACCGAGAGGACCCAGCAAGCCTCGGGAGGCCGCCCACGATGGACGGGGACCCAGGGGGCGCGGGATCTGGCAGGGGTGATGCTGTTCACTTTCCTCTCTGAGAGGCGGCGGAGGCCATAGGCCTGTGCTCCGGCCGGGGTCTGTTCCCTGGTGGGCATGCAGAGCAGGAAGGCCGGGGTCCCTGTGAGTGAGGCGGGTGCTACCCTGGGCCCTGGGCACCAGCATAGGGACCCAGGGGCCGGGGCTTTCAGAGGCGGAGCCAGGCGGGGTGGGGAGGCGCAGGGGGGCAGCCGCACACAGGCGGGAGGCGGATGCCGCAGCTTGGGCTCTGCCACCCGGCAGCCAAGACCGCAGGCTTGGAGCAGGAGGGGGCACACCTGCTGCGTCCTCAGAGCAGACTCCCCAGGCCCCCCCGCCCCCTGCACTCACAGCCGCTCCCTTGCAGATCGTCAAGTTTCTCCCCGGCAACAGCACGGCCCCCAGGGTGGACTGTGCCTTCCTGGTGAGTGACCCACGGGCACGGCCGTCCTGTTTGGGCTGGGAACCCCTCGGGAAACCCTGATCAGGTTTCCCCTAAAAACGTCTCAGGGTCGCCTAGTAAACCAGGTGCGCGGGTGGCGGGAACCTGAGTGGCTTTTATCACAGGGATGAAGACCCAGTAAGAAACCGCACTTTGTTTTGGTTCAAAACAGCATCTGAGACAGCATATCCCCAGCACACTTCAGGACGTCTGTGGCGATTTGGA
This sequence comes from Cephalophus harveyi, assembly GCA_006410635.1. Taxonomy (NCBI): domain Eukaryota; kingdom Metazoa; phylum Chordata; class Mammalia; order Artiodactyla; family Bovidae; genus Cephalophus; species Cephalophus harveyi. The sequence continues at coordinate 574,326 of SJYT01071124.1, read as the reverse complement.
AAACCCAACTCACTTCCACCACCCTCTTTTGTCCTTTTCTTTGCTTATTTACAAAACGATGCTGATTAACACCAGCGCTGTTGATTAACAGTGTGAGTTTACATGCTGCCAAGAATTGCCATTAATTTAGACCTCTTTTTCTCAAAATGAGTTTTTAAGTACCACATGAATAAGACCCAATTTGTCTTCACTGAGCGCTTTCTACAGTTTGCTCTGTCGCGCCTGGGCCCGGGCTCTGGGCCGTCTGCGGGGGCCCCGGGGCGACCGCACAGTCTGTGCCACCCCCCGGCCGCAGGGTGCGTCCTGCCCCAGCTTCCCATTTCCAGCTCCCCTGACTGCATGCGTGAGGCTGACTTGACGTCTTAGCAGACACGACCGTGCCCCTTCCTGCTCTCGGACGGGCCCGGGCTCCGCGGGCCGTGCGCGGACGCTGACGGTGGACGGGGGCAGCCCCGGCAGCAGGCGGGCGCGCGCCCCGGGGGCTGCCGCCCCACACGCTCGGCCCTGTCCCCCCTTCTGCCCTAAGCGGGTTTAATCTGGAAGGTGCGACTTTGGTAAGGCACCGGAGTCTTATGAACAAACAAGCCACACCAGGAGCGGATTCCCGGTTGAGGAAACAGACTAGGCCTGGCTTACGCCAACCGCTCGGGCAGCCACCGGCTCTGCACACGCGCGCACACACGAACACCCGTGCTCACATGCAGACACGCACGCAGAGCACGCACGGAGACACACGCACGTGCGTACGCCCGGCCCGGCCTTTCTCGCAGCGGCTTCTCGCCCGCAGGACCAGCACCGGGACGGCCCGGCTCTGCAGGTGGAGTACTTCCCGCCCGCCGGCTCCTTCAGCCTGCACTACTTCCCCTACTACGGGAAGAAGGCCCAGGTAGGTGGGCCCCGGGCCCGACAGCAGCCGCCGCGCACGAAGGGACGGCCGGTGGCGTTTGCCTGTGAAAGGAAGCCAGGCTGTACTTAGCCCACCCTAACCGCTTAACCTCCGGGGGTCTCCCAAGCCCACGTTCTCATCCAAAAGTGACATCAAATCTCATTTTTACCTTCCAAGGGCCTCCTTAGACAACTGCATATCCGCCTAAAATCACTGTCCGCAAAGCTCTTGCTTCCTCCTCTGTGCTGCTTAATTTTTATCGGGTATAGCTTGACCTCGCATTTGTCACAGTCCATCCCTCTGGGCCGGGTCTCCTCATTTCTAAGCAGGAGACGTCTGTAACTCAGTGAGAGCCCCGCCTCTGTGCTGAGAACCCCGCCGCGCTCCCAGCCGCCCTCTCACGAGGACCCTAACCGGCGTCTCTTCAGCCCCACTACAGCAACCCGCTGGTGGCCGCGAAGCTCCTCAACGTCCCCAAGAACAAGGAGGTGGTTGTCGTGTGCAAGATCCTGGCGGAGCATGTGACCTTCGACAACCCCCACGACCCCTACGAGGGGAAGGTGGAGTTCAAGCTGACGATCCAGAAGTAGCGGGGCCCGGGCTGGCCCCCAGGCACAGGGCGACCCCAACGCCTCGTCCAGCGGAACCCGGCACCAGGGCGGCTCAGCACCAGACAGCCCCGCGCCAGGCTCGCACCATCAAGATCCCATCAGACCTCTTACCTTTCAGGCAGATTTGTAGCCTCAAAAAACAGGCTCACACAAGGACCATAAGGCGGCGGCTGCACAGCTAAGACGCGGGAAGACGCGCCCCGGCCGCGTGGGCCGCACCGTTTGCGCTGTAACTCGCTGTTCCTGTGCCTGACTCTGAGCACCAGGAACCTGGCTTAGGACTTCAGGCGTTCTGGACTCTGGCTTTAAAAAATACAACTCCTAAACTGTAAAAATCAAGTTTATTAAATTTCACTCTTAACCTACATCAAAGAGTCATGTCTTTCCTGATGATGGGGAAGAGTTAACTGAAAAAATGGAATGAACTAAAATTTAATTAGTTAACTTAAAAAGAACTAACTAAAATTAACTAAAAAATTCTCTTTCTATAACACTTTCAACTGCAAGACGGGTAACTTATGTACCAGCGTGGGAGGGGCTGCCCCAACGACGCAGCCAGGATGCAGAGTGTGGCCACGTGGTGGAGCCTGGACCCCAGAGGTGGCCTTCCTCCCAGCACAGTCTCCCCTCCAACCTCCAGGGCGGGGGTCTCCAGCCCCAGACCGTTCAGAAGCCCCCAAAACCAGAACATTCTGTCCCAACGACATATCTGCTATTATTATCTGTCACCCAGAGCCCCCAGAGGAAGCCCCATGGAGCCAGGGGACAGGGGCCCTGGGCTGGGGACGTCCTCCCTGCTGACCCCGCAGTGGCAACTCTGAGCCGCCTGGGAAATGTCAGGCCAGGGGCCAGGCCATCTTGGGGATGCCACGACACACAAGAGGCCGGAGATCAGGGGTATGGTCACCCCGGAAATGACTCCAAGGTCTCGATGGGGCCCGTGGGGGTCCACACGCAACAGGCAGCCTGCCCAGGTTCCCCCTACAGACCCCTGAACGCGGGGCTGCTGACCCAGTTCGGGGGGGAATTGGTCCAGCAGCTGAGGGGCTGTCCCTGAGGGGGCAGGGAGGGGAGTCCCCGGCCTCAGGACTAGCTCTAGCCGGCCACAAGGCGCCCGTGGACAGGAGGGCCGCACCTGCCCGTCAGGTTGCTGCTGAATACACAGGTTGACCAGCCCCTAGGGGAGGGGAGGCCGGGCTCCGGGGTCAGAGGTCAGAGGCCTGGGTTCAAGTCTGGATGCTTCTCCCACCAGGCCTCACACCACCATCAGCGAGGCCTCAGGTGGCTGCTGGGGCCTTGCGGGAGCTTGCAGACACCCCCCTAGGGACCGCCGCTGCGCTAACACCAGAGTCGGGGCTTGGCCCGAGCCGCCCCAGGCCGTCCTGTCCGCAGAACTCAGCAGTCACTAGCTTATAACTGTGACCACCCCAAGAGGCCACAGGCCACCATCGCGGGGACACGGGGCGGAAGGAGGCCGGCGTGGAAGCCCTGAGGCGTGGCACTCCAGGATGACCGGGCTGCGGCCGAGTGCCCGCCAGGAAGGGCGCTGAGGTGAGGATGCCAGCGCCTCACCCTTGCCCACGCTCCCTACCCCCGCCCCAGACCCTCAGTCCCCGCCCCGGGCTGTGTCAGCTCCGCAGAGCCCTGGACGAGCAGGAGCGCCCGCTGGGGACGCAGCTGCAGCTGTGCTGGGCCTGTCCTCACCCGCGGGGTCCACCCTCGGGCACACGCGGCCCGCCTCACCCTGCACGCGAACCGCACTCACTCTGCACGCGGCCCGCCTCACCCTGCACGCGGTCTGCACTCACCCTGCACACGGCCCACCTCCCCGCACGCGGCCCACCTCACCCACATGCAGCCCGCCTCACCCACTCGTGACTGTCCCTCACCCACACGCGGACCGCCTCACCCACACGCGGCCCGCTTCACCCACTCGTGACTGTCCCTCACCCACACGCGGCCCGCCTCACCCACACGCGGCCCGCCTCGCCCACTCGTGGCCCTGACGCTGCCCCTCCCTCTGCCGCATCCCTCAGCACACAAGTCCACCACCGTCGGGAGGACGGGATGAGCTGCCACACTCTGGGGACAGGACTGCTCGAGTCCACACCTTGTACTGAAACTTTGCTCGTAACTTCAGACAACCTGAATAAAGCACTGACCTTGCCCATCTACCATCTTACTCTTTTCTGAAAGTCAAAGCCTTAAACTCTGTTTCAGCTCCCGCGATCAAGGAGGGTGAGGAACAGCTGGCCTGGTCATCTTCCTGCAGGCCCATCCCCTGCGAGGGCATCACCCCCGTCCTTCCGCCCCAGCTTCCCCACGCTTTTGACCTTTTGGGGATGTGTCTGCAAAGGTCATGCTTCATAAGGATTCAGTCATTAAAGGTAGTGGTAATATTCACATATCCTAGGTTGTGTCTCAGTTCAGTTCGGTCGTGTCCGACTCTCTGCAACCCCATGGACTGCAGCACACCAGGCCTCCCTGTCCATCACCAACTCCTAGAGCTTACTCAAACCCACGTCCATTGAGTCGGTGATACCATCCAACCATCGCATCCTCTGTCATTTCCTTCTCTTCCTGCACCCAATCTTTCCCAGCATCAGGGTTCTTTTCAGATGAGTCCGTTCTTTGCATCAGGCGGCCAAAGTACTGAAGCTTCAGCTTCAGCATCAATCCTTTCAATGAATATTCAGGACTGATCATATTTAGGTCATGTCTTTTTTACAACCACATGGACTGCAGCCCACCAGGCTCCTCTGTCCATGGAATTCTCCAGGCAAGAATACTGGAGTGGGTTGCCATTTTATCCTCCAGGGGATCTTCCTGACCCATAGACAGAAGCCACGTCTCCTGTATTGAAGGCGGATTCTTTGCCACTGGGCCACCTGGGAAGCCCCAGGGTGATGAGTACGGTTCTTCCAAAAATAAGACAAGGAACAGACGCTCTCCCCACCACCAGCCAGAGAGGAGGCGCCACGTTGGCCATGTCCCGGGGCCCACCTTCCTTACTCGCCCCCGGGGCAGCGCAGGAGAGACTGGGGCCGTGGCGGGCCCTGCATCTACCGCAGGGCCTGCACCCCCCTCCCTGCAGGAAAGGGCCTGGTGGGGGCAGATGAGCTCCAGAGAGCATCCCGAATCACAGGGACACGCAGCTTGTTTAAAATGCCCATGCGCACTTTATTAATAAAAACTAACAGTGCCAAGTTAAACAAGTCAAACAATTAAAGTCTCTTTATTCCACAAAATATTACAGAAAAGTTTATTTGTGTTCCAATAAAAAGACTATTATTTTAGAACAGGCAGCTAACAGCAAATGTGCAGTTAATGGTTCTTGGTGAATACATTTTAAAAGAGACTACTGCCTGTCCTGAAATCCTTTTTCTTTTTATAAAAAAAGAACTATTAAAAATGATTGACAAATTTTGAGTTAAAAAACTGTTAAAACATTCTCTATATTTAATTTCAACTTTATAATAGATTACAGGAAGATGCTTACGAAACAAATACAACATTTGTTTCAGTACGTGTCTTAAATGATAGACTTATAAGTATGTAAACAACTATATAATAAAAAGTTTCCAAACGCTGCCTGTAAGAAATCAGGCAAATTTTACCATAAGCAATAAACCTTTCCAAGCCTCAGTTTCCAGAGCTGCACCAGCACGGCAGTAAACTCTTACCAAACAAAACGAAAACAGAAAGGGGCCTTGCGCTCCATGTGCTGCGACACAGAGCAAAGCCGAAGGGGACCCTCTGGAGTCACGCAGTCAATATAACTTAAGGGAAACAAAGTCATAACAAAACGTCGAGAAGCAGAGCCGGGCGCTGCCGGCCCACGGGGCCCCCCAGGGCGCTGCGCCGGGCCCGCCACACGGCGTGGACGCAGCACAACTTCTCCAGCAAACTCGGCAAACTCTGAGGGGGCAAAATGGACTCTGAACTTAAAAACAGCAAACAAAAACACAAAATCCGCAAGAGCAGAGGTCGTGCATCGGTGTCAAACACAGGCGGCTCGTCGGGACCCCCGGAGCACAGCAAGCGGCTTGTCAGAAGCGCCCTGAGCCCGGGTCGGCGAGCTCTTCTGGCAGGAGGGCGCGGATCGCAGGTCTCTCCCCGGGCGCTCCCGGCCGCGGGCGGCGGCTCAGTCCTCCTCCTCGTTCTCGTTGAAGTCCTCGTCATCCTCGTCGTCCTCGCCGACGCATGACACCGGCGTCTCCACCCGGGACCCGCTGTACTGCGACCCACTGGAGCTCGTGGCCAGCGCCCCGTCTGCGCCGTTGGCCAGGTCGCTGCAAGGACAGGGACGTAAGGGGCCGCACGCCCAGCAGCACGGAACCCGCCTCTCCCAGGCTGAGCTCACCGTCACCCTGGTCCAGCACGACGGAGCGGGCGGCTCGGGTGGGCTCCTGTTTCTCACCGCGCCAGGAGCAGAAGCCCCAGCGCACCAACTGAGACCCCGAGACCCTCCTCCAAACTGCCCGCTACGCCCTCCAGGGAGGAAAGGAGTGGGGCGTGTGAGGCACGTGCGTGCATTCACGCGTGTCCACACGGTTTTCCAACACTCAGCATGTTTTCCTTTTAGGAGAAAACCACACACGTGTGTCAATACCTTTTACTACTGTTTACTGATGCTGCCCAACAAAACCTAGGATGTATCAGGCTCTCTGACAAAGTAACCCCATATCTGGGAAACCCCCATCTAGCGACCACATCGGAAAGAGTGGAAACAGAGGCTACGGCTGCCTGCAGCCGGGAGGCCCTGAATGCACCAGAGAGGGTGGCTCAGTGAAGCAGGGCCCCGGTGACCGCTTTCCTTCCGAAACGGTGCTGGCTTTCATCGTGCTAAAAACACTGACGAGAGCCCGAAAGTTCATTAACAGAGAGATTTTTTAAAGAAGCAGCTTTAGAAAATACCCAAATTCCACCTCCCGGAATAACCAGTGTTCAGACTTTACAGGCTGGGCCATGCACAGTGGCAGACTCAGAATCTAAATCAGCCTCTGTCAGAACGCAGCCCGGCGCAGGCAGCCCGCGAGGGGCTGGGCCACGCAGTGGCAGACTCAGAATCTAAAACTAAATCAGCCTCTGTCAGAACGCAGCCCGGCGTAGGCAGCCCGCGAGGGGCTGGGCGCTGGGGCCCGCACAGGGAGCCTGCCCACCGCTCGGGCGCGCTGCGGCTGAGCTGGGGTCGCGTGGAGGCCACACAGCACCGTGGCCGCCGAGCCTTCGAGGCAGGGCCACACAGGATTTACGAGCCAATCCGGTTTTGTTGGACCTACATGCTGCTGATCTCACGTGTATGAGAAACAAGACGTTCTTTACCGTTCAGGATTGATATAAACATGTATGACGCCCAACATGATACAAGACCACTGTTCTGTCCACACTCACCCGGAAATCACCTCATGCCTATCTTTAAAAGCCAGGAGGAACGCCAAGGCCTGACCCGGCCCTGCTCCGGGGGCCTGTGAGGTCACGGCTCAAACACACTTTGACTGAAATGATAAAAGTCCCTTCAACACGCAGAGGAATGCACGCAGTAAACGGTAACACAAGAAAAAGCAACGAACAATACTACATGTACATTGTGACTTCAAGCCTGTTGAAAGAAAAGGAAAAAAAAATAGACGGAGAAGCAGCCTGTCACTCAGGCCGCCGGCCACGCAGTTCAGGTGGCTTTGCCACCACTGCGCTGAGCTACTTTACTGGAAAATAAAACCCATGCGCCGCCACTGATCTCTGGGCGGGGATCTCATCAGGACAAACAGGTTCTCTGCCCAGAGCACGAGCTCCGGACGCCCCCGGGGCCCTGGGGTGTCCGCGGCGCAGGGAGCCCCGCTCCCAGCAGGACGGAGGCCGCTCACAGGAGACCGGGCTTCCCGCCGGGGAAGGGGCCGCGCGGCTCCGGGGGCGCAGTTACCTGGCAGACAGCCGCGTGCCGTTAGAGGCCGACACTGCCGACGCGACAAGCACACCGCCGAGGGACCCCTGAGCCATTTCTGCAAAGAGGAAGAAAACGAGGCAAACGTCAGGAGGCAGCGCCCACAGGACTCAGACAGGGCCGATGGCGCCCGGCAATGACGGCACTGCAGGGCCGGGGAGGGACAGGCCTCCAGGAGATGGCCAGGCCAGGCCAGGCCAAGGGGGGACAGATGTGTATAAGAGACAGCTTTTATCACAGGGATGAATGTTGCTTTAGAACGAGTAGCTTTTTGTCTTTAAGGACAGTCGCACAGCTGACCTCTGAGTAAAACTGTTTCACGTTACTTTGCTTTTGGAGGAAAGGATCCAGGCAACAGTGGACCACAGCACAGGGCTGCCCACAGCCACATTTAGCAGCAGGGGGAGAGGCTGGAAGACCCGCCCGTTTCCTGGGGTTCCACAAACAGTACTTTCCAGCACGGACGATGCGCTTAGAAGCCGTAGCCCAACCCCTCAGTGGAGCCACCCCTCCCAGAACTTAGGGCGGCTGCCCGCGGCCTGGCCTCTTGAGGCCACACGGGAGATGTGTATAAGAGACAGCCCCCGAACCCTGAGCCCCCACCCCCCTTGCTTCTGCGCCCCGCGGGCGGGTGACCCCCCGCCCCCCTTGCTTCTGCCCTCCGCGGGCGGGTGACCCCTCGGCCACTGGCCTGTCACGTAAGGCTCCAGCGCCTTCGGCACCAAGCTCCTGGCCACCCTCAGGTCCTCTGGGGAGCAGCTGCCGGACTCCAGCCCGCAGGCCATGCCCATGCGCTTCAGCACCTCGATGTCGTCATGGATCTCAAACGTGTTGTCGAAATTGAACAGGTACTCAAACCTGGAGGCGATGGTCACCGTCAGAAAAGCACCATCTCCAGGGCGGAGCCAACGCCTGGCTTGGGGCCCCGAGACCCCAAACCTTCCCCGGCACACAACCCACGCATCGGAGGCAGCGACGCCCCCGGGACGGGCCCCAGGTGCCGCCTGCCGTCCTGATGGGCCCCGCCGCCCTCCTTTCCAAGCGGCTGGGCGGGAGGAAACCCGCCAGTGACCTCCCTGGGAGCCGCGCCTGATGGGGGCAGAGCAGGCCCCTCCCACGCTCGCGGGCAGAGCCCCTCCCTCGCGGCCTACTTGTCATTGGAGATGCTGCAGTCGATGACCGTCTTCTTGCTGGTGTTCACGATGATGAAGGGTAGGTGGATGACCGAGTTGGGCGGGGGCGGCCGGCTGGCCTGCTGCTCCACCTGCCGGTTCCTCTGCACCAGGTTCTTGAAGGCGATTTGCTAAAAAAGACGCACAGTTGGTGCACGCGGATACCCGCGGCCACTGAACAGCTAACCTCTCCCTGGGCACATGCGACGGCCCTGCCTGGCCCCAGCCAACACCGAGAAGGCCGGTCCCCTGAGAGGCCAGAGTGGCTGCCAGGGAGCCACCGGCCAGGGAAAGCACGGCCAGAACCAAGTGCCTGGAGGGTGGAGCAGGGCTCGCGCCCCGCGGCTCCCTGGCAGGAGCCCCTCACCTGCAGGATGAGCTCTTGCAGCTGCGACTGCTTCTGTTTTATTCTCTCCAGTCTCCTCTGTCTCTCCACCTTCAAAGACCAAACACCAGAACAAAATCGTAATGGTTCGTTTCTGAAGCATATTTTAAAATCCAAGGCAACACAGTCACCAAAGACACGAGCCCTGAGCCTGATGGGGGCCAGCGGTCCAGACGAGGCAGCTGCTGCCAGGGCGCGCGGGCGGCTCCTCCGTCTCAGGACTGTGCCGCCTCCACCCGACTTCCCCTCCTCTGGGCGTGGATTTTAAAACCCCCACAGGCCAAGATGCGGAGTGTTTCGCCCCAGGCCATCAGCCTCCAGCCCTGAGTCACCACCACGGGCAGCACAGATGTGCCCAGCACTCCCGGGCCCGCCCAGCACCCCAGGGAGGCAGCCGGGCACCTCTAGGCTCTGGCACTCCTGGGCGGAGTTGGTGGGCAGGCCGATCCACTTGATCTCCTTCTTCTCCTTGGAGATGATGTTCATCGCCATGAGCACGTTCAGCGCGTCGTACACGCGCCTCCGGATGTTCTTCTGATCGTAGGCCTGGCAGAGACGTGGAGGGTTCCAGACGGCCCAGGACCACGTGCAGAGCAGCACGTGAGCACCGGACCCTGGACACACCCGAGGCCACACGCTGCCCCCCCGGCCCAGGGCGACCCCCACACGGCCCACAGCAGCGAGCAGGTGCTGCAGGGATGCGACAGCTTCCTGGCACCAGCAGGTCAAGAATCGCCCTCTCCAGGGTTCCGGGGCCTCCTCCGCACCCGCGGGAGGCGGCAGGGCGGCCCGCCCAGCGCACTCACCGACTCGCTGGGCAGGATGTGGCTGTCGGCCGCGCTGAACTCGGCCACCAGCTCGTCAGCCACCTCGTTGTAGGACGTGGTCCCCTTGCGCTGCACCTTCTCGCACACCTTCATGGAGAAGTGCCTCAGCCCCTTCCCGTTCTTCTCTCCCTTCCGGTTGCGCTTCCTGCGGGGCAGCAGAGAGCAGCCGCGGCCTCAGCTCGCAGCGCGGGCGGGCCGCTCCCGCGTCTGGGGGCCGGTTCGTGCCGCCCGGGGCCCCTATGGGCCATGCCCAACAGAGGAGGCCCCCGTCCAGGGACCCCCCTCCTTGAAAGGCCGCAGGACAAACTTCCACGTGGCCGCGCCCCACACGTCTCTTCAACTCTAGGGAAAAGCAGGGCAGGACCTGGGACACGCCGGACTGGTGTCCAGACGCTAAACGGTGCTTCTTAATAAAACGTCCTCAGACATGAGGAGCTACAGAAGTTTTGCTGCAAATTTCAGAATCTGGGGCAAACGCGGCCCGGCTGAGACGAGGCCACGTGGCAGCTGGGAGAGAGACCCAACACCTGACCTTCTAAGTCGCCACATCAGGGGAAGGGCCACCCAGGTTCCCCACTGAGGGCTTTCAGGGATTGATGGTTGTTGCTTTAGAACGAGTAGCTTTTTGTCTTTAAGGACAGTCGCACAGCTGACCTCTGAGTAAAACTGTTTCACGTTACTTTGCTTTTGGAGGAAAGGATCCAGGCAACAGTGGACCACAGCACAGGGCTGCCCACAGCCACATTTAGCAGCAGGGGGAGAGGCTGGAAGACCCGCCCGTTTCCTGGGGTTCCACAAACAGTACTTTCCAGCACGGACGATGCGCTTAGAAGCCGTAGCCCAACCCCTCAGTGGAGCCACCCCTCCCAGAACTTAGGGCGGCTGCCCGCGGCCTGGCCTCTTGAGGCCACACGGGGCCACTGCCCGCTCCTCCGGTGCGCCGGTGCCCACGCGCACGCAGAGGCTGGGTGGGGGGAGTTCTAGGCAAGTGCTCACCCGGCAGACCAAGGTGAGGGGTCTGAAGGCTGGTTCTGGGAGACAAAGTGAGTGTTAGGGGTGTGTGGGCTTCCTACCACGATAGTGCTTGGCACTGCAGGTCTCTGAGGTGTACCAATTACCTACAGTCAAAAGAGACAATTCAGAACAGTCAGAATCTCCCACGCACGATGCTGCCGCCTCATCAGTTCCTGTTACCTACAGCCACTGCTGAGTGTCGTTAACCAGAGGCTGGAGGAGGGTCCCGAGAGCCCCCGGAGCCCCGGCTGCCATCCGCCTGCTGCACACGGGCGGCTGAAGACAACTCCGAGACCCACACGCCGCACTTTCACCTCCTTCCTCCGCGACCCAGACAGAGATGAGACTCTGCTTCACTGGGGCACCAACGAGCCCCAGAGACGAAAGAGCCCAGGGCCAGCGGGGCTCACCGCGCGACCCCCGCACCTGCCCACCCACGCGGGAGCCCACCCACGCGGGAGCCCTGGGCACCCCGGCCAGTGCAGGGCGGGGGCGGGGCCAGTGCCACCGGGGCGGAGGCAGGCGCCCGCTGCTCGGGTGTAGACACGCGGCCCAGAAGCCCCGACCCGTGGGCCCGCGTTCACGGGGCGTGCACACACTGCCTCGTCCAGCCACGCAGGAGCCCAGCTTCTCAGGGCTCGCGCCCTAGCCCGGAAGCCACTCAGCAGCAGTGCTTCCGGGTGACCCGCATGGGAGCCGCGGGCCCCCCGCGCTGGGGGTGGAGGGCGGGCCACGGCCGTGCTATTTTAAGCTGGATGCTCCCACTAGTCCGCTGCTTAGCAGGATAAGGGCTACCTGCCACAGCCCTGACACCGCTGACCTGGCACTTTGCAAATTATCCCTAAGCCCAGGTCACCTATGAATATCAACGATCCACAAACCATGGAAAGGAAAACAGCTCAGCTGAATTCCAGTTTCTTAATCCACGTTCCCAGTGATCAAAGCATCACCAGTGTTTCACTCTCATTCAAGAGATATGAAATCAAACAGCGCGTGTTCTAGAAAGTGATCAAACGGCACGTGTGTCCCAGACTGGACCAGGGTGGAAGGCGAGAATCCCCCGAGCCGAGGCCTCGCGAGTGAGTGCTGAGGGGGGCCTGGGTCACGCTCATCCCTTCGAGAGCCGCCCCTCCAGCGCTCAGGAGAAGGGGCTCGGGATGGCGGCCCCGCCCGCGGCCAGGCTGCTGCTGCTCCCCCGCCTTGGTCCCTGAGCCTGCTAGCGCCTGCTCCCGCCCGCCCGGAGGACCCCCCCTCAGCCGCAGCTGCTCTGCCGGGAGAGCAGGCGCCCACTGGCTGTCCGTTCCCAAGGTGGCCTTCCTGGACCACACGGGACCTGGGGGCGGGCAGGGCACCCTGTGCCCACAGGTGGCACCTCAGCCTCACAGAGGGCCCTGCGGGTACTCATCCCACCCTCACACCCCGATTTCCACTGCTCTCCACCGACCGACCCCCTGTGAGAACTCCCAGCGCTCTGCGCCCAGCCTCTGTGTGCAGCTGGAAGGGCACCGAGGCGCGGGGCAGATCGCGCCGCCTGACGAGCTCGGCCTGAGCCGGCTCCGGGAAGCCGCGGGGGAGCGTCTGCTGAGGGGCTGAAGGCTGGGACACCGACAGGAGCCTCCGTGGCACTCCTGCACCCGCTACTTAAACTGGAAACAGCCAGAGAGCTGTCCCCAACTCCCGGAGCCACTCTCAGCCGCGACTCCGCCATAACCCAACACACAGTACCTACAAAATAAAATGATGTGAATTATACTTCCATCAGAAAGACGTTTATTGAGTGTCTGGGATGTTCCAGGAGGCCCAGGCCTCCACGCACTATGGACTTGGAGTGTCGCAGCAAAGCTGCCGAGCCAGCGTGGCCACCGGCGCGGTGGGGCCGGGCGCCAGGCCGCAGGCACGGGTGGGCCGTGAACGCCTCGCCCCCACGGCCACGGGTCACGTCAGGAAGAGGCCGTCGAGCCTGCGGGCAGGAGCTGGCGGGGGCTCCTGGGGGGCACCGGGCAAGGCCCTGGGGGTCTGACCCCTCCCGTCAGCCAGGAAGGCCAGAGAAGCCACAGCCTGCATCCGCAGAGCCCAAACCCACCAGAGGCTGGCCCGGCGCCAGCCCGCGTCCTGGGCAGGCAACAAGCCCCGGCCAGGAGCAGCCGGCCCACCCGAGAGCACGCACCGCCCAGCAGACCCCAGGAAGGCAGAGGCAGGAGCGGCCGGGAAGCCGCAGGCAGGCAGCCCCGAGCCGGGGGCTCCCGGCACTGGCCCCGCCCCCGAGACCAGGGCCTCGGACGGCAAGCCTCCCGGCCTTACCACTTGCTGAGCGATGTTGACGTTGGACTGTCCAAAGGTCTTTGGCAGGAGCTGCTTCCCGAGAGAGTTCACCGTGGAGGGGTGGACGGCAACCAAGGACACCACACCTGCAACGCAAGAGGCGCCGTCACCGCGGCCCTGAGTCCGGCTCAAGGCGTCTGCGCCAGCCTACCGCTGCTCGGGCGGCCCTCCTGCCCTGGGCCACGCCAGACCCACAGGCGGCTGCAGGCACCTCGGCTGAGCCTGACTCCCAAACCTGGTGGCTGTGCCCACACCGCCCTCTTCCGCCCGCCAGCCCTGGGGCACACCAGGCCCTGGCGTGCAGGCCTCAGGGCTCCGCGGCGCCCTGGCTGCCCCCAACCTGCCCGAACCCCGTGGGCTGCCTGCCCCTCGACAGAATGTTCTGGTGGGAGCACAGGACCCGGGGCTCACAGCTCTGATTCTCAGAGAACTTCGGTCAGAACTGAGTGCACCCGGACACGTCCCTGAGTGTCTGCAGACGGGCGCAGACTCACAGGCTTCTCCTCCTGCAGCAGAGGCACGTTCCTGCCCAGGAGGGGCGACTGTGAGGACACTGCCCCCCCACTCGGACACCCGGACACACAGCCGAGGGACAGACACCTTCCCGCACTCACTGCAGACTCAACGGTGCACACGGCAGATGTGTATAAGAGACAGCTCCAGGGTTCCGGGTATCTAGATGTGTATAAGAGACAGGCCCTGGGGTGTGGGAAAGCACACCCAGTGCCGTGCTCACGGCCTCGCACGCTTCCACTTGCCCTGGCTCTCCATACACAGCAAGGACTACAAGCCAGGTAGACGCGGCCGCTGAGCCCGGGCCCCTGGGACGTCGGGGACGCAGAGACACACAGCAGGGGGTGGGCCAAGCCGGGTGCCCTTACCTTTCCCAGGACTGAGGTTCTGGTCGATGAAGACCTTGAGTTCCCCGTTGGCTTCAATTAGACCGGCCTGCGGGACAACAACCCAGTGAGACGGCGCTGGGCGAGCTGCCGGCCGGGCACGCAGGTACCCACCCCCGTCAGCTGTGCCACCCGTGGGAAGACGGCTGCTTCCGCCTTTAAGCTCGGCCCCCGGGACAATTCAGCAGTGCTCCTGTCACTGAACGGCACGTCCTTTCATCAGTCACGTCTGAGGTCGGCGAGGGGGACCGCGGGGGGACCGCGGGGGGAGCAGACTGGTGCTGTGGCCTGAGCACAGAGCTCCAGCTAGATCAAAGCCGGACACGCGGGCGCCCCTGGCCTCCGGACGGACCACGCCCCCCAGCCGTGCCCAGCCGCCCCCCTCGGGGAGCCCCGGCTGGATCAGCGTGCTGGACATGCGGGCGCCCTGATCCCGGGACGGACCACGCCCCCCGGCGCAGCAGGCCTCGGGCCCTCTAGGCCCCGCCCCACCACGCACCGGCGCGCCTGCGCGGCAGCCAGGACCGGCTGCGGCGGGGGGCACAGAGGGAGCCGGGGCAGGCTCCCTGCTTCACCCCCCGAGCTCTGGGCCGACTTAGACGGGTGGTTTAGCACAAGACATTTTCACTCAAGCCCGGATCTTTCTGAAAAGCAAAGGAGACAAGAAAGAGAGAAGACCCCTGCCAGGCCCTCAAGCCTGACCCCAGGAAGCACAGGGCCAGGCGGCGTGGGGCGGCACAGACCCGGCTGGGCCTCGGCCATGCGGCAGCGGGACGGAGGGGCCGGGGGCGCGCAGACACCCGGAGGCCGCCTGCTCTCAAGGCCGATCGCCAGCCGTGAACTCAGGCGTGCTCTCCAGGGCTTAGCCCGAAATGATGGTGCACTTGCCCCTCGTGCTGAAGGATGACAAAGGCCACGTGAACATCCTTAACTCCTGGGGTGCAAATCGAGAGGAAGCCACTGCCTGATGGCAACATTCAGCTCACAAAGAGACACATCCAGCCTCCAAACCAAAGACGCAACTGAAACGGAAACCAGCTTGAACCTTCGCCGGTCAGGCGGCGCGGCTTCGTGGGCTCTTAAGTCATCGTCAAATTTGGTGCTGAGATCGGGGCGTTAAGATGGGTGGAAGCAGGTGTGACCGGCACGCCCGTCTGGGGAAGCCATCTGGGCACGTCTCAGACGCCGTGCGTGCCCCTGCGGGTGTCCACGCGTGGCTGGGGCAGCCGCTCCACTGAGGACCCACAGTGGGCTATCGTGCACTTGTGCCAACGTGAGAGACCCCTCGGCTCTGGCCTGGCCGCGAGGGACCAGCGGAGGGGATGTGGCGCGCTAACCCCCCGCTTTCAGAGCTCGCACGAGACTGGCATCTCAGGCCACCGCTCAACGGTTTCCCTTCTAAACACCCACTCGTGCCGCTTGTATCTGTTGTTGAAAGCCTGGGGGAAACTGCAAACAATCTAGAAGGTCGCATTCAGGGTCTTCAAATGTCCTGCACCCCACAGAAATCAGAGCTGGCACGGTGGGCCACAGTTTATGCAACAAACGCACATGGGCGGACCCGCTCCGCAAGGGCTTGTGCCCCAAGCCAGGGCCCCAGAGCTCACACACGTGTTCCAGTTTTCCAAGGTGAGCTTAGGGAGAAGGTCTCATTTTTTATTATTTCCCATCTTAGCTCACTTTTTGTAACTGACCACCTATGATTCCCCAACAGACCAAATAAACACACAGCTGCTAAAAATGAGGCAGAAGAAACAGCGAGTGACTCCGGAGCAGCGACGGCGCAGAGGCGGGCAGCTCGGGGCGCCACCCACGGGGAGCGCGCCTGCACCACGGGGACCGCGGCCACCCCAAGAGGGGCGACACGGGCTCCCAGCAACTGCTCTCAGGTGGGCCGGCAGGCCACTCTGCTCTCACTCGCCTGTGTTTTCTATTCAGGTACAACCCACACCACGTTTACAGCCACGAGAAACGCTCCTTGAACTGTTTAAGCAGCTCACATTCGCTCCTTGTGGAAGCTTTGCTAAATGAAAAACCCGAGGTCGGAGACGGAAAGCTGCGGGGTGACACCAACCGACACAGGAGACTCCCTGCTGAGGCGGGCGTGAGCCGCCAGCACACTCCGGAGGGGCCAGGACACTCCCGAGGGGCCAGGACACTCCCGAGGGGTCAGCACACTCCCGAGGGGCCAGCACACTCCCGAGGGGCCAGGACACTCCCGAGGGGCCAGCACACTCCCAAGGGGCCAGGACACTCCCGAGGGGCCAGCACACTCCCGAGGGGCCAGGACACCCGCACCTGTCAGTGGGCAGGGGAGGCCCGGGAAGTCGGCCTGAGGGGCCAGCACGCCCTCTCCTGTCTCCGGGGCGGGAGGCCCAGGTGGCCGGCCTGAGGGGCTGGCTCAACTGTCATCGGGGCAGGGAGGCCCATGAGGTCGGCCGGAGGGATTGGCTCTCCGGTCTCTGGGGCGGGGAGGCCCAGGAAGTCGGCCTGAGGGGCCAGCACGCCCTCTCCTGTCTCAGGGCGGGGAGGTCCAGGAGGGCGGCCCGAGGGGCTGGCCCTCCTGCCTCCTGTCGTCCCTGGTCTGCAGGCAGAGGCCCCCGAAGTCTGTCCAGCGCTGCTCCCCGGCCCCAGCCCAGGTCCCCAGCAGCACACGCCTGGCGGACAGGACCCGGGACCCGGGTGTCAGAGGCGCTGTGTTTGCGAGCCCAGCAGATGGACGGGGTTTGCTGTGTCAAACCAAAATCCCCTTTATAACTGGATCCTAGGAAAACAGGAGCCCGACAAAGTCCTGAGGCCAACGACAGAGGCTGAGAGAAAGATGACCAGCTTCAAACTGGACCCTCAAAACCACACAGAGCACATCAGCTCAAAGCCTGAACGGGCCACAGCCAGGGCGCCCCAGCAGCCCGCGCCCGCCAGGCCCTCGGTGCTGGCAGACGCCGGCGGCAGCGGCCGTCTGACGGGGGGGCCCGGGGATGTCCCACCTCTGCCTGGGTTGAGGCAGCACCACCCCCAGAGGCTTGGCCCTCACGCAGGGAGTGACCCCAGGGCTGTGCCCCCAGACCAGCCCCGCCTAACAGCACGAAGCCGCAGAGAGAGGAGCCAGGCCTGGCACCTGAGCGAGAGCCATCTGCTCGGTCTACGCTGGAGAAAAGCGAGACTCACGCGGCAGCAGAGAAACCGCGTTAACAAGGTGACCGTGTGTGGGGAACAGCCCCGGGGTCACACTGCGCCAGGCTGGGCCCCCGAGCCCTGGGGGCGCCCGCAGCCCAGGGACGGGGCCAGGCGGCACCCGACGGGCAGGACGCGGGCAGCACCAGGAGCGGCACGCCGGGCACTCCAGGGCCGCGCTCGCCACGAAGTCGTGACTTCCTGCTGTTCACACGGCAGGAAAGAGTTACCTCAAACACGAAAGCCTGTCTTAAGAACGAGCACAGGAGTGCCGCCTCGGTGCTCAGCGGAGCGGGCGGGGTGTTCTCACTTGGGCCTCGGGTGGGAAGGAAAGGGCTTCTCAGCACCCGGCCGGCTCAGCCCGGCGAGGCCTGGGGACCAAGCACGTGCCCGCTGCCCTGGCCCCTGGAAAGCAACGCGCAGGACGCGTGTCTTAGACAAGTTTGTAAACCAGACCTCGGGAGCTCAGGCTCAGCGCAGCTCTTTTGGGTTTCCTGCCCTCGACAACACGATCCAGGGACGTTCCCGTGAACTCGGACACCACGGGCAACTGAAGAGCAGCTACAGCCAGGACTCACGGGCCAGCTCGGGGCTGGGCCAGGCCCTCCGGCCAGCACGCGGCCACCGGCTCCCACAGCCGAGAAGGAGGCGCGCGAGAGTCCCGGACGCCTGTGCAAGAGCAGGCCTGTGGCTCCACACAGCGACCGCCCCGCTCACTACAGACTGCGGGACACTGGATGAGGACGAGGACGGGTCCTCCCGGGGGGACGGCGGCCCTGCACCTCCTGCCCTGAGAGCTGAGGGCTGTCGTGGGCTCCCCGACGGCCCTCCGGCCAATTCCAGACAACTCGAGCCCCAACGCAGGCTCTTCGTGACCACAGTCTTCCAGAGGCCAAGGCCTCCCAGTCACTCATGGGGCCAGACTGGAGGGGGCACAGCCCAGGCAGAGGCACATGGGCACCACATGCTCAGCACACACATGCACACATCCAGCACACACGCACACACGTGAACACACATGCTTGACACACGTATATACACAGTCACATATGTACACAGCAATCACGAGCATACATGCACACACATATGTGCTCAGCACACATGCACACATACCAAACACGTTTGGGTACACATGTTTGGCACATGCATGCTTGACACACATGTGTGCACATGCACACACCCAGTGCACACACGTGTACACACTCGGCACACACGTGTACACATCCAACACGTGTGTACACACAGCACACATGCACACACGTGAACACACATGCTCGGCACACGTATACACAGTCACGTGTGTACGCAGCAATCACGCATACATGCACACACATACACATGTGCTCAGCACACATGCACACATACCAAACATGTTTGGGTACACACATGCTTGGCACACACGTGTGCACATGTGTACACACACTCAGCACACATGTATACACATCCAACGTGTACACACAGCACACACGTGACACACATGCTTGGTGCACATATTTACACACATGCTCAGCACACGTGCACACACCCAGCATGCACACACATTGTACACACATGCTCAGCACACATGTACACATACTGTACACATGCTCAGCAGACACGTGCACACATGCACACACTCGGCGCACACACACATGCACATACTCAGTGCGCATCAGATGTCATCCCCCTGTACCTCACACAACTCAGCGTTCAGTGCAAGATGTATCTGATAGTGACAGGTACCCGTCAGATGGAAATCCGTGCCTGCATTGCCACCCCAGGAGCGTCCCGCACACTGAAAACCCCCCGATCATGATCTTCTCACCAGACCCAAGGCACAAAATAAAGCCCGCAGACACCCAGTTTCGTGAATCAAAAACCAGTGAACCACATGTTCACTCACCAGGGCAACAGGCTCCCATGGGGGGAGGGAACAGGCACCCCTGGACGGTGCGCCCAAGGCCAGGCCTCGCCGACCTCGGGGTCTCACTGCAAGATTCCTGGAACTACCCATGCGCGCACAAAAGACAGTCCCCACACTCCAAGGTGAGCCCCACAAACCAGGGCCGAGGGCCTGGGGGCAGTGACGGGCCGGGCAGTGAAGGGCGCACTGAGACCCACTTTTCAAAGGGAATGTGGCAGCGAACCCGGAGGCACCGGGCTCTGTTCCCATCACAGGAAACGGTCAGACACGGGAATGGCAGTGTCCCGTCCGCGCGTCTCTGTAAACAGAGACTCACAGCTCTCTGAGCGCTGGAAACAGCAGCCCCCGGACAGGCGGCGGCTCAGAGCTCCAGCACGGCCTCCGCCTCACCTCACCCTCCACGTTCAGCGGAAGAGCACGCTTCTTCCTTGACTCGGGCCCACCCTGCCCGCCACCACTCCTGCAGACCCCACACCCCCAGCGAGGCAAACGGAGCACGGGGCCCACAGTTTGGAGGCGCAGGGCTCTGAGTGCAATGCCTGGAACGGGGCAGGGAGCATCTCCGGCTTGCCGGGGAGACCGGCCTGCCCCGCGGGGATGCCCAACGCCGCCCCTCCCCAGCCCCTCCACCTCCTCCACTGGGACCTCCTGCAGCAACTCCAGCCCCCACGGAGCCCCCAGAGCTCTGCCCCCGTGCCCTGGCGTCCCAGCCCACCCACTTCACCTCGAGGGGCTTCGGCTAACATCTGAGACCACAGTGAGGCCCTGGGACCTAAGTCAACACTGGCTGCAGAGTCACCTTCCCAGACTCAAACGTCACACGCGCCTTAGACAACAGACGGCAGGGGAGAGAGCCGGCCACCGACCACCAGCCCGGCTGAGACCCGGCTCCAGCACACCGGCAGCTCCGCTCAGCACAGGCGCGGCCGCCTCACTCTCAGGCCGGCATCACCTACTCCAGAGGCACCTCCCTGCCCCGTGGCGGACAGGCCGTGTCACCCCACCCACCCCCAGGCCGCCTGCGCTCCGTGAGGCTGCATCTCCAGGAGGGACCGAGGTCGCTGGGCAGGGCTTCTCCTGCAGCCAGGCGGGGCGACAACCATCCGCCCCGATACCCCCCAGGTGCCTCAGAGGAGTCAGAAGCCTCGGGGGTTCACACAGCAAAGCGGGCAAGCCAGGCCCCTGCCCGGCCTTCATCCTGCAGCAAACAGAGCAGAGGACCCGGTGGGACCGTGGACTCGCAGAGATGGTAAGTCACCCCCACAGCACACGCAGGTTACGACATTCACTACAGACATGCCACCCGGGAGGCCAAGCTCACCCCCACGAAAGGGCTCCAAGTGTGCCATTCTGGCCCCACAGACACAGACACGCTGTGCCTCGGGCTGTGCCTCGGGCTGTATTTCCAACTCCGTGCAACTGATGAGTAAATAAGTAAACAGCCCCTCTTCCCTGACATTCACAGAACAGTATGTTCCGAGAAACACCGACAGACAGAGCTGGGGTTTCAGGGAATTTCACTGATGCTACCAAAGTTAGAACAGAGCGCTATGGCCCATGAAGTCAGCTCTGCGTGGACGCCTAAAAGCCTATTTCTTGCAAAATGCGAAAAAGTTTACTCACGATATTCTATGGGTTCACGACAAATGTAAACAAAGCAGAATTGTTCACGTTCTGTTTATCACATTTCATTTTTTTCTGAGAAAAACAGGTGCCAAGTCCAGTGCTGAGCGTATTCACGGCTGGAAGCTGAACTAACTCCCAGGGGGCACACAAAGCAGGTGCTCAGGGAGGCTCGCCAGCCCCGCGCCTCCGCAGGCAGGGGATCCTCCCAGAGAGCCCCGGCTGATTCACAAGTCAGCCAGCCTCCAAGAGACCCAGGAGCGTGGCGGCGACCAGCCTCCAAGAGACCCAGGAGCGTGGTGGCGACCAGCCTCCAACCAGCCTCCAAGAGACCCAGGAGCGTGGCGGCGACCAGCCTCCAACAGACCCAGGAGCGTGGCGGCGACCAGCCTCCAAGAGACCCAGGAGCGTGGCGGCGACCAGCCTCCAAGAGACCCAGGAGCGTGGCGGCGACCAGCCTCCAAGAGACCCAGGAGCGTGGCGGCGACCAGCCTCCAACAGACCCAGGAGCGTGGCGGCGACCAGCCTCCAAGAGACCCAGGAGCGTGGCGGCGACCAGCCTCCAAGAGACCCAGGAGCGTGGCGGCGACCAGCCTCCAAGAGACCCAGGAGCGTGGCGGCGACCAGCCTCCAACAGACCCAGGAGCGTGGCGGCGACCAGCCTCCAAGAGACCCAGGAGCGTGGCGGCGACCAGCCTCCAAGAGACCCAGGAGCGTGGCGGCGACCAGCCTCCAAGAGACCCAGGAGCGTGGCGGCGACCAGCCTCCAACAGACCCAGGAGCGTGGCGGCGACCAGCCTCCAAGAGACCCAGGAGCGTGGCGGCGACCAGCCTCCAAGAGACCCAGGAGCGTGGCGGCGACCAGCCTCCAAGAGACCCAGGAGCGTGGCGGCGACCAGCCTCCAACAGACCCAGGAGCGTGGCGGCGACCAGCCTCCAAGAGACCCAGGAGCGTGGCGGCGACCAGCCTCCAAGAGACCCAGGAGCGTGGCGGCGACCAGCCTCCAAGAGACCCAGGAGCGTGGCGGCGACCAGCCTCCAACAGACCCAGGAGCGTGGCGGCGACCAGCCTCCAAGAGACCCAGGAGCGTGGCGGCGACCAGCCTCCAAGAGACCCAGGAGCGTGGCGGCGACCAGCCTCCAACAGACCCAGGAGCGTGGCGGCGACCAGCCTCCAAGAGACCCAGGAGCGTGGCGGCGACCAGCCTCCAAGAGACCCAGGAGCGTGGCGGCGACCAGCCTCCAAGAGACCCAGGAGCGTGGCGGCGACCAGCCTCCAAGAGACCCAGGAGCGTGGCGGCGACCAGCCTCCAAGAGACCCAGGAGCGTGGCGGCGACCAGCCTCCAACCAGCCTCCAAGAGACCCAGGAGCGTGGCGGCGACCAGCCTCCAAGAGACCCAGGAGCGTGGCGGCGACCAGCCTCGAGACGCAGCTCGCCGCCCCTCAGGCCTGCGTGGCCCAGGCAGAGGCCAGCATTGCTCAGGCCGTGCGCAGCGCCACCGGCTGTCCCTGCCTCCTCACCTTTACTTTGTCTCTTTGCTTGAAAGGTCTGAACACCAACACGCCCGCAGTTTATGTGTGGTCATTCTGAAACAAGGTGGGGAGTGACCGAGAACGCACGGCTGGGCAAACATCGGTCCAGCACAAAGCAGACACACGTACTCACATCTTTTGCCATGTTACCAGATCCGTGAAATCGATGCTAGTAATGGTCACCCTCCAGAAAAGAAAAATGGTTTTCCTGGTAAAAAGAAGGAGAGAGGAGGAATGAGCCAGGCTGAAATGAGAGGCTGACAACACCGCGGCCCCCTCAGCATCAGCAGCCACCCAAGCGGCAGGAGTCCCCTCCTCTCCAAGCCCAGAAACGCCCCCCGCCCGGGGGCTTTAAAGCCATCTCAGGCAGGGAAGCGTCCACAACCCGGCTGCCCGCCGGCCTCCCCGAGGCGCACAAAGACCCGGCGTGGGCCAGCCTGGCACCGCGGCCCGAACCCCCACCCGGAGCGGCCCCGCGCGCACGCGCTACCCGTGGACGCCCGCGGGGCCCACCCGCGACCACCGGCCGACGACCGGTAACTCTGACAGGTGGGCTTCCGGGGCCCCGGCCTCCGGCCTGTCACTAGGCCGCGGCCGCCTCCCGCGAGCGCCCCCCGCGCGCCGGAACCGGCAGTCGGCGGGCAGGTGGGGCCCGCGCCCCGGACCTCGGACCCCGGCCCCGCGCGCCCGGGCCCGCCCCGCCCCGACCCCCTTCCTCCTCCTCCTCCTCCTCCTCCTCCTCCTCCTCCTCCCTCTAACCCCCACTCTCCTCCCGCCCGGCGGCCCGCGCTCGGAGAAGATGAGCTGCTCCGGCGCGTGCCCGCGTCTGTGCGCGCGCCGGCTGCGGATGAAGAGGAGGGCCTGGTCCGGGACTCCGCGGTGCGCGTGCGGGGAAGCTGAGTCAGGGATGTGTGCACATGTGCGCACACAGGGGACACGGATGGGGGTGCGCGTGCGTGTGTGTGCACCCTGGGGATAGGAACTGGGACGTGCGCACCTGTGCGCACACGGGGACAGAGGCCTGGTGTGTGTGGATGTCCATGCACCTGGGCGTCATGGGCTGGGGGTGTGTGCGCATTTCGTAGGCACTTGGGAAACAGTGGAAGGCGTGCAGATGAGTGTGTATACACACGGGGGCCAGGGATGGGGGTACGCTTGCATGTGTGCACAGCCAGGACTAGGGGATAGATGCACACAGAGGCCAAGGGTCAAGTGTGTGTGTGGGTGGGGTGTGTGTGTGCGTGCGTGTGCAGATGTGCACGCTTGGAGGAGCGGGCTCGAGTAGCACACAGTGTGTGTACTCTCAGAGGAGAAAGGCAGGCTGGGGTTGTGCCCACAGCCGCTCAAACACGCCTGAGCGGGTGCATATGCGTGTGCACAGGGAGGAGAGGAGGTCAGGTGTGTGCTCGTGCGGATGCTCGGAGGAGACAGCGTGTGCACACGCAGCGCCCTGTCCGCCGGGTGCTCACCTGTTCCTGCCCAGACCGAGCTCTCCATGCCCTCGCCCGGCCTCTGCCCAGGTTCTGAGTCTTCTGGACGGAAGGGTGCGGGCCTGTTCCCCATCGCCAGGTGGCCTGGGCTGAGTGGAGTCTGAGCCCTGGAGACTTGCCCCCGGCGGTTCGCCATCAGCAGGGCCAGGGCAGGCTGGGCGTGGGGGCCGAGTCCAGAGTTCACGGGGCGCCGAGGACTCGAGCGTGGATGCGTGCTCAGGTGCTATCGCCTTTCATGCTGCCTGGCATGATTTCGCAGTTCAGCCACTTTCAACCTGCTGCTCTAGCAAGCCACTCCAGTCCTGAACTCTTAACCCTTAATTAGCATTGGCTTCTTGAAAAGTAGGAATCTTCCATTCTTTCTGCTGATCAGTATACTACGCTTAGAGTAGCAGGGATGATGGAAACAGGGCGGGAGGAGTGGGGAGTCAAAGGCTTCGGAGGGACCGTCCTCTGTCCCTGCAGGCTGGACACCTCCGCTTCCCTGTGGAGAAACGTGCATAGCTCCCCACTGGGAGGGCTGAGGTGCCTGTACCTCCCGCCCCGTTCTGTTTCTCAGAAAGTCTGTGTTCCTCACCCCGCCGCTCTTTCCCAGAAACTCCATCTTTCTCACTGTGTTGGAGCCTTCACCCCCATGTAGCAGCCAGAAGCCCCTCCCTGGGGCTCAGGTGCACATTCGTACAAGCCTCTGGGCGAGGGCTGGGTGCTCGGAGAGAGGAGAAACGCGGGATCAGAGTCCGACCCGAGTCCTCTCCCCACAGAGTCAGGAGTCCGGTCGCTGACCAGTATTTACAGGGGATAACTAGCTCTCATATTCAAAATCATTTCTGCACAGAAATCACTCGTGAAACTCTGAGCTCGCCAGCGCTGCCGCAGCATGGAAACACTCCCCTGGCTTGCTCGGAACCCCTGCCTCTACAGTCCGTCACCCTACAGATGCCTGTGCCTCTGTTGAAAGGTGACAACAGAATTTTGGTTGAAGATCCAAATGTTTTTGGCCACATCTCGCCTTGAAACCCCTAGGCTGGCAGAGATGTGACCTGGGCGGGTGACGACCCCACGCGTGTGTCCATCAGTCCTGTCTGCTCTGGGGAGTGTGCCAGAAGCTGGGGTCTCAGCGAGCCTTCCACCAGTGTTCACTCGCTCCTCCTCCCTGGGACTGCTCCGTCACTGTGTCTTCCAGGACAGCACGGGGAGATGGTGCTGCTCCGTGTTCCGTTAGAAGGCTGACCCGTGCTTCCCCGGAGAACACCCACCTGTCACTGCGCCCCTTTCTTTGTGGGCCTGATACAAAGCCTTACCCCACCCCCATTAAACTCTCCTTTGAAAAGAGAGAAAGTTTTCTAATCCCTTGAAAATCTGAATTCTAAGTCTTAAATATCCAACTTGTCTTCGGCTCCCTCCTCCGTGATGGGCCTTTCCTCTGTTTTCCACCTTCTTGGGTGACCACAGCAATGGTGACATCAAGGGGTGGGGAGACAGGGAGTGGGGAAGGGGCTCAGAGACTTGGGTGAGGGATTCTGCGTGTGCACAGGTGACACTTTCTCTTTCTTTGATCAGATAGCAATAAAGGTGTCTTTGGAAAAATGTGTTTGCTTGCTTCCTTCTGCATATCAGTAAATGTAAGTGAGTCAGGTGGCTTGTTGGCAAGCCTCAGGAAGAGCCCCTGACCCCCCACAAAGAGGCCGCCGCTTCTGAGCCCCACCCACTACCTGGACACGCCAAGGCGGCTGTGCTTCTCCCTCTTCCTTACTTCACGACTCCTTTTGCAAACTCCTGGCCAAAACCAAGCCGCCCTCCGGAAAGACGGCCAGACCCTGGCCTTCCTGTGTCGCTGTGCCCTCGGGGTCGTTCAGTCTTAATCACCTGCACAGCCAGCTACAGACTGAAGTCGCAGTCCTTTGAAAAGCTCCCCTTGGACCTGACAAGTTCTAGAAGGTCATGGCATCCAAGCTGACTCAAACTTACTCCAAGAAATCCCTTGCATTCCTCTGCCCATAAACCCCACCCGCCACTGCAGCGTTCATCTGGGCGACTTGCCGATGCTCCTGTTAAGATGATTCCAGGTTGTTCTCCACGGACTCATCCAATGTCAAGGCTCAGATCACTTCTCCAAGGTGGTCTGACTTCCCTTCACCTCCGCTTCATCATAGCAGGTGGGCTGGAGGGCCTTTCTCTGAATCCACAAGGTAAGTGGACAGCAGCGGGGAAGTGACCAGGGGTGCTGAGCGTCCACCTCTCCTTGTGTTACTTTCTTCCTCAATATAATCCAGCCAGGAGCCCACAGCACGATTTCAGGAAACCTGACTTTGTGTAGAACCTAGCGTCCCTGGTCATTTCCCCGCTGCTGTCCCCTCACTTGCTGATACAGAGAAGGGCCCTCTAGCCCACCCGCTACGATGAAGCGGAGATGCAGGGAAGTCGGATGACCTTGGAGAAGTAATCTTGGCCTCTCTGATGCACAAATCCCTTTAGCTGAGAAATAAATAGATGAAAGTACAGTTCTTTGCTAAAAAGACAAACCACAATTTCAAAGGCTTTGCCTGTCCTGCGTTCCTCACTCACCTACCATTTCTGAGCCATGAACACGTGCAGTAGTGTGCTGATGTGTGCAGATTAATAAGGCAGAGGATTGCTCAGACAGCACAGCCAGGCTCCCGTATGACCACATATGATGGAGAGAAGGATCCCTTCACGGTTGGAAACGGGAATTGTGGAAGCAGAGAGC
Organism: Cephalophus harveyi; assembly: GCA_006410635.1. Classification (NCBI taxonomy): domain Eukaryota; kingdom Metazoa; phylum Chordata; class Mammalia; order Artiodactyla; family Bovidae; genus Cephalophus; species Cephalophus harveyi. The sequence goes on along the minus strand of SJYT01071124.1, from coordinate 547,814 downwards.
CAGAACGATCATGGCTCCTGAAGGCAATCAGGGAAGGCTTCACAGTGAAGGTGACGTTGAGATGGTCTTCAGGCAGCTGAGGGGTGTGTGTGCAAGTGTGCACACGTGAGGATTTGCGTGTTCCTGCAGAAAAGGACACATCTTGGGAAATGCCTGTGGCTGCTTACATCTGTGTCTTAGGCAGGACTGCTGCAATAAAACCCCACAGACTGGCAGCTCATAAACAACAGAAATTATTTCTGACGGTTATTCTGGAAGTCCAAGCTCAGGGTGCCAGCCTGGGTGGTTCAGGTGAGAGCCATCTTCCTGGCTCACAGATGGCTCCCGCCTTGTCTTACGCGCGAAGGCTGCTGCCGGCCTTCCCAACATGGCACTAACCCCGTTCCTGCTCCCAGGACCTTATTACCCCCAAAGGCCCCACCTCCGAGTGCCACCTGCAGTGGAGGAGAAGTAATTCCCCCTCCACTCTGGGCTGCGGCCCCCGTAAAAGACAGGTTAGCAAGAGAAAAGCAGAAGCTGAAAGTGTGTACCTCGCGAGGACGGGGCGCACGTGGGGGGGGGGGGGGGGGGCGGGGCGCTCGGGGGGGGGGGGAGTGGGCGGGGCTCAGAGCGGCTCGGGGCTCAGGCTTGAGGACCGCCTTCAGCTGAACGCGGAGCGGAGCGCGGAAAGGAGGGAAGCGCGCCTGCGGTGACAGCCAGACCCCGGCCTGCGGAGTGCGCTTGTGGTCTCCCCGCCGTCTCCTCCCGGGGGGACAGGGAGGCGCCTGCAGAGACGCCTGTAGCTGGTGGAGAGGGTGGCTGTGCTCTGGGCTGTGAGCCGCCCCACAGCAGGGGGGTCCTGCCGGTCACTCCAGCTGGGGGTGAGCCGTGAGGGGCGCACGCACTCAGACCATGAAGTCCTACTGGCTTAGCGGGGCCGCGCCTGGCCGTGAGGGACGCCAGAAAATGCAGGCACGCCTCTGGGCCCTCTGTCTGCCCAAGTGCTTCCAGGTCTGTAAGGACAGCGGCAGAGCGCTGCTGTTCCGAGACGACTGGCAGTGTGTTCCGAGCAAGGAAGAGAGGACTTGCGTCTCAGAGACGCGAGCCCCACGGGGAGTGGGGGAGAAGGGCTGAGCCCCCGGCGCAGCAGAGAAGGGCCGCAGAGGCGGTGCGGGCGCGCGCGGCGCGGAGGCTGGAGGGCGCTAGACGGCGCCCAGCGGGAAGGAGCCGAGGATGGGGCCCCGAGTCAGACCCGGACCCTCGGCCCACGGGCCTCGGCGCCGCTGGGCTCCTGGGGTGGCACGCGGCACCTGCCTCCCGCCGCTGACGACGAGGGCACATTCGCTGACCTCCGCGAGTTGCTTCGGACACCGGCAGCCTCCAGCGCGCAAGAGCCTGCGGCGGAGAGCGGGCGATGCCCGGGCCCACGTCCACGGGCGCCGGGCGGAGACCCGGAAGGCGGGTGAGGGAGGGCTGGGCCGCTGGGCAGAGGACAGGGCTGGGCGGCCGCGCCGGCGTTTCTGACAGTTGCCTCGCAGGCCGCAGAGGAACGTGACAGAGACACGGGTGGCCGTTCACGGCGCGAGACCGCCGGGACTGCACTGGCCGGGCGGCGCGCACAGGCCGGTGCGCTCTGCGGGTGTCTCCAGGCCCCGGCGGAGGACGCGCTCCGGGAAGGATGGCCCCGCCGCCCTGCCGGCTGGCCCCTCATCCCCACCCCGGCTCCGGGCCGCTTTGCCCGTCCCTCGATTCGGCCACCAGGACGCGCCGCAGAGAGAGGCGGGAGAGGTCGGTCCCCGGGGTCCTCCTCCTCCCCGGCCCTCTCTGTCCACCGCCCTCCTCGGTACCCAGGCCGGGGCACCCTCCCCGGGGTACTCGCCACCTGCCCCGCCCACACCCAGCCCTGCAGACAGCGCGGTAGGACGGCCCTCTATTCCCAGACAGGAGGGCCGACGGCAGTGTCAGGCGGGGCAAGGCCACCCAGCTCGGCGAGCAGATGATCGACATTCATCTGAGCATTTTCAATAAAGCAGAGCAGCAAAGCCGGCCAGAGCTCTGCTGAAGGGAGGGAGGCGAGGAGGAGGGCACGCAGGGCAGGCAAGGGACAGGCTGGCAGGAAGCCGGGGGTTTGGGGGCCCTTGGAAGAGCAGCTGGGGGCTGGGGGGCGGGGGGCGGCCCGCTGGGAGATGGAGACCTGAGGGGTTTTTGCAGGCTCTGAAAGGAAAGAGGTGAAGAAGAGAAGGACACAGGACAGAATGGGCCAGGACCCAGGGGAGGCAGAGAGAGCATCAGAGAGGGCAGGAGAGTCTGAACCTGAGACCCACATTCCAAAACCAGTGGGGGAAATGGGCACATTCGGTTATATTTTTTCATCCAATCTATGATATTTCTGGAAAAATATCTGGAGAAAGGAATGGCAACCCACGCCAGTACTCTTGCCTGGAAAATCCCACGGACAGAGGAGGTGGTGGGCTACACAGTCCATGGTGTCACAAAGAGTCGGGCACGACTGAGCAACCGAGTGTGATACTTCTCTGAATTTTCACCTACACCCTTCTAGACAGTCTCCTCATCCATTCTTTCTTCTCCCCATTCTAAACCTGCCAACATGACCGAGGTGTAATTTTTCTCCATCCATCCATCTAGTTTTTCCATCTTATGACTAGAAAACAAAGTCCGTCAAGGCAACCTTGGTTTAAAATCTCGGTTTTGTATGCCATTGATGGGAGTGTTAGCTAGCACAACTGCTCAGTAAGAAAGCCTGGGCAAGATGATTGATCTTTAAGATGTCACACGATACAACCAATGGTGAACTCACGACACTTCTCCCAAACCAGCCACTCCCCACGCAGCTCCAGCTCACTCAGGAGAAGAACTGTGTCCACCCAGCTGTTCAGACTAGAAATGTAGACAAAAGTCAAACACCTCACTCATCCTCAGCAATTAAAGCCAGCCGCCAGCCTGAGCTCTCTCGCGTTCTCCCGCTTTCCGCCCCGGCCGGCTGTCCCCTTCCTCACTGAGGGCTGGAGCAGGCAATGCCCACTCCTGGCACTCCAGCCTTGACCTCCTCGCTCCTCTCTTCAGCAGCCAGAGTGACGTCGTGAAAATGGAAACTAGCTCAGGGCTTCCCTGGCTGTCCAGGGTGGACTCCATGCTTCCACTGCAGCGGGGGCACGCTTGATCCCTGGTCAGGGAGCTCAGATCCATATGCCGAGCCTTTCGGTCAAAAGACAACGCTGTGCTCGTCCTCCGCCTCCTTGTTGACCTTCTCTTCGGGTATTCCATCCACCATCAGAAGAGGGACACTGAGGACCTCCACGGTAGCTCGGTGGATAAGAATCCACCTGCCAGCACAGGGTTCCGTCCGGTTCGGGAAGATCCAGGCCGCAGAGCAACTGAGCCCAGACACAAGTGCTGACGCCCAAGCACATGAGACCTTGTGTCCCCGACAAGAGAGGCCGTGCAGCGAGCCCACGAAGCCCAGCGGAGAGCAGCCCCAACTCTGCAGCCAGAGAGGCTCAGGCCGAAGCAGCGCCGCCCCCGTGCAGCCGGGAGCCAAACGAAGTAAACATCTCCCTGAAAAGAAAACCGGGACACCGAGGTCTCTTATGACGAACCTAGGCAGCATGCTAAAGAGCGGGGACGCTACTTTGCCAACAGAGATCCGTCCAGTCAAAGCTATGGCTTTTCCAGGAGTCATGTATGCATGTGAGAGGTGGACCATAAAGAAAGCTGAGCATCCAAGAATGGACCCTTTTGAGCTGTGGTGCTGGAGAAGACTCTTGAGAGTTCCTTGGACTGCAAGGAGATCCAACCAGTCCCTCCTAAAGAAGATCAGTCCTGAATATTCACTGAAAGGACTGATGCTGAAGCTGAAGCCCCAATACTTTGGCCACCTGATGGGAAGAGCCGGCTCACTGAATAAGATCCTGGTGCCGGGGAAGATTGAGGGCAGGAGGAGAAGAGGGCGACAGAGGATGAGGTGGCTGGATGGCATCACCGACTCGATGGACATGAATTTGAGTAAACACCAGGAGACGGTGAGGGACAGAGGAGCCTGGCAGGTTGCAGTCGTGTCCAACTCTTTGCAACCCCGTGACCACAGCACGCCAGGCCTCCCTGTCCATCACCAACTCCCGGAGTTTACTCAAACTCACGTCCATTGAGTCGGAGATGCCATCCAACCATCCATCCTCTGTCATCCCCTTCTCCCCCCACCTTCAATCTTTCCCAGCATCAGGGTCTTTTCAAATAAATCAGTTATTCATATCAGGTGGCCAAAGGATTGGAATTTCAGCTTCAACATCAGTCCTTCCAATGAATATTTAGGACTGATTTCCTTTAGGACGGACTGGTTGGATCTCCTTGCAGCCCAAGAGACTCTTAAGAGTCTTCTCCAACACCACAGCTCAAAAGCATCAATTCTTCGACACTCAGCTTTCTTTATGGTCCAACTCTCACATCCATACATGACTATCGGAAAAACCATAGCCTTGACTAGACGGACCTTTGTTGGCCAAGTAATGTCTCTGCTTTTTTAATATGCTATCTAGGTTAGTCATAACTTTCCTTCCAAGGAGTAAGCATCTTTTAATTTCATGGATGCACTCACCATCTGCAGTGATTTTGGAGCCCCCAAATAAAGTCAGCCACTGTTTCCACTGTTTCTCTATTTCCCATGAAGTGATGGGAACGGATGCCATGATCTTTGTTTTCTGAATGTTGAGCTTTAAGCCAACTTTTTCACTCTCCTCTTTCACTTTCATCAAGAGGCTCTTTAGTTCCTCTTCACTTTCTGCCATTAGGGTGGTGTCATCTGCATATCTGAGGTTATTGATATTTCTCCCGGCAATCTTGATTCCAGCTTGTGCTTCTTCCAGCCCAGCGTTTCTCATGATGTACTCTGCAAATAAGTTAAATAAGCAGGGTGAAAATATACAGCCTTGATGTACTCTTTTTCCTATTTGGAACCAGTCTGTTGTTCCATGTCTAGTTCTAACTGTTGCTTCCTGACCTGCATACAGATTTCTCAAGAGGCAGGTGAGGTGGTCTGGTATTCCCATCTCTTTCAGAATTTTCCACAGTTTATTGTGATCCACACAGTCAGNCTTGATGTACTCTTTTTCCTATTTGGAACCAGTCTGTTGTTCCATGTCTAGTTCTAACTGTTGCTTCCTGACCTGCATACAGATTTCTCAAGAGGCAGGTGAGGTGGTCTGGTATTCCCATCTCTTTCAGAATTTTCCACAGTTTATTGTGATCCACACAGTCAGAGGCTTTGGCATAGTCAATAAAGCAGAAATAGATGTTTTTCTGGAACTCTCTTGCTTTTTCAATGATCCAGTGGATGTTGGCAACTTGATCTCTGGTTCCTCTGCCTTTTCTAAAACCAGCTTGAACATCAGGGAGTTCACGGTTCACGTATTGCTGAAGCCTGGCTTGGAGAATTTTGAGCATTATTTTACTAGCGTGTGAGATGAGTACAATTGTGTGGTAGTTTGAGCATTCTTTGGCATTGCCTTTTTTGGGATTGGAATGAAAACTGACCTTTTCCAGTCCTGTGGCCACTGCTGAGTTTCCCAAATGTGCTGGCATATTGAGTGTAGCCCTTTCATAGAATCATCTTTTAGAATTTGAAATAGCTCAACTGGAATTCCATCACCTTCACTAGCTTTGTTCGTAGTGAATGTTCCTAAGGCCCACTTGACTTCCCATTCCAGGATGTCTGGCTCTAGATGAGTGATCACACCATCGTGATTATCTGGGTCATGAAGACTCTTTTTTGTACAGTTCTTCCGTGTATTCTTGCCACCTCTTAATATCTTCTGCTTATGTCCATACCATTCCTGTCCTTTATTGAGCCCATCTTTGTATGACATGTTCCCTTGGTATCTCTAATTTTCTTGAATAGACCTCTAGTCTTTTCTAGGTTGAAGTTCATGGGGTCGCAAAGAGTCGGACGGACACAGCTGAGCAACTGAACGACAACTACTGCCCCCCGTGGCTTCTAAATCGGCTGTTAATCTTGCTGAGGACGCTTTGTAAGTGATGGGCCATGCATCACTGTTTTCGCGGTCCTCAGCCTTGGTCCTTCGAGCTTGATTGTGAAGTGTTTCGGTATGGCTCCATGAGTTTATCATATTTGACTTCACGGAGTTTCCAGGATTTATAGGTTCCTATTTTTCATCAACTTAGACACCATTATTCCAGGAATACAGAGGCAGTTCAACATAAGAAAATAAATGTATCACATTACTAGAACACACAGAGACACAGACACACACACACACTCACACACTCACAGACACACACAGACACACACACAGACACACACGCACAGACACACACACACTCACACATACACACACACAGACACACACACTCATACACTCACACAGACACACACTCACACATACAGACACACACACACTCACACACACACACACATTCACACACACACAGACACACTCACACAGACACAGACACGCACACACAGACACAGACACACACACACAGACACACACACAGACACACACACTCATACACTCACACAGACACACACACACACACACAGACACACACACTCACAGACACAGATACACATGCACAGACATACACACTCACACATACACACACACAGACACACACACTCATACACTCACACAGACACACACACACTCACACATACTTACACACTCACACACACACAGACACACACATTCACACACACAGACACACTCACACAGACACAGACACGCACACACACAGACACGCACACACACACAGACACAGACACACTGACACACACACAGACACACACACTCATACACTCACACACAGACACACACACACATACACAGACACACACACTCACACACACACACACGCTCACAAACACAGACACTCAGACACACACACAGACACACACACACTCACACTCACACTCACAGACACAGACACACAGACACACACTTACACATACACTCACACACACTCACACAGACAGACACACACACACA
>SJYT01071124.1:514758-540787 GCA_006410635.1 Cephalophus harveyi | reverse complement strand
ACACACACACAGACACAGACACACTGACACACACACAGACACACACACTCATACACTCACACACAGACACACACACACATACACAGACACACACACTCACACACACACACACGCTCACAAACACAGACACTCAGACACACACACAGACACACACACACTCACACTCACACTCACAGACACAGACACACAGACACACACTTACACATACACTCACACACACTCACACAGACAGACACACACACACAGAGACACACAGACACACACACACTCATAGACACACACACAGACACCCCTCTTATATATTCACATGCTCTGAGCTGCACACTGGACTCCGGTCCCTGCTTCCTCTACTGAGGGCCTTGGCGTGGGGCCTTTGCTGTTTGCCTACATATCCTTGCAGACTGTCCCAGGGGGCTACGTTGGCGCTCACGGCACACTGGTGCCCGCAGCAAGGAAGGAGCGTCTCTCCCCCGTGAGGGAGTCTGGTCAGGCGGCTGGGGGCTGGTGAGCTGCCTGGCCACGCCGCCTCTGACCCCAGTGCCCACCGCTCCCGGGGCCCCCGGCAGCTGTCTGTCCCGTGGTGGTGGTCGCTGTCTCACTGGCAGCACGGTGCTGGTTCCAGGTGTGCGACACCGTGGCCTGACGCCTGTGTCCATTATGGACCGACCACACCTGTGAGTCTAGCTACAGCCTGTCGGAGACATTAGTCTTGAGTACACTCCGCACGCGGTGCGTTTCTCCCCGTGACTCATCTGCTTCATAAGGGGGGGTTTGTTTCTCTCAGCTTCCCTCACGCCACTCATTCCCTCATACCCCTCCCACCTGGCAATGTCTGTTCCCTGCATTTTCCTATTTTGTTGTGTTCATTCCATTTTTAAGTTCACATACAAGTGAACTCATACAGCACTTGTCTTTCTCTGACGTGCTCACTCCCTCTACCCTCTAGTTCCATCTATGTTCTCACAAATGGCAAGGGTTTTTTGTTTTTGTTTTTTTATGGCTGAGCAGTATTCCACTGTCTATAAAAACACCACACCTTCCTTACCCACTCGTGGACTCGGAGGCTGCTTGCATGTCTTGGCTATAGTAAACAGTGCCACAGTGAACACAGAGGTGCATTCTCTCTTTGACTTAGTGTTTTTGTAGAATTTGAGATGTTCCTGTCTCCCGAGATAGCTTGTGTCACTGTGAACTTCCCTTTCAGAACCGCCTTGGCTGCGTCCCGTGGATTTCAGGGTCGCCGTCTCCGTGTCGCCCGCCTCCAGGTGCTCTCGCGCTTCGCTTCGGTGGCCCGTGTGCCGTCCAGCAGCGCCGGCTGGCCTCCACGTGCTCGTGTGTTGCAGTCCTCCTTCTCAGCGGATTTTTAGTCTCACGCTGCTGTGGTTGGGAAAGATGCTTGATAGGATTTCACTTTTCTTAAATTTAGGGAGACTTGTTTTGTGGCCGAGCGTGTGCTCTGTCCTGCAGAAAATCTGACTTGTCTGTAAAACTTCATTTCTCCTTCAAAGTGCGTAACAGCCTTACTAAGTAGAGTATTCTGAGTTGTATGTCTTTTCTTTCCACTTGGAGTATATCATGCCACTTCCTCTGGCCTGAAGTTTCTGCTGGGCCATGCACAGGCCCAGAGGAAATGGTGATGGGTCAAGGCTTGATTCTGGGAGGCAGATGGTCTGCAGTCTCACGCGCAGGGTTAGCAGGGCTCTGGGCCTGCTTGAGTCTACATGGGAAAGGGAGCGTGAGGACCGGGGATGAGAGACGGCTTTGTGAGTTCACGACGGGGTAGCCTGGAGCAGGCTTATGGGTGCTAAGGACAGAGAGAGGTGAGGGTGAAGACACTGGTGAGTAAAAAGGTGAGGAGGCCACGTCCCAGGGCCAGGGCGGGGTGGGCCCAGGCCGCTGCCGTCCTCATGGCTCCGGGCAGGGCTGAGGGTCCAGGCCTCTCCAAGCGCAGGGCTTTTCCAACAGCGCTTCCTCTGGTCACAAAGGGCACGTCCTTAATCACTTCAGTGTCAGAGGACTAACCCCACATTTGAGGGAACACGGGATGGCGGCACGTCAAATAGGTCTCACGCAGCCGTAAGAGCTCCTGGCTCTGCCCTATTGGTGCTGGAGACGCGAGAGCAAAGAGGACGCAGGCTGGAGGCAGGGGCACGCGGGCAAGGCACAGCGCCAGCAGGCGGGCAGCAGGGCTGGGCTCCTCAGGCACCACTGCCCCACCCCCACCCCATGTCCACGTTCCCAAGGATCGGAGGCCACGACACCATCTGGAACGGGTTAGAAACGAGTAAACCAATGCTGGCTTCTAAAAATGAGCACATTCACGTCGTTTCTCCACTGATTTCCTTCACACTGGTTCAATTTGCTTCATCTTAATGTTTTAGCTTATATTACTGCAACTCAATTTACGTCTGTGATCCATAATCACCCTTCACATGTCTCTCCCTCTATGCCAAGGGTTCTGGTCCAATTGTTGGGCTCTTAAAGCCTATAGGAACTCTCCACTCAGGCACCCCTTTGGGAAAGCTTTGTAAGTATCACATCTTGGCTGCATGGTTTTCTAAAATGGGGCACCTAATCACCAATATACACTTTTAAAGTCAGAACTTAGCCTTCACAGATAGCCATGCATCTACCCGACCTCTCAGACAGCGAGGTGACAGGTGACACAAGATTATAATCACCCTTCACATGTCTCTCCCTCTATGCCAAGGGTTCTGGTCCAATTGTTGGGCTCTTAAAGCCTATATTTATAGGAACTCTCCACTCAGGCACCCCTTTGGGAAAGCTTTGTAAGTATCACATCTTGGCTGCATGGTTTTCTAAAATGGGGCACCTAATCACCAATATACACTTTTAAAGTCAGAACTTAGCCTTCACAGATAGCCATGCATCTACCCGACCTCTCAGACAGCGAGGTGACAGGTGACACAAGATAAGCCCAACATAAAAATCCAATGAAACCAATAAATTTCAATGAGTTATATTTTGGTTGTAAATGATCTTTATTAAGAATGCACAGTCTCATGATTCAAAACCAAATACTTTAAAGGAATGGTCTTCCTAATAAAAACTGACATGAAAGTGTTTTAAAATTGTAATAAAAAGCAGACAGACATGTAAAAGACCTCTGTCTCTAGAAAACACAGACTTTACGTATTAAAAGTAACTTTCCAAACTGTCAGAATTAAAAGCTCACATCACAGAAACGTTTAATAAGCACTGACCAACAGATTACAAGTTGTTCAATAAATAAAAACGCCTCAATTTTTTCCTTACCAAAAAAAAACAGAGTGACGGAGTAACAACGTGACGTTAACGGTAATTTCAGGAGAAAAGGCACATCCGGGCCTAACCGCCGAGGCAGCGTTACACGGACGCAGCCTCCCCAGACTCTCCAGTGCGGGCCCAGCAGGTCCAGGAGCGGCGACAGCTCCGCCGGCCGCCTGGCCGCGGTCCTCAGAGGCTGGACCGCCTCTCCGGCCGGGGCGTGCACCGGACGACGGCAGCGCGCCAGAGCAGCGGGGCGAGCAGGAGGCTGAGCGTGGTCAAGATGTGTATAAGAGACAGGCTGACGCCCAAGCACATGAGTGGTTTGTGGTTTAGACTCAGGACCAGACAAAGTACAGAGCGAGGCTCCTCAGGAGGGTCCAGAGTTTCTCACTCCCAGCTTCTAAGACCCCATTTTCAACCGAGTCTGAGACGGAGGCTCACCCTGACCCAAGAAGCCCGAGCTGTCCCAGCTGCGCGGGGTGAGGAAGGGGAGGCAGGGGTCACACAGGCAGGAAGCGGCGGGCAGGGTGTCGGGTAACCAAAGAGAGCGTGGCCCTCACGAGCACGACCATACCTTCATGACCACCACTGAGAGCGTGAGGACCAGCAGGACAGTGAGCTCGCACAGCACGAAGGTGGGGAACACGTGAAGGCCTGCAGGGACAGGGCAAGTGACCCTCCGAGGCCAGGCGGCCAGCCTCCCTGCACCCCCGCGTCCAAGACAGGGAGGGACGGGGGTCTCCCCACCCATCCCACCCAGAGCCCCGCGCAGCAGGCCTGGCCTTCAGGAACCAGGACCAAACCAGGAGCCCGTTTACACGGCCACGCACTCGACGTCCCTGGGGCCGATCGGGCCCGCCAAGCAGTGCCGGGCGGGAGCGAGGGGCCAGGCTGATTCCCCCGCCCTGCGGGGACGCTCCCAGGGCAGCAGTCTAAACCTGCCAGTTAGGATGTTTTGTATTTAAATCAGAATTTCCCCCCACGCTTGGTGTGGACACGCTGACAAGGACCTGCCACCCCGCTGTGCAGAGGCCACGCGGGACCACCTGCTCAGAGCCCGCACCCCTCAGCTCCGACCTTCCCCCCTCAGCAAGATCCCCTTGGTCCCTAGCCTCCACGGGAACTGGTTCCGCCACACAAATGGTTAGTAGAAACACGTGTGAGCAGATAAGACCCAGCGGGGGCATCAGCCCTGGAGGACAGTCACCTATGGACGCAAAGAACACGATGGCCAGGAAGTCGCGCACGGGCTCCACGCAGGACACAACCCCCTCGGCGGCCGCGTGACCCTGGGAGGATACCAAGGCTCCAGCCAGGAAGCAGCCCAGCTCCATGGACACGCCCAGCAGCTCGGTGACCTGGGGAGGACACAGGCCGTGCCGGGCACTCGCGGCAGCATCTCTGCCAGGCGGCTCACGCGGAGGGGCCCCCGGAGAGCCCCGCAAGCCGACTCCTCGGCCCCTGCCCCGCGTCCTGGGAGCACCCCGGGGAGGACACAGTGGCAAGTGCCAGGTCACCCCCAAGAGGCGCGAGGGAGCGGCCGTGAACCAGGAGAAACCACCACTCGTGGGGACTGCTGTGGGATTGCTGAGTGAGAACAAGTGTTTGTGATACACTTTCTCTATCCTGAATCAATAAACTGCCCGACTCCTGAGCAGCAACAACGTGGCATAGGCACCTGTCCCCGCCCCCTGGCGCCTGCAGGAAGGGAGCAGACGTGCCTTTAACTCGGGTTAAAACGAGACAAGAGCAGCGCAGGCCCTGCAGACGACGGTGCTGGAGCCCAACACACGCCCGGGAGGCAGTGGGCAGAGCGCTCGCAGCCGCCACAGCACCGACAGACGCCGGGCACCAACAGCGCCCTCGGGCCTGGGGTCACGGGGCAGTCCCAGCACCGACTCCCTGCACGTGAACCCTGACTGGCTGAACACGAGGGGGTTCGGCCCACGTCGAGGGCGGCAGCCCTGCCCTGCAGGTGATGCCGCCCCAGCTCGGACTATTTACGGGGTCTCGCGGAACAGCGCCCTCCTTGACAAGAAGCCGTCCCTCAGCTGGGACCTGTATGTGTAAGTCACTCAGTCATGTCTGACTCTCTGTGACCCCATGGACTATACAGTCCATGGAATTCTCCAGGCCAGAATACTCGAGTGTTAGCCATTCCCTTCTCCGGGGGTTCTTCCCAACCCAGCGATCAAACCCAGGTCTCCCACGGTGCAGGCGGATTCTTTACCAGCTGGAAAGGAGATGTGTATAAGAGACAGCCTCTCGGGAGATGACTCGGGCTCTGCGTGCCCGGCTCCCCAGGACCAGTGCGAACTCGCTGACCTGGGCCAGCCCAGCGGCCACGATCCACTTGACGTACTGGCTTGTCTTGGGCAGGAGCAGGGACAGGACCAGGGCTGCCAGGACGAACTGCCGGGGCAGCGGGTCACGCCCAGAGCGGCCTGCGGGCCCCACCGCAGGGCCACGCGAGAGGACACTGAGGCACCCCCACCCCGGAGAGACCAGGCCTGCTGCCCAGGAGTATGGAGCAGCCGACAGGATGGAGCTGTCCTCTTAACACACTGTGAGTGAGGCCTGCGCAAAGCGGCCTGGGGGGTGCGGCTCCTTCGCTGCAAACCCCGCCTCCGCCCTCCGCTCCTGGGTCGCATGTTAACACAGGCACTTCAACAGTCTGAAGCCACAAAGGACAGAGATGGGAAGTGGCAAGATAGTTCCCCAGGACCATTAAAATGCACGCTTGGCACAGAGTGGGGTTTGTGGTTTAGACTCAGGACCAGACAAAGTACAGAGCGAGGCTCCTCAGGAGGGTCCAGAGTTTCTCACTCCCAGCTTCTAAGACCCCATTTTCAACCGAGTCTGAGACGGAGGCTCACCCTGACCCAAGAAGCCCGAGCTGTCCCAGCTGCGCGGGGTGAGGAAGGGGAGGCAGGGGTCACACAGGCAGGAAGCGGCGGGCAGGGTGTCGGGTAACCAAAGAGAGCGTGGCCCTCACGAGCACGACCATACCTTCATGACCACCACTGAGAGCGTGAGGACCAGCAGGACAGTGAGCTCGCACAGCACGAAGGTGGGGAACACGTGAAGGCCTGCAGGGACAGGGCAAGTGACCCTCCGAGGCCAGGCGGCCAGCCTCCCTGCACCCCCGCGTCCAAGACAGGGAGGGACGGGGGTCTCCCCACCCATCCCACCCAGAGCCCCGCGCAGCAGGCCTGGCCTTCAGGAACCAGGACCAAACCAGGAGCCCGTTTACACGGCCACGCACTCGACGTCCCTGGGGCCGATCGGGCCCGCCAAGCAGTGCCGGGCGGGAGCGAGGGGCCAGGCTGATTCCCCCGCCCTGCGGGGACGCTCCCAGGGCAGCAGTCTAAACCTGCCAGTTAGGATGTTTTGTATTTAAATCAGAATTTCCCCCCACGCTTGGTGTGGACACGCTGACAAGGACCTGCCACCCCGCTGTGCAGAGGCCACGCGGGACCACCTGCTCAGAGCCCGCACCCCTCAGCTCCGACCTTCCCCCCTCAGCAAGATCCCCTTGGTCCCTAGCCTCCACGGGAACTGGTTCCGCCACACAAATGGTTAGTAGAAACACGTGTGAGCAGATAAGACCCAGCGGGGGCATCAGCCCTGGAGGACAGTCACCTATGGACGCAAAGAACACGATGGCCAGGAAGTCGCGCACGGGCTCCACGCAGGACACAACCCCCTCGGCGGCCGCGTGACCCTGGGAGGATACCAAGGCTCCAGCCAGGAAGCAGCCCAGCTCCATGGACACGCCCAGCAGCTCGGTGACCTGGGGAGGACACAGGCCGTGCCGGGCACTCGCGGCAGCATCTCTGCCAGGCGGCTCACGCGGAGGGGCCCCCGGAGAGCCCCGCAAGCCGACTCCTCGGCCCCTGCCCCGCGTCCTGGGAGCACCCCGGGGAGGACACAGTGGCAAGTGCCAGGTCACCCCCAAGAGGCGCGAGGGAGCGGCCGTGAACCAGGAGAAACCACCACTCGTGGGGACTGCTGTGGGATTGCTGAGTGAGAACAAGTGTTTGTGATACACTTTCTCTATCCTGAATCAATAAACTGCCCGACTCCTGAGCAGCAACAACGTGGCATAGGCACCTGTCCCCGCCCCCTGGCGCCTGCAGGAAGGGAGCAGACGTGCCTTTAACTCGGGTTAAAACGAGACAAGAGCAGCGCAGGCCCTGCAGACGACGGTGCTGGAGCCCAACACACGCCCGGGAGGCAGTGGGCAGAGCGCTCGCAGCCGCCACAGCACCGACAGACGCCGGGCACCAACAGCGCCCTCGGGCCTGGGGTCACGGGGCAGTCCCAGCACCGACTCCCTGCACGTGAACCCTGACTGGCTGAACACGAGGGGGTTCGGCCCACGTCGAGGGCGGCAGCCCTGCCCTGCAGGTGATGCCGCCCCAGCTCGGACTATTTACGGGGTCTCGCGGAACAGCGCCCTCCTTGACAAGAAGCCGTCCCTCAGCTGGGACCTGTATGTGTAAGTCACTCAGTCATGTCTGACTCTCTGTGACCCCATGGACTATACAGTCCATGGAATTCTCCAGGCCAGAATACTCGAGTGTTAGCCATTCCCTTCTCCGGGGGTTCTTCCCAACCCAGCGATCAAACCCAGGTCTCCCACGGTGCAGGCGGATTCTTTACCAGCTGGAAAGGCTGCATCCAAAAGCAGCCTCCACGCGAGCCTCTCACATCACAGCGGCAGAAGTTACGCTGCAAGCTAGCTCGTTCTCATCAAACACAATGAAAGCGATTTCACACCGACTCTCGCCTCAGGTGTAAGGCGTGCAGGACAGACACTCGGGCACACCCCAGCCGGGAACATGAGCACAACGGCACACGCGTGAAAACAAGCGCCTCACACGAGCCAGCTGTGAGCAGCGTGACCCAGAAAGCCCTGCCCCAACCACGTGCATGCCAAGAGGCCGGGTGTTACCGTCAGCATGAGGAAGGTGAAGGCGGAGATGCCCAGGACCAGGATCTCCTTGTTCCCTTTGCTCTCCGCGTGCAGCTTCCGGCAGTAAGGCCCCACGAGGTAGGTCCTCACCAGTAGACAGACGAGCAGTACAGCGGCGAGCGAGAAGAGGACCTGCCCGACCAGGGCCAGGAGCCGCAGGGCCTCCATGGCGACGCTGGGGAGAGAGACAGGCCTTATTCTCCCCAAGGCACACCCCAGTCCAGCAGAAAGACCTCCCTTTCCTTTTCAAGGTTACACAACAAATTACCCAGATCACACACATCTTTATTCCCAAATGCTGGAATAAAATCTATTTAACGTTAATCTCAGAAACTCACTTGAATCAAATATAGAAGCTGAATTGTATTGTAATCAACACTCGGGAGCAGATACACTGTATAGGATGCAAAGATCCATGGCTGACGGCTTATGCGTCCCTGCCAAGGGCAGGGGACAAAATTCCTCTCCAGGATTAACCGCCGTCTGAAATCCTGCATAAGGCAACCGCGCCCTGAACACCGCAGGCTTCGCACCTGGGGGTGCCACTCCTTCACCCCAAGCCAGAGCTCGGAGGCCCCTGTCACTCCGTCACAGAGAAGAGGGCTCTGCGTGGAGCTCTTTCCAGAATAACGGCAGCGCGGCTGGCGCTGCCGTGAACCCCCGCACAGGAGCGCCTCTGTCTGCTGGGGAAACACTTCCAGGTAGAACGCATCCGCATCAGGGGGTGACTCAGGCAGGACTGTGCTGGCACACCCACAGGGGCCGCCTGGGGACAGGCGCTCCCACTGCTGCGGGGCACAGGCCCTGCCGTGGAGGGGCCGGGGCACAGGCAGCCCGTCCACCGAGAAACGCCGTGCGTGCTGCTGCCGTTTCTACAGCCTCAGCGCAGCGCGGGGCACTCTGCCTTGTCGGTCAAGTTCTCAGTCAACACAGCGTCTCGGGACTAACCTGAAAGGAAATCAATGGGACCGGGACCTGCACTAGGTGAGCTTTAAATCAGGAAGATAGGAAAGAACAGCTTTCCAAGTCTCTGCGTGCGCTGCGGCTGTCTAGCCAGCAGGGCCTGCTCCCGCGTGATGCCCGAGCTCTGCGGGGGCCCAGCACCGTCGGTCCCGCTTCCGTTTCGGGAGGAGACCCCACCTCTCCTGGGAGTGACTTACTGTACATCCCAAACAGAACTCAAATGACCTCCAGCTAAAATTACAATCCTTTTTTTGTCGAGAATTTTGTTCAGTTACCCTGAAAATCTGTAGCCAGAAGAAATAAGGTTGTGGCTAAGGCTGCTTTTCTGACAGAGAACTTAGGGTCAAAGGGACAAACCAGTTAGCTCGCCTTCCTGCTAAATGGACTCTGTCGGCTGCGCGGCCGAGGGTCGCCCGCGGCTCTGCGAGCCTCCCCTGCTGGCGACCCGCACACACCACTCAGGAGGCAGGCTACTCCCCCCGCGGCTGCATCCTGCCAGGGAGGACACCGACGTCCAGCGCGTTCAGGAAGCTGCCTCACCCGGGCTGTGGGGCTGGCCGATGCAGAGCCGGGGATTCCACCCCTGAGAATCTCAGTTAACCAGCTGCCCTTCCTCCCTTCCCCACCGGGATGAGCTCCCTGGGAGTGGAGCAGAGATCTGAATCACGTTTGGATTGCTGAAACTCAGTATAACATCTGGCAAAAGGCAAATATATAAAATACAAAATGCTTCCGTCTGCTGATAGGCGATGAGGCAGGCTTGTCTGAGCTCCCCCAGGCGGGGCCCAGCAGGAGGATGACCCCCCCACCCCCCACCACACCTCAACATGGGGTCTCTGGCTTTAAAAATGAGTAAATAATCAGAGACTCATCAGATACAAAACTCCAACAATCAGGAAAACCACAACTTGAGTGAGATTCCAACATCAAGACCCAGTCATTGTTAGAATTATCGGACAAAGATTTTAAAGCAATTGTCATAAAAATGATTCAATAGCAATTAAAAATCCTCTTGAAATAAAGGAGAAAAAAAAACCAGAAAACCTCAGCAACGAAACAAGTTCAAAAAAAAGAATCAGATGGAAATTATACAACTAAACAGCATACGAACCAAAGCTGGAAGCGCTGAGCAGCGGAGGCAGTGACAGAAGCTGGGCCCGGGGCTTTGACCACCGACAGAGCTCACCCAGGCTGACCCACAGACAGGAAACGGACCCGCGAGGCAAGAGGAGAGCCGTGTGGGCACCACGGAGCCCTGGAATGAGGGCCGAGGGGGACTGCAAAAGCCCCTGAGGAAACCACGGCTGAAATTCCCGGATTAGGCAGGAGATGGAAACCTGTAGCTCCAAGAAGCCGAACGATGCCGTACAGAGTAGACCCAGAGAGAGTCACAGGCTCCCAAGCTCGGTTGAGCGGCCCCAGCGCGTCCATGTGGAGGGAGGCCTCGGGGGCAGGGCAGCAGTGGGATTAGCCGCCTCGCAGGGGAGGCCACAGGGCGCCGCAGCCTCCCCGCCTCCCCGGCGCCCGGGGACACGTGAGCGGACAGCGGTCTGGGAGGACGCCAGCCTTGGGACCATGAAAAACAGACGTCTGCCGTGTGCGCCGTGAGCCCGACCAACACGCCAGGACACGCCTGAAAGCTAAAAGCAAAGAACAGCTGGAGCGGAGCCGTGCACTGCTCCGGAGAAACGCGGCCCGAAGGAGCCAGCTCCGCGCTGGGCCAGCCGAGGGAGGGGCCCGCACACCCACCGCAAACGGGCGCCCTCAGGACGAAGCGGGGAGCCGCTCGGACGGGGAAACCAAGAGAGCCTGCTGCCCGCAGCAGACCAACCACGAGACAGGGGCCAGGGTCCTCAAGCAGGAAGGAGACCGCAAGGAAGGGAGGAGAAGGAAAGTCAGACGGGTGAAAGACAGGAAGCCCAGCAAGCAAGACTTCTCATGAGCTTCAAAAAAAAAAATCCTAGTACAGGGGAATTCCCTGGCAGTCCAGTGGTTGGGACTGCAAGCTTTCACTGCCAGAGGCCCAGGATCAATCCCTAGCTGGGAACTAATATCCTGTAAGCTGCATGCAAGGTAAAAGAAATAAAACTTAAAAATCCTATATAATTATTGAAGCAAAACTTTAAAAAGCCATCACATAACAGTACTCAACATAAGTAGAGAAAATACGAAATACAACAATTACATTTAAAAAGCAGGGGAGGAAAAAGCCGTAGAAGGAAATAGGATCCACATTTCACACAAGTCGTGGAACGTTCTCCAGGAAGTGGTGACATGCTGAGAGCGGCGACCACGTCCACGTGGGGACACTGTGACGCCCGCAGAGGCACAAAGGAGCCACACAAACAGGACATAGACCCACTCTGAACAAACCAGGACGGACGCTCAGAGCAAGCAAGCGCCCCGGGGAAACAGGGGAAACGGGAAAGGACGAGAAACTCAGACGGCAGGACGGAACGTCACGACTCAAGCCCCAGCGTAACGGTCTTCACCTTCAATGTCAATGGTCTCAACACACCAACTGAGAGACAAAGATTTGCTGAGCTGATCACAAAAACATCATCCAACAAAACGTGGTCCGTAAGAAACTCGCTTCAGATACAACAGGGCAAGAGGGTGAAAGTTGAAGGAAGGACAAGATGTACTGTGGTCTGCAGGAATAAAGAAATAATCAGGAGGGACTGTGTATGTTAATATCAGATAAAGTGAATTTCAGAGCAAGAAAAATTACTAGAAATGAAACGATGCTAAATATGAGATGCACCAAACAACAGAGCCCCAGACACGCAAAGCAGAAGCCGATGGAGCTGAAAGGGGAGCAGGCAGACGGGCCACAGCCGAGGCCTCAGCACCACCTCCCTCAACAGGCGGTCGGACTTCAGCAAGAATTCAAGACACTGAACAACACATGAGCAAACAGGAATAACGACACATGTGAGTACTCAACAAAGATAAAAAAATACACATTTTATTTTCAGGCGACTCTAAAGCATTGACCAGATCACATCTGGGGCCAGAAGACAAACTTCAGTAAATGAGAAAGAGCTGAAGTCATACAAAGTGTGTGTTCTCTTGCCATGGTGGAATCAAACTACAAATCAATAAAATAAAGACTACAGGAAAATCACCAAACACTTGGGAATTAAGCAACACGTTTCTAAACAATCCACAGATCAAAGAGGAAGTGTCGAAGGAGAAATTCTAACTGCATTTAACTGAACGGAAATAAAAATTCAAAATGTGTGAGTGAGTGGGTGCAGCCAACAGGGCTGTGAGGGAAATTTGCAGCCCTAGACACGCAGCGCAGAGAAGGCGAAAGGCTCCAAACCAGTGCTCTGAGCCCAGACCAAGAACCGAGAAAAAGAAGCGCCAAATAAACCTGACGCGAACAGAAGCAAAGAAATGACACTAAGGAGCGCAGAAAACAACGAAATTAAAGCAAAAACCGCAGAAACACAGCAACTCAGTGAAGCAAAGAGCTGGTCTGAGAAAGGATCAATAAAGAATTAAGCAGGGGGAGCCAGGACAGATCTCAAAGACACCAAAAGGGGAGCGAGGCGCTACAGACGATGGTGAGAGGCTAGACAGGCAAGCGGACAGGCCACGTCCTACAAGCCGAACTAGCACAGTTCAGCAACGTGAACAGATAATGCCAGTAGCCCTGTAACTGCAAAGCAAACTGATTTTCTAATTCCAGAAAACTCTCAAAAAGCTCTCAAGACCCAGACGGTTTCACTGGAGAATTCTGCCAAATATCAACACAAGAGAAGACTCTACACATGGACATCACCAGATGGTCAACACCGAAATCAGATTGATTATATTCTTTGCAGCCAAAGATGGTACTCTTGCCTAGAAAATCCCATGGATGGAGGAGCCTGGTAGGCTGCAGTCCATGGGGTCGCTAAGAGTCGGATGCGACTGAGCGACTTCACTTTCACTTTTCGCTTTCACACAATGGAGAAGGAAATGGCAACCCACTCCAGTGTTCTTGCCTGGAGAATCCCAGGGACAGGGGAGCCTGGTGGGCTCCTGTCTATGGGGTCGCACAGAGTCGGACACGACTGAAGCGACTTAGCAGCAGCAGCAGCCAAAGATGGAGACGCTCTATACAGTCAACAAAAACAAGACCAGGAGCTGACTGTGGCTCAGATCATGAACTCCTTATTACCAAATTCAGACTCAAATTGAAGAAAGTAGGGAAAACCGCTAGACCATTCAGGTATGACCTAAATCAAATCCCTTATGATTATACAGTGGAAGTGAGGAATAGATTTAAGGGCCTAGATCTGATAGATAGAGTGCCTGATGTGGTCACGTATGGATGTGAGAGTTGGACTGTGAAGAAGGCTGAGCGCCAAAGAATTGATGCTTTTGAACTGTGGTGTTGGAGAAGACTCTTGAGAGTCCCTTGGACTGCAAGGACATCTAACCAGTCCATTCTGAAGGAGATCAGCCCTGCGATTTCTTTGGAGGGAATGATGCTAAAACTGAAACTCCAGTACTTTGGCCACCTCATGCGAAGAGTTGACTCACTGGAAAAGACTCTGATGCTGGGAGGGATTGGGGGCAGGAGGAGAAGGGGACGACCGAGGATGAGATGGCTGGATGGCATCACAGACTCGATGGACGTGAGTCTGAGTGAACTCCACGAGATGGTGATGGACAGGGAGGCCTGGCGTGCTGCGATTCATGGGGTCGCAGAGAGCTGGACACGACTGAGTGACTGAACTGACTGATCTAAGGAAGAATTAACAGCAATTTTATGCAATGTCTTCCAGAAAATAGCAAACAGAAGAGCAGTGAACACCTCCCAGATAATTTACGAGCCTGGTGTTACTCTAATACCAAAACCAGATAAAGAGAATAAAAAAGAAAACGACATGCCAGCATCTTTCATGACACAAAAATCCTCCACAAAATTAGACGATGCAATGCACAGAAAGAACTGTATACCCTAACCAAGTAGAATTTATTCCAGATATGCAATGCTGGTTCAATTTTCAAAAATTAATCAATGTAATCCACCATATAAACTGGGTAAAGAAGAAAAGCCATACAATCATATCAGTAGATGCAGAAAAAGCATCGGACAAAATCCAACATGCAGTCAAGACAGAACTTCTGAACAACCTAGGGACTGATAAAGAATAACCACAAAAGTCCCAGTTAGCATCACACAAAGTGAAGAAAATAATGGATGCTTTCCCTTTAAGACCAGGAGGAAGCACGGAGAGCGACTCTTACCATCTCCATCAACACAGTACTGGAAATTCTAGCCAGTGCAGAGAGGCAAGAAAAGGAAAGAAAAAGCACACAGGTTAGAAAGGAAGAAATCAAGTGAAAGCCCACAGCCACGGGGCCGGATCCGAGCCCAGGGGTGTGGCGGCTGTCACTGAGCGCTCGGCCGTGCTGCACAGGTTCCGTGTCTTTGGGAGAAAGTGCTAAGCAGTATTTTGATACTGCACTAAAGCAGAGCAGAAAGCGTACCTGGCATGAGCACCAGCTCCCGCCTGGATGAGCGTGGGCAGGATGGCGATGAACAGCCCCAGCTGCACGTCCTGAGTCACCAGCATCCCCAGCAGCAGCGCTCCGTAGTCGAGGTCGCCTGCCGGGGAAGACGCCACTCAGCACGTGGGCTCAGGCCAGGCACCTCCAGCACCGCCCCGAGCACGCGCCCACCCACCTTCCTTGTCACTGCGGGCGCTGCCCACGAGGAACTTGGACACCAGAGGTGTGCTCGACAAGGACAGGCAGGTAGAGATGAAGACGCTCTGGGTGGGTCTGATCTGCAGAAGATGGCCCCAGACCAAGCCGAACACCACCATGAGCAGGGTCATGTAGCAGGGTCCCTGCAGGGAGATCTTCCACACCTGGGAGAGCACAGGGGCGTGCACACGCCTCAGCGCCCACGGCCCCGAGGAGCACGTGCGCACACGCCTCAGCACCCATGGCCCCGAGGAGCATGTGTACACGCCTCAGAGCACATAAACACACGCCTCAGTACCCATGGCCCTGAGGAACACGTGCGCACATGCCTCAGAGCACGTGCACAGACGCCTCAGCACCCACGGCCCCGAGGAGCACGTGCACACACGCCTCAGCGCACGTATACACACGCCTCAGTACCCATGGCCCTGAGGAGCATGTGTGTACACGCCTCAGCGCCCACGGCCCCGAGGAGCACATGTGCACACTCCTCAGAGCACATGTACACACGCCTCAGAGCCCACGGCCCCAAGGAGCATGCACGTGTGCACACACCTTGGAACATGTGTGCACACACCTCAGCACCCATGGCCCCAATGAGCACGTGTGCACACACCTTGGAACACATGTGCACACAGCTCTCCGCATGCACCCCATCCTCAGAACACAGCTGGAGCCGAGGACCCCCATGGCCCCTCTTCTAATGGAAATGCGCCTGTCCATGAGCCTGGGCGCCGGGGCTGGGACACACCCAGGCGGCTCAGGTGGCTCGAGGATAGAGGACACAATCCGGGGTGCCCAACGGCAGAGCAGAGCCGTGTCCGCAGCCACGAGGCCCAGGAAGGAGCTTGCAGAGCCAGGCATCTCTGAACAGCCTCCAGTCGGGCGTCTGGGAGAATTCACCCAAGGCTCGAGAGGGGCCTGCGCACGGTTACTAACACCTCAAGGCCCTACCAGTAATCTCCCACATGTACCCAACCCAGCAAGAGAACCGTCAGCTCAGAGCCCACACACCGAGCCTCAAGCCTGCCCACAAAGCAGTGGGATGTGCCCCTGGTGCAGGTCAAGGGTCAGGGCCGCCAGGCGGGGAGTGGCCAGAGCTCAGTGGCGCTTGGGGATGTCGGAGGCTGAGGGGCCGTCAGAGACCCCAGCTCCCTCCAGACCCAAAGGCAGCCACTGGGGGCCAGTCCCACCCAGGCTCCTGCCCCAGCTCAGGACACACACTTGCCCTGGGAGCCCTGCTTCAGGCCGCTGCAACAGGTGAAAACCCCCAGCGCACCACAAACGCCGCCCCGACAGAGACAGGGAAATTCCCGGTGGGCGACACTGCTCTCGCTGGGCACTGCAGACCTCAGGGCAGGAGAGGGTGAACCACAACCCTCTGGAGCCAGAGGACACCTGCCCCTTCCCAGTGCTCACGGCCTGGACGAGGACACTGGCGACCAAGATGGCCAGGCCAGGGACACGGGGGGACAGGACGCTGCCCCTCCACGCCCCCACCCTCGAGGCAACACCATTTGCTGTGAACATCTGTCAGCTGAACACACGCGAACACCCAGGGATCCAGGAGCTGCCCTTCCTGCAGCCAGCAGCGTCCACCACCCCATCCTGTCCCCACCAGCTTTTTCCTCCTGTGTGATGTGTCTGTTCAAACACAAAGCGGCTTTTCACTCATTTACTTCTAATCCAACTCCCTGGTGGCTCCGAGGGTAAAGCGTCTGTCTACAATGCGGGAGACCCGGGTTCGAGCTCTGGGTTGAAGGAAATGGCAATCCACTCCAGTACTATTGCCTAGAAAATCCCATGGACAGAGGAGCCTGGTAGGCCCCAGTCTATGGGGTCACAAAGAGTCGGACACGACTGAGCGACTCCACTTCACTCTAACTCCATTTCCATTCTGGAACGTGCCAGCTTTCCAAGCAGTCGTTCTGGAAGCCAAGACCCTGCGGTGGAACCGCAGCTCCCGCGAGCTCAATGTCTCTTGACGCACACAGCCCTAAACGTGCACCGCTGATCTTTCAGGTATCTGCATCCTACTGCGACAGAGCAGCGAGGCCAAAATCCGCCCCGGCTTTAGGAACTAGAACCGGGACCTTCCCCTGGAGTCACAGGCGGAATTTCCAATCCCTGTGGTATTTCAGCCTCGAGCAGTGTTGGACCCTCTTGGTGGGAACCATAAGTTAGTAAGTCTGAACATATCCCTTCGAAGACCTGGTCTGGAGTTAGACACATAAAAGCTAATTTCACTCATTCATTGTATTTCTGCTTAAAAAAAATTTTTCTTTTGAAATTTATGTTCCAAAAATAACATCAAACTATAACATCATATTCTGCCCTGCTGGGCAAGCCACGAACGTGGACGCTGAGCACAGAGCGTGTTAAGCTGCAGGGGACACCACCACAGGCACGCGGGGGGACTCACCTTTCTTAGCTTCTCTGGGGAAAATTCTAAGCCAACAAGGAACAGAGTGAAGAACACACCAAATTCTCCTAGCGTCTCCACCTGCACAATCGACTGAAAAACAAGAGAGCTTTAAAACCACGCAACTTACGTATTTAAGATATTCACAGAATCATCTTAACTCACTGGGACTATCCCCAAAAGCCTACTATTTAAAGAAAAAAAAAAAAAGAGCTATCTAGACTTCCTCTATATCTGAGAAAACTTGGAATTCCTGAGTGTGGGAGTTTTCTTCCTTTTTTCTTGATTAGCTAGAGGAATATTTTCATTTATTTTCTAGGAACCAGCTCACGAATTCATGTGTCTTCAAGCTCATCAACTGCCACTGCATTTCTATTACTTCCTCCCACTGGCTTCCCGTGGGGACGGGGAGGCACCAACGCTGAGGCTGAAGCTTAACTGGTAAGAGTCTCACGCTCCCTGGGTCTGGTGAGAGGGAGTGTGGAACCCCCCGGACCACGGCGGGCACCCCTGACGGGTAGGAGGGTTCGCCCCGGGTCCCTGCTCTATAAACACTGTTTATTTGGTGCTATGTACACCGTTTACGCTTGAGGTTTTCGTGGCGGCCACCAGCTTGTCAGTCTTTCCATTGTCAATGAACAGGTGAAACTAGAGTCTGGGTGTTCAGGCATCAGCCGCCGCCCCAGCCCCACCGGGCACGTCTGTGGTCCACAGGCCGTGAACAGCAGCAACCGCCCGCCCCTGCCAGCATCTTCCTCCTTTCACACTCAGCCTCCGATCATGCTACACTGAGTCGACCTTGGTTAACGTATGTTTTTTCCCGACACCATCTGCGAACCTGCGTCTTTTCACAGCGAAGTTTACTGCACGTATATTTGTTATAATACATGTCTGCTCTTGCTTCTTTTCTGTTTTCCACTTTTCACGCTTCCTTACTGCTACTATCTTCCCCCGTTTTGAGAATGGGGCTGCAACCTGACTTTAAAGTAACATACTTAAACCGATACTTCTTGACTTGGAAACTGAAAGTCTATCAACTCCCTATTAGGAAAGAGAAATACTGGGGTACAGTTAAGTACAATTACACTTTCTCCATTACCCACTCCCACTTTTGGCTAGTATGATCTTGGATTTTTATCTTGGCATCTTTATCTATTGTAATTATATTATTTTTCCATGGTATAGGTAATTTGCTAAGAACGATTTTCACAGCACCCAGTTGGATCTGTTAGCCTTAATTCTTTGCTATTAAGAGAAAACAGGAAGGAAAACGCGTCTGTGCCTCTACTGTCGACAGATGTGCGGGAAAGGGAGGGTGGAACAGGACAGGAGGGGATTTTCCACCGACAGCCCTTATGTCGTCTCATCACAGGAAAACTGCCACCTAAAAGCCAAGTCATGAATGAAACCAGGCTCCCAGGCGGCAGCCGCGCGCGCCTCCCCGCCGAGTCTGGGCTCTCGGCTGGCAGCACGGCCCTTCTCACCCAGCAACCTGTCCGCGCTCAGAACTGCTCAGCATGAAGGCTTCCCGCCTGGGCTGTGTGGTCCGCAGGGAGCCCGGGCAAAGGTGGGCAAGGCCGCAGGGCGTGTCGGGCAGGGTGGGGATGGGCGTGCCCTCCCACGCCCTGCCTTAGGGGTGCCCCGGACACCGCTCCTGGCTTTCTCTTCCTGTGTCCACACCGTGCTTTCCTGAGAGGACACAAGGCTGGGGACTCTCTCCTCACTGCCAAAAGAGCTGCTTGACGAACAGCCTCCCCAGGGGCCGCCTGGGTCGCCCAACACACCCCTGGCCGCACGACACCACGGCCTGATCACCGCTCAGCACTCAGCTTCTCAGGGTGCAGAGCACTTAACCCAGCATTTTCAGCTCCTTTCAGTGTCTGAATAATCCAATCCACTGTATTAATGCGCAGAGAATCTTTAAAATGAGTATCATTTTAAAGACGTGAACAGGGTCATTTTCTCTGGGCAACTTGCTCACTCATTAATGAGCAAAACGACGTCCCTATGCTTTAGAGATTTCCCATTAAATTCTAAAGAACATCTCTGATGTGCTTTATAAGAAACGGCCACCTTCATCGATTCAAGCTCAGCAG
This sequence comes from Cephalophus harveyi, assembly GCA_006410635.1. NCBI lineage: Eukaryota > Metazoa > Chordata > Mammalia > Artiodactyla > Bovidae > Cephalophus > Cephalophus harveyi. Next base: position 521,349 of record SJYT01071124.1, on the reverse strand, counting down.
GCCCTGCACAGCAGATCCTGTTCTGACCTTGATACTGTTGAGTCCGGAGGGCCCCAGCAGAACACCGCAGATGATGTAGCCAAACATGGTGGGCAGCCCGATGGCGGTGCAGAGCCAGCCACAGGGCAGGGAGAGCATCACGATGCTGACGATGTCCTGCATGAGGGCGAGAGACGCCGGTCAGCGGGGGAAGGGGGCCGCCGGCCGTGGGGGAGACCCTGAGGGGGAGACGGAGGCGAGGAGGTGGGGGCTGGCTCACGGCGCCTCCAGAGTGTCTGGAGAGGAGCTGCGGCTTGCTCCCGGGGGGCCTAAAAGTACAGACCCAGAACGCGTGAATCCGATCACGGGGGCGGGGCAGGGGCCAGGCTACCTTTATGAGGTGGTGGTCGGCCCGTGGGATGGTGGCGTCCCGGGGCCGCGTCAGGATGTACTGGTTGTTCTGGGAGTCGATGAGCATGCTCAGGCCCAGGTCTTCCTCCACCTCCCGCCTGCTGAGGTTCTGCTGAGAGTCGGCCTCCTCCTCCTCCACCCGCAGGACCGCCTCAAAATTGACCCCTTTGACCTTCAGGAAGGACCAACGTCACGTCACTGAAACCAGCCAGATGCGTTCAAATTCACATATCCCGCACAGAGAGAGACAGGAACGCATCCAGAATACTGTCAGGCAGGAGGCAGACGGGCCTCCGGGGGTGGGGGAGCGGGGGTGCGGTGATGGCCAGCCTCAGGGCCAAGCAGGGGGCCAGTGCGTGTCCACGGGGCCACACGAGTCCCTTTCCGGGGTGCAGTGTTGCTGTTCCGCCTGCGTTTCCAGCCTGTGCCAACACACACGCGCAAGCCACACCCCCCCACGGGGAGCGCTGCGGCCACTCACTGACTTGTTGTCGTCGAAGGCGTGCTCCTCGATCTCCAGCTCCAGACGATCGGCTGCCCTCCGCACGTCTTCAAGGATCTCGTCCAGCATGGACAGGCTCTTGTTTCGATGCTGCATGCTTTTAAGGGCTTCAGCTTGATGTTTTTCTGCTGCCAGAAGTTCCACATATTCTGTCTCCTCCTATTCATGCGTGAGAAATGAAGAGTGATGCTTATTAAGAAGGGAACCTGGCCAGCCCGCCGCACCAGGAGCGAGCTCTCAGAGGTTCCCTCACACACAGCAGGGAAGCACCTGGGCAGGCAGGGTGCGGTCTGTGTCTCACAACAGACAGACCACCCCCGGGGGCTACACACCCCGTCACCTTATTGCTGAAGAAATACCACACTTGGGTGAAAAAAAGCCTAATCAATTGTATCCTCTTACTTTTAATGCTGTGTAATAATATAGCCTTTCCAGGAAGATCAATAATGATACTTTGTATGTTTAAAGTGTCTGCCACATAATTGATTCCTTAAATGAGAGCTTTAAAATGTTATACAAATATTAATCTGATACAATATAGTTCCTTCTCATTTTAAAAGTATCCTTTATCAAAGTCCTTAATTCAAGTGTATACATTTGTTTAAAGCTGCCTTAACACTGTAGTTTTCAGCGTGTGGGCCTTGAAGAAAATCAGCTTTTGTGCTAAAGCTCTCATCAGTTCAGTCGCTTAGTCGTGTCTGACTCTTTGCGACCCCATGAATCGCAGCACGCCAGGCTTCCCTGTTCATCACCATCTCCCGGAGTTCACTCAGACTCAGGTCCATCGAGTCCGTGATGCCATCCACATCTCATCCTTGGTCGTCCCCTTCTCCTCCTGCCCCCAATCCCTCCCAGCATCAGAGTCTTTTCCAATGAGTAGCATTTTGGGCACCTAATAACCTGGGGTGGAGAAGGCAGTGGCCCCCAACTCCAGTCCTCTTGCCTGGAGAATCCCATGGACGGAGGAGCCTGGTGGGCTGCAGTCTATGGGGTTGCGAAGAGTCGGACACAACTGAGCGACTTCACTTTCACTTTTCACTTGCATGCATTGGAGAAGGAAATGGCAAGCCACTCCAGTGTTCTTGCCTGGAGAATCCCAGGGACAGCGGAGCCTGGTGGGCTGCTGTCTACGGGGTTGCACAGAATCGGACATGACTGAAGCGACTTAGCAGTAGCAATGACCTGGGGAGTTCCTCTTTCAGTATCCTATCATTTCGCCTTTTCATACTGTTCATGGAGATCTCGAGGCAAGAATACTGAAGTGGCTTGCCATTCCCTTCTCCAGTGGACCACGTCTGTCAGCCCTCTCCATCATGACCCGCCCGTCTTGGGTGGCCCGGCGGGCATGGCTTGGTTTCATTGAGTTAGACAAGGCTGTGGTCCATGTAATTAGATTAGTTATTTCTCTGTGACTGTTATCATTTCGCCTTTTCATACTGTTCATGGGGTTCTCGAGGCAAGAATACTGAAGTGGCTTGCCATTCCCTTCTCCAGTGGACCACGTCTGTCAGCCCTCTCCATCATGACCCGCCCGTCTTGGGTGGCCCGGCGGGCATGGCTTGGTTTCACTGAGTTGGACAAGGCTGTGGTCCTAGTGTGATTAGAGTGACTAGTTTTCTGCGAGTATGGTTTCAGTGTGTCTGCTCTCATCAGAGACTGGAAATGCGGGCAGCAACGCGGAGGCCTGCCTCCACGTGGGGTCACCGCAGAGCGCAAGCCGCTCCTCTCGGGACGCAGGGATTCCCCGCGGGCGGCAGGTGAGAGGCCCAGCGGGCTCAGGCGCGGCTCTGCGCAGCCCTCCCGCGCCCGCTGGACCGGCCCGCAGCCCTGGGGGCGCCCGCCCCGCCCCGCCCCGCCCCTGGACCTGCCTTGATGGCGGCCTCCCGCAGGGCCTCCAGGCGCTGCCGGCTGCTGGCCTTCACGTTGGCCACATCCCTGTAGTCGCCCTGCAGCGCCCTCTGGAGGCCGTGCACGGCCTGGAAGACTGAGTTCTCGCTTTCATTCAGCTCCTTCTGGAAAATCTCAAGCGTGTGCACGCGAAACAGCTTCTCTTGGTCCGAGAGGCTGGCGTCCCTCTCCACCGCTCTGATCGCGTCCTCCAGCTTGTTCAGAACCGCGGCCTTCTGACGCAGGAGCCCGGAGAGCCTCCTGCAGCCGTCCAGGACCCCCGGCCTCCTCTGCGGGACGGCCGCACCCCCGCCGCCCTCCTGCTCCGCGCCGCTCGCCAGCAGCTGCAGGAACGGAAGCCACATCCAGAAGGGGCTCCTCCCGGGCGCCTTCATGATCCAGCCTCAGGGACAGGGCCGGGCTGCCCAGGGACTCCGGCTACGCTGAGCAGGCATTTCAGATACACATGTTCAGCTGAAGAAGAGACGAACTGTCACATACAGCTGAAGGATGATTCACTGCTATTGAGATTAAAGTATTACATAATTACTAAAAGCTATCATTCTTCTGAGAAAAATGTTATTTTTCCTAGATGAATAGAAACATCTGAGTTATTTAAGGCATCTCGATTACAGTCAATACTGAATGTGGAGTAAGGTGCCTGGAAGGTTACACCTGAATTTAAGGGCAGTTTTTTAAGGGAAATTCAGCCTTACACTTGTACCACATCTACCATGTGCAAACGACAGAAACTCCTCCCATTCAAGGCCGGGGGCGCCGCCCGCTCCCCATCACAGATGAGGGGCCGGCGACCAGCTCCAGGGGCCAGAGGCGGAGCTGGTGTCACCCCACGGCGTGGGCCACTGTCCGCTTCCCTGAGCCGCCTGGACCTCGGTCTCATTTCCAGCACAAGCCTGCACGTGCAGGCTAACGATGTCAAGGTCAAGAAAGAAACAGTCACAAACCACAACCACACTGGAGCGTTTTCCCTGCCGCAGACCAGGCCCCTCCGCTTCCTCCCTCAGGGAGGCCTCAGGCAGAAGCCTGGCGCACCCCGCCTGTGGGGCAAGGGGCTGGACGGGCCGGGTCTCAGCGCCGCCTGTGGGGCGAGGGGCTGTGCCACCTAGAAGAGGGCTGGTGGAGGCGTGGGTGGAGGCGTGCAGGAGGCGAGCAGAAAGGATGGCCACAGAGGCAGGAGGGCACGGAAGAGGTGCAGATGCGGCAGAGCCCAGGAAGGCGGCCTGACACCCCTGAACCGGGCAGCGAGGCCCGAGTCCTATGTCAGGGAGAACGCAAAACCCAGTTCCAGGACTCACGTGGTATCCTACAATGTACAAATACTGTGTCACTTCACCGGTAATCCCGGCTCTAATGAGTTTAATCTGGTTTCCCAGGTAAAGTAGATTAGACGTGGCAAAAATAAGAGAGTGCATTTCTAAGAATCCCAAACAAATCATGAACTCGCAGCCAACAGAGAGCTCACAAAGGCACAAGAGGGTGCTGCGGGGCCGCGGCTGGTGGTCGAGCGGGGGCCGACGGTCCCAGGCAGACCCTGAAGAGGCCACCACTGAGCAAGAAGGGACCCGTGTTCAGAGTGACAATCAGAAGTCACCCGCTGAAGACTGCATGCTGGCCCAGGACCCTGATGAAGTCAGGAATCCGTTCAGTACGTGTTTAGACCCTCTGGGTCCCCACGTCTCCCAGGGACCACAGACTCTGCACAGCTCACTTCCCGACAAGACAGGATGCACCGCTGGGGCTGTCTGCGTTACCGTTTCCCATGCAGGCTCAGTACAGCTTTAAGTGAATGTTGCCACCTTGAACAAACCACCCACCGGCCAAGCACAGCGGCACCAGCAACACGTGCTCGTCTGTTGCTTTACTGACTCACACGCTAAGATTCTACCATTTCGAGGGAAAGAAATCAAGCGCAACTTCAAATGTGCACACATTTAGTATTTTTCAGAACCGAGACACAAATTTCAGATGCTGAGTTAATGGCACAGATCTAGACACACGTTTTCTCCAAAAGATCACAGAAAGTGAATCTTTTATAGATTTCAAACTTCAGAAAAATAAACTGCTGCACGCCTTCTGTCCATAATGAGGGCTCCCCGCCCCCCGCCCCCACAAGTCCCTGCAGTTGGTCCTCCCTCCCCCGACAATGCCCGGGGCGCAGGCACTTTACTGAGAAATCTTTGAGAATCTCAGTCGTAGTCATATGTCCACTGAAAAGAGCGTCTGTCTTTTGATAGATGTCTATGAACATGAAGCTGAAATTACCTATAGACCCTTAAAGTGTGAACCTGGACTTCACTCGTGGTCCAGTGACTGATAGATACTCTGTGCTCCCAGGGAAAAGGGCCCGGGTTCAATCCCTGATCAGGGAACTGGACCCCACAGGCCACAGCTAAAGGTCTCACAGGCTGCAACAAAGGCTGAAGATCCCTCAAGCCACAGAGAAGACCCAGTGCGATCAAATAAATAAATATTTTTTAAAAATATGAATCACTCCTTCTGCATAAACTTCTCATTTTACTTTCAAATTCAACTACCAAATCCTATGGATTACTAAATTGTAACATGTTTTCTCTTCAGTAAATGGTGTTATTTTGTTATTGCTATTTTTTTTAATAAATGGCATATATTTTCCTTTTTAAAAAATTCTGTTTACTTATGTGGCTGTCCCAGGTCTTAGTTGCAGCATGTGGGATCTAATTCATTGACCAAGGATGGAAGGTGGGTCCCCTACATTGGGAGCCTGGAGTCTTAGCCATTGGACCACCAGGGAAGTCCCTGTTATTGTTATTTTTAATTATTAAAAAAAGACACTTTGGACTTCTTTTGGTCTTATAATGAATTATTAAAATCTCCACACCCAGCTGAACCCCTGGCCCTAAGCTGGGGGAGGGGGGCCTGACCTGGCACCAGAGCTCCAGGGAGGAATTTCAGAGCGAGCCTCCAGGGTCCAGCAGGATCAGGGTTAGCAGGGGCAGAGCCTCTGGAAAAAAGAAAGCAGGAGGGTTATTTGCAGTGAACGGTTTGATGTGAGCATTTTGGCCAGATTCCACCAGAGCTTCCAGGCACAAACCAGCAACAAAGAAGGAGGCAAAGACAGCTGGGGTGGAAGCACCTAGCGCAACGCGACGTGCAGAGGGCTTGTGCTCCCTCGTGATAACTGAACTCGCACGGTGTGATGACCTGGTGACTGCACTGTTTCCATCAGTCACAGTTTTACAAATAGGTAGACTCATCGGAGAAGGCAATGGCACCCACTCCAGTGCTCCTGCCTGCAAAGTCCCATGATGGAGGAGCCTGGTGGGCTGCAGTCCATGGGGCCGTGAAGAGTCAGACACAACTGAGCGACTTCCCTTTCCCTTACCTGAAAAGCCTATTTTACACTTTAACAAGTCAGGTGATGTAAATTCTATTTGTTAAAAGGTAAAGCACTTATAATTCTGTAAATGCAACTTATGGTTCGTTCCTAATCACTAAAAGAACTGAAAAACGAATTTAAAAAGCAAAACAGGAAGGGCAGAAAATTGTTGTGGACAATAATAAATTTTAAAATACGCAATGCTAATTAAACTGTACAAAATCCAATATCCTGGACAGGTACCAATCCAATCACTGGCACCTGTCCCGGGACTCGCAGCCACTCTTGACATCCCCTCCTTGGAGTAGCTCCCCGAAGGTGGGTTGGGGGCTGTGGGGGCCACGCTGTGCTTCCTTCTCAAGGGACCCAGAGGCCACGTGACCCCTGGACAAACACGTGTGAGCTCCCAGGTGAGGTCCCGCAGGAACGGGGTGGG
>SJYT01071124.1:483916-514192 GCA_006410635.1 Cephalophus harveyi | reverse complement strand
AGCGAAGGCGGCCTCGGGGCTGACTCCTGCCCCACCCACCCCCGCGCCTGCTGAACCCAGAACCGTCAGGGCGACTCAGCTGACACCCTTAACTGGGTCAGCCCCTTGGAAGCGACCCTAAGAGGAGAGTGTGTAGTAGTCGGTGTCTCTGGAAGGGCATTTTAAGGGCGTATCTTCATTCGATGTATGGTCAGCCTTGAGGCCCACATCACAGAAGTGGTTCTTCACAAGGTCACAGTTAAAGAGGCTTGAGACCTTTTCCAGAGGTTAGAGAATTTATCTGATGTTTCTCCTAGATTATCCACATTTTTAATAAAAATTTTGGACATTTTAAGAGGGTAAGACAATGAAATGTAGGGAAAGCCCACCCAATTCCTTTAAAAAGCCGTGGATAATCATTTAATTTCCTTGGCATGGTGAGCCTTAGTGAAGTCCATCAGAGCTTGAAGTGTAGGCCGTGGTCCTGTCAATTTATGGACCTTTATTAATTTATCTTTTAGGCATGACCTCCAAATGGCCCAGCTCCTCCTGGCGCCAGAGCTGAAGAAGGTGGCGACATGAACTGCCCCCTCTGGGCTTTGTTCGGCGGCTGAGGAGCTCAGAGCCTAATTTCCAGCTTTCAGCTCTTGTATATGGTATGCGTGTCTGTATCTTTATCTCTGGCTTTTTTGTCTCTTTTCCTCCTCCTAATATCTCCATCTGCATCTTGTTTTCCAGTTACACGTTTTTGTAAGTTACAACTTGTTCTGTGTGCTTCTGTAAACGATGTCATCTTTTTTTGAACAAAACTGAGTATAAATCCTTTTAAAAGTAAAATCTTCCCCTTTGTCATATTATTGTCTTTTATAAGGTATCAGCGTCTAGTAGATGGGTCTGGTTTTGTTTGGGGGGACCGTTTGCCCACACCACGCAGCATGTGAGGTCTTAGTTCCCCGACTAGGGATCAGGCCTGTGCCCCCTGCCCTGGAAGCGTGATGTCGATCGCTGGGCTGTCAGGGAAGGCCCGAGCATCTGTTTTGATTTACAGCCTTGGTGAATCACTGTCATTTCTGCTGTCGTTTTCATCAGGTTACCTTCAATAAATAAAACCTTAACCGTTCCGGTATCTGGAAGCATCAAAATACTATTTGGTTTCATCATATACTATATATAGTGCAGTTACAGGGCAGTTTTGTTATTTACTACCCACCCACAGCCTCTGCCCTATTTTTCCATTTTATTTCTGTCTCATGTACATGAACTTCTCATTATTAGTATCTTTGCTTAATCATCACAGGCTTTTTATGCTTGCTTTTGAAGCTTTTATAAGTTACTTTTCACACAATTTTTTGTTACGTGTGAGTGTGTGTTTTCATCAGTGTTCTGCTAATTTTAGACAGAGGAAGGCTTAAAATAATGATGTTTCTAAATCTCAAGGGCCTTCTCCTGGTCATTAGGGCCTGAAATTAATAGAAGCTGAAGAGGACCCACAGGTGGGCTGTGGTGTTATGGTCAGACCTCAGGTTACCCTGTAGCCTCACTTGGTCAGATGGTACATGTGCGTTATAAAAGGGGATTTCACTGAGACGCAGTGGGAAAAGGCAGCATCCTACTTCATGAGAAGGGAACCAGATAAAGATCAAACTATTTTGCATAGAGTACTGACATTTCTAATTCGGGGAGTTTAGGCTTCCCTGTTTGTTGCTATATGGATGCTGTGATTCGAATTTTCAGAAGGCTGTCCAGTGCTTTCACCCCGATGGGCAGCGCAGCTTTGTGATTCTGTAGTTCTGCAGTGCAGTCCTGTCGCCCAGGAGAAGTTAAGTCCAGATGCGATGTAGGTGCTGGTGATCCAGCCGCAGCGGCTCTCTGGGCCGGCCTCATTGGCTTTCCTGCCGCTTTCGCTTCCCAGAGCATAAGTTTAAATCATCTCAGGACGACAAGGTCCGCCAGTTCATGCCATTTACTCAGGCTGGCAAGAGAAGTGCCGCCCACTGCTCAGAGCAGAGCAAGTGGCCACCAGGCCTGGCCACAGACAGCTGCTCCCAGTACCCGAGCGGGTTCACAGGGATCCATGAGACCCTCCGTAGACAGGAAGAAACTGGAGCGGCTGTATAACAGGTACAAAGGTGAGGGCACCAAGGCGCCGCACGGCCAGGGTGCAGGGGCGGGGGTTGGGAGCTGCCCATGCCGTGTCCCAAGGCCTCCGACCAGGATCCGCCCTAGGAGCACAGTCCCCTCCCTTGCTGATGCTCAGCTACACGGTTTAGTTGGTTTAATGGGAACGTGGCTGCTGATGGCTCGAGGCTGGGGTGGGACAAGGCGCACAGAGTAAAGGCTGAGGGGCAGCCAGCCCTCCTGTACGCGGCCTGGGTCAGCTGTGGGAGTCACTGGTGGGAGGCTTGGTGTCCAGGCCGGGGGCTACGCCCGCAGCGAGAGTCCTTGTCCCCAGCACTTGCACTGGGCAGGGGTGCCTGGTGAGAAGCTGCTTGAGAACTTTGCACGTCGCCTGAGTAGTTCTGACAGGAGGTGCAAGTCACCCTGCCCGCCACGGTTGGTGGTGCCAGAGTCCTGCCACCGTGCCAGTGGCAGAAGCTTCTGGAAGAGCTCTTGGCAGAGAGACCTTGTGTTGTCAGTTGGAGACAGTGGTTATTTTTATTGAAATCAGCACTTAGAATGGCGCTTTCCCTATCAAGATGAGTCAGGCCGCAAAACCAGTCTGCACGGTGAGTCTGCAGACCCAGACAGCTCCACGGGCTCTGAGCTCCGCGTCAGGCGTCAGGTCTGCTGAGTGGGAAGGTGGCAGTGGCTCAAGAGTTGACTTATTTTTTCTTTCTAGCAGCTTCTAAGGTTACTCTTATGTTTCCAAAACTTAAAGAAATAGAGCGCAGAAAGTGAGACTCCTCATTTAAACAAATACTGACACAAACTTCCTAGACTTTGAGTTCTTGTTTATTGTTTTCATTTTTTACTTTTGAAAATATACTGTGTATAATTTTAATCTATTTAGATTAAAAAAATCAACTGAAAATGGCCTTCCTTTTTTTTTTTTTTTTTTAAATCTTAGTTCAGAAACTTCCTGTGGTTAAAAAAAGCAGGTTTGTATTTGTAGTTCTCCAAAAAAGAACATTGTTTTCGGTGTGCTTTAGATTTTTTGGCTAAGTTAATTACTGAACTTACTAATTTCGTGAGTTCTATGCCCTGCAGATTTTTAAAGTTATACAGATACGTGCAGCTGCCTTTGCAAAAATATTTTTGTATGAAAGTTATCTTTATTCTTTAGTTCACAATTTGGGCCCTAAAAATAAATATATAGTTAGAGACGGATGACAAGCATCTGTCTTTACAGAATGGGTACACGCAAGCACGGGCTTCCAAGCCGCTGTAGCCCCTCAGAGGTGTCAGGACGGCTGATGGGTGAGGGCACGGGAGACCCACTCGCCTGCCCTCCTGACTGTGCGCCGTGCTAGGGGTACGGGCTTGAGTCGGCGCTGGTGAGCCCCTCTCTCTGTGCCGTGAGCCCGCTCGCACAGCCCGGGCCGGGAGCGTCGAGTTGGAGGGCCTTGGTGGCTGCTGGAGCGGGGCCCGCGGTCTCCTCGGCGACGGCCTCCCTTAGATGTGGTGCCGAGCGCTGAGGAGTCTGACCTTGGGCGCTGAGGAGTCTGCTGCGCTTGACCTTGCTCCGAGTGGAGTGCCGCGGCCTGCTCTGGCGCCTCCGGAGACCGGCGAGCTCGCGGGGCCTCACCAGTGTGCCCTTGCTGAGATGCTTCAGTGGGCGTCACTGTATGATTTTCCCATGGAAAATTGCTAACTTCCCTAGTTTTATTCTAAACTAGAAATTAGGGGAGGGGTAAGCCAGAATTTCTCAGCTGTGAAATGTGGGTGTGTAAACTAAATAGTGTTGTGCAGTGGTGTTAGCCCCATAACAAATGAAATCACTTTTGAAAAATACATTGTCTTTCTTTTGCCGTGGCAAGGTGGTGATAAAAACTTGAATTCCTGTGAATACTTCACCATGCAATGTTTTTCATAATAGTTTGCCTTTGGGCAAGCTAAAATTCTGTAAACTTGAATTTTTATTTTACTCTAGGGAAATCAAAATTTTTATTCATGATGACATTTTCAGAGAAGCTTCAGTGATTTTATTTTTCCCCCCCTGAAAACCCAGAAACCTAGATTTTAAAAATAGGAGTATTTTCTGGATAAATTATTATCTGTTACTGTTTCTTTCATATATACTTGAAAATTGCAGTGCATTGATTGATGTATTAAAAATACATTCTTTCCACCCATTTTAGTAATACTTTTCAAAATATCCACGTTTTTAACTTATTTTTCCCTTAATTTTAACTGTAGACCCACAAGATGAAAATAAAATTGGAATTGATGGAATTCAACAGTTTTGTAATGATTTAAGCCTAGATCCTGCCAGTATCCCAGTTTTGGTTATAGCATGGAAATTCAGGGCTGCAACTCTGTGAATTTAGCAAAAAGGAATTTTTAGACGGCGTGACAGAACTTGGGTAAGTAAACTGGTCTCACTTTAAACTTTTTCAGAAAGGAAAGTATTTTCAATGTTATTTTTCAGCGACCTGTAAATTTCGTATCAATTTATGTCCTTTGTACATTTTACAAATTTCTTGTGCATTTGTACTATTAAACCTTTAGTTTTCTTTTGAATTCCAATTAAAGTTTTGTTCAGTATTTTTATTCAGATTAATTCTTTGTTACACTTTCTCCTTTTTAATTTTTTCCTTCCGGTTTTGAGTTATCATAAGCATCCAGGTGTTTTTGTTTGTTTTCAGCCATTTATTTCATAATACTGTGTACTAAATGTATAATTTGCTGTGTTGCTGCATTAAGCACTAATAAAATGCCGTTCTGTCTTTTGCTTGTCTGACTTCTCTGCTCCACCTAGAGGTGGAGGAAAAGGTTCGTTAAGACCTTAAGATGCTTCTGTCTTGTTAGGTGAGTCAGAGAAGTACATGAACGCGCGCAAGGTAAATGGCTTTAACCATCATGCCTCCGGCACTGCCTCATGAAGTGTGTGGAAGCCGACCTGCCGACTTGCTGACACTCTGAGGTCTCAGTGTTGACAGCTTAAACTCACTTATTTTTAGCTCCCAAAGGAGCTCGAAAGCCTTAGTAAGCATGTTCTAAGGCTGTGCAGACAGGGTGCTTGTTTTCACTAAAACAAGAGGAGTCTGTCAAGATGGTGAGTTCTGTGAGACTTTATTTCTAATATCTTACCACATTCCAGGTGATTGAATAAAACCAATTTAAAACCATCCAAACAACAGGTGTCTTTATAACAGTGTTGTAACCGCACGGGTGTTCATATTCTTTGCACCTGGGAAGCCCAGAAGTTCCAGTGACCTTAGAACCGGAAAGACCCGTTAAAAGAGCATTCTGTGACTTCGGGACCACAGCTACCCTACCCGTTAAAATCACCCCAGAACGGGAGCTTTTGGAAATGAGTGCTTCTTACAGAGACAATTAATGGTATTTCTTAGACATTGTCTAGGCATACCTCGTACAAATAAAATTTTTAAATTCCTATTAGCCTATGAAGTGTCATAACTTTAAATACGTATTTTAAAGGTTTTCAGCATGAATCTTCCCAAAATGTTTTTAGATCATCTCACACCCTGGTATCTGGAGTTTACAGAATATAATTTAAGGTCACAAGTTAGTGATGGTCAGTGGCTTGCTCTCTCTCCACGCCTCATGGGGCAGTTAAAGGTGAAGGTACCATTTAAGATATTCAAAGTTTTGTGAATGCATTAGTGAACTATGCTGTGGAGAATATCCCGTGCTTTTAGGGGCCTGAAGGACTATTTGCCTCTGAAAGGTGCTCAGCTCTAGAAATACTCTGGCTTCTGAGTCTGCTCCATTATGACTTCCTCACACTTTTCCTGGCTGTTGACTCCTGACTGTGGTTAGAATACCTGCCTTTAACAGTTAATTCTACACCTTTTCTTTGGGTGCTTGAGGATTCTTAGATAAACTGAATAAACTTTATGAAATACCTTGACATTTTTAAAAACAAAAAATGGTCTGTGTGGGTCTTCCCTGCTGTACCCCTGGGTCTTTTTATCTGTCTTTAACCCAGCACCACATATTCTTAATTGTTGTAGCTTTAGAATAAGTCTTGAGAGTTAGTAAAGTCTCCCCACATTGTTCATCTACTGCAAGATTGTTAGTGTTTATTATTTCAGTGGGGGGTAAGAAGAGTCTTTTCAACAAATGATGCTCACGCAATTGGGCAAACATGAAAAACCTTACCCTCAGTCCCTCCTTCTTACCATACCTGAAAATCAGCTGGGGCGGACTGCGGGCCTGGGCAGGACACTGAAACCAAAGTTTTAGACAGATTAAGAAACTGTCACCTCGGGTTAAGCTTTTTCAGAAAAGACAGTAATTTATGGTAGTAACCATAAATGAAAAAAGTGGTAAGCTGGACTTGGTCAGAGTTAAAAACAGCATCAAAAGATGCTGTTGCGAAAATGAAAAAGATAAAACAGTGGGAAAAAACATTTGTTCTCTCTTTGTATTTGTTATAATCACTATAAAACATAAAATTCAATCTGAAAGAACCCAAGAAAAGGACAAAAGGAAAATTAACTTACGGCGGGACAGATAGTAAGCCCATGATAAAAGGGAGGATTTAAGCCTAAAAGTGTTCGCATTTACATAATTACATTGAACGTAAGTGAACTGAAGGCTAGGTGGGTTTTAAAAGTCAGCTACTGTATATGCTGTTTACAGTAGGTGCAACTGAGACGTAAGGGCACAGAGCAGTTTGAGGGACAGAGTCTAAGGTAGCACGCGACCGTGAGCCAAACATGGGCTGCTGTGGCTGTTAATACGTTAAAGCAAGCTTTAAAACAGAAAGCAACTCTACAGATCAGGAAAGACTTTTCTTTTCTTTTCTTTTTTTTTTGGTGGAAAAAGAAAACGTGCTTTACTCAGGAGGCCAGCAGCCTGGGAAGGTGGTGGGCTGGTGTCCTCAGACCACCCGAGCTGCTGGTTAGGGGCCGGGACGTTGAAGGTGGAGCGCCAGCCAGCCCAGCCCCCGCAGAGTCTTGTCCTGCAGTGGTCGGGGGCGTGGTCTCCGAGGTTGCTTCTGCCATGTAAGGCCCCGGAGGCCTGTGGATACACATCCTGTGAGTTCCCGGCTCCCCAGCTCCAGCCCAAGGCAGGCAGAGCAGGATGGGATTAGCACCTGGGACCGCATTCCCTGAAGACCTCGTATGATGTCTCAACTAGAGACATTTAGACACAGAGAAACCAACCAGTGTGCGGCTGAGCGAGACAGCCAGGAGGAAAGGCCATGTGTAAGTGAATTAAAGAGCGAGGGAAGAGGGAAGAGTGGAGCCAGGAGGGATCCGAAGACCATCTCTTAATGATAAAAGCTCTGTTTTACCAGGACAGTATAGTTTATTTAAAGCAGAAATTAAAACTGTAAAGAAAATGATAGAAGTCTGCCAGCACAATGGGAAATACATCTTCCCATCTTCTCACACACATCTTACCAACTGGTAGACTAAGTGGATGAAAAATCAGTAGTAAATAGAAAATCCGGAAAAGGAAATAGAGCATTCCCCTTGATGTTGAGAAATATATATTCTTTTCAAAAAGAACACTTATGAATATTGACATAAACTGGGCCATAAGGTAAGATGCAACAGTGTCCCAGAGCTGAAGTGATACAGTGTGTTTTCTGACCACAATACAACCAAGAAAGGAATATAACAAAAAGATAGCTAGACAGGTTGAAGTCTGTGTGATACTGTACCTCTGAATAACCCTTGGGTTGAGAAAGAAGTTACGACAGAAATTAGAAAGTATTTTGAGTGATGAAACTGTATGAGAATGTGGGAGTCAGCTTCTTAGATGTGTATTTTAGAAAGTTGAAACTCAGGAACACATCCATCTCAGCAAGTAGAGAAGAGAACAGGAGATTTAACTCAGACCCTACAGATAAAATGAGACTGTATTATGAACAACTTTATGTTTATAAATTTGAAAAATGAAATACAGTAGTTCTTTAAAAAATGACAACTTCCTGAAATGGACATGTGAAGACATAGTTCCGTAAATCTTAGAGAATCAGAACCCATAATTCAAAATCTTTTCAAGGAGAAAGCTCGTGGCCATGATTGGTTCACTGGCACATCTTACCCAACTTGTAATAAAGAGAATAACACCAGTTTCACACCAGAGAAGAGTACAGGAGAAAACAATCCTAGCATGTTTTGAGGCCAGCATAGCCTCGATAGTAAAACCTAGAAAGGACATGTTGAAAAGGGAAAAAAAGCCTCTCTCAGTCATAAGAATCAAAAGACACATATGATGAACAGATGATGCAAAAATCCCAACCAGATTTTCAGCAAAATAAATCAACCCTCCAAAACGAGTCAACCAAAAATCAGGATAAATTGTGATGAGAGTTTGTTGTAGTCCAGGAATGCAAGATCTGTTTAACATTACAAAGTCAACTAATGTAATTGATTGTGGTAACAGAAAAGGGAGGGGTGGCTATTTTATCAGCGTGTAACATGGTACTTGCAGTAATTAGCAGTACACGGAGTGGGGCAGGATGAGAGCCAGGAGACAAACCTGTGTTTCCAGAACAGTTGATTTATGGCAGAGGTAGCCTTTTAGACGGAGAAGGCAATGGCACCCCACTCCACCACTCTTGCCTGGAAAATCCCATGGACGGAGGAGCCTGGTGGGCTGCAGTCCATGGGGTCGCTAAGAGTTGGATACGACTGAGCAACTTCACTTTCACTTTCCACTCTCATGCAAGAGAAAGCAATGGCAACCCACTCCAGTGTTCTTGCCTGGAGAATCCCAGGGACGGGGGAGCCTGGCGGGCTGCCGTCTCTGGGGTCGCACAGAGTTGGACACGACTGAAGCGACTTAGCAGCAGCAGCAGCAGCAGCCTTTTAGAGATGTGGAGATGGAGTGGATTTTCATGAAAGGGTCCTGAGGGAACGGGCTAGTCGTATGGGAAAATGTGGCTTCCCTGGTGGCTCAGATGGTAAAGAATTTGCCTGCAATGCAGGAGACCCAGGTTCAATTCCTTGGTTGGGAAGATCTCCTGGAGAAGGAAATGGCCACCCACTCCAGTATTCTTGCTTAGAGAATTCCATGGACAGAGGAGCCTGGCGGGCTGTAGGCAATGGGATCACAAAGAGCTGGACACGACCGAGCGACTGACACGTGGGTGGGAGAAGGTTCGCCAGTGAGCTGTCGGTCTCCGGGCGAAGGCTGCGGGCAGGGCACCTGCAGCCCTGCGGGAGCACATCATCGGGAACCGCCGCGGAGACTAGTGCGCAAGCCGCGCTGCCCCGAAACCGGAGCTTCCGACCAGAAACAGCGCGGGGAGGCACCACGCGGGGGAGGAGGAGGGGCCGGGAGGCGTCCGCTGACGCGAGCCCCCCACAAATCGAGAAGAAGAGGCCCTGGCTGAGATCGGACAGGCGGCGCGACCGCGCCCTTCCCAGGGGGGCCGGAGAGGACGCAGGAGCCCTCAGCCCCACTGGGGGGGTGGGGTGCAAATCGGGCTCACCAAACTAGGCCCTCGCAGGCCCCTTCCAGGACAGCTGCCGAGTGTCGCCGGGGGCAGTCACCCTGGAGGAGGGTGTGACAAGAATCGTGGAGTGGTGGGTGGGTGTCCGCGTCACACATTCACTTGTGTGCCAGGATACGCATCCGGGACCCTTGACCATTCTTCGTGGCCAGAAAACTAGGAACAGCCAAACGCTTCCTGTAGCCCAGCGGAGTGGCCAGCGTGACCGCAGAGGCTGAGACGACGGGGATGAGCCTCGCACACGCCACCCTGGCACAGCAGCCCAGACGCGAAGCAGAACTCGGGCTTCCCATTCGTGAACTGCGAAGCAGGGGTGACTGGCCCGCCAAGGAGCGCCAGTGCTGCGACGGAGGCGCGAAGAGCAGGGCCGACTGCCTGGAGGAGGTGCACGCGGCTCAGTGACGTGCGGCTCTCAGCCTCCTCCTCGCCGAGCAAACTAAACAACCGATTTTATGTTTCGCTGTTCTAAAGCCTGCTTTGCTGCTGCTGCTAAGTCGCCTCAGTCGTGTCTGACTCTGTGCACCCCACAGACGGCAGCCCGCCAGGCTCCGCCGTCCCTGGGATTCTCCAAGCAAGAACACTGGAGTGGGTGCCATTTCCTTCTCCAATGCATGAAAGTGAAAAGTGAAAGTGAGGTCGCTCAGTCGTGTCCGACTCTTCGCAACCCCATGGACTGTAGCCCACCAGGCTCTTCCGTCCATGGGATTTTCCAGGCAAGAGTACTGGAGTGGGGTGCCATCACCTTCTCCAAAAGCCTGCTTTAGTGAGGGCTTTTAAATATTCCTAAAGGTTGCTGCCTTTTTGGAGAAAAATCCAGTTTTAAAGCGATAGAGTTGTTTCCCCGTGTTGGCTGTTTTAAGTCCAGCCCACTGTAGTGAAGCATGCCCTGGACACTGGCCCGAGTCTGCAGGCCTGTCTCCTCCGGGACGGTACAGGATGCAGGTCAGCTCAGCTCTGCCCTCAGCGAGGACCCAGGTCTTCCCGCCTCGGCTCCATCATGCCTGGGTGCAGGTCTCTGCGGGACCCTGGCTGCCGGGCTTATCCCTGGCTGTATTCCAGCCCACACAGGCGAGGAGAGCCTTGCAGCTTCTGTGGGTTTTTTTTTTTTTTCTTTACTTTTAATGGCATCTCTGGGTGAGTGGTAAGTTGCTTCGGTCGTGTCCGACTCTGCAACCCCACGGGCCGTAGCCCGCCAGGCTCCTCTGTCCACGAGATTCTCCAGGCGGGAGTGCTGGAGACGCTGCCATCTCCTCCTCTGGGGATCTTCCCGACCCAGGGATCGAGCTTGCATCTCCTGTGTCTCCTGCGCTGGCGGGTGGGTTCTTTAACCGCCGCGCCCCCTGGGAAGCCCAGTGGGGGCTAAGATGCAGTCCATGCGCCACATAAATCAGTGGGTTTGGTTTCTTCACAGAGCGTGGGGTTATCACCACAAACAGGGCCAGCCCTTTCTAGCCCTTGTAGCCAGAGCAGGGACATTAGCTCCGCCTTTAGGCCCCAGCCTCAGGCCGCACCGGAGCGCCGGGAGGCTGGAGCCCTGTCCGCCGCCCGCCACGCCCACGTGAGGCTCCGGTCCTGTCCCGGGTGCGACAGCACGGAGCAGCTGAGAGCCCTACTGCCCGGACTGGAGCAGGAGCTGAAGCACGCGGTGAAGTTCACGGCCCTTTACCAGCTCACCTTCCCCTTCGCTAGGAGCCCGGGGCAGGAGGGGCCAGGTGAGTACGCCTGCCAGACGCCGGTCCCTCGAGAGGCCGGAGAGGCCGCACGGCCGTGGCCAGCGGGACTCCGGGCGGGCCCCTCCTCTGGGGTCCCCACTGAGGGCGCCCCTCGCCTCTGGGACAGTCCCACGTGCTCCAGCCCCTCAGCCTGCAGTCACTCCTGACATGTGGAGCCACAAATACGATTTTAAATGTGGAGTAATTTTCAGATGCTCTGCGTTCTCTCCTATTGATGTGCGATTGTCTAATGGGTTAGAGACGCGGGCAGGTGACGTTAATCTCGTCCTGGGCTGGGGATTTAATGCTAACTTTCTTAAACTAGTTCTGATGTGTGTTGGACTATATGTCGGCTCTTCTTTCAGAGATGTCTGATTTTGCCAAAATGTTACTTGTGCACCACCGCATGTGGTATATACAGAAACTCTTTAGCTTGTATTTCCGGTTTGAGGTTTTGGTTTATTTGAGGACTATAAAATCCGCTTATTTCTGTTGCCATGTCACAGAGAGCCTCAAACTCAGGGTTTCGAGCAGCCATCATTTTTATGGCGTATGATCCTTTGGCTCAGGGCTCTGCAGGGCTCCGCCGGACAAGCCCTCTGTGCCGCGCGGGTCAGCTCAGACGCCCAGCAGTGTTCCCGCTGCGGCTGGACGCCGCCTGCCCTGGCTGACCGGGGCTCCCCTGCAGGGTGGTGATCCCGCCAGAAGGCTGCAGGGCTGCAGGCAGGGGAGGTGGGAGCTGCCTGAAATCCGACAGCAATGGTTCCATCTGAAGTCCTCGCACTTGCCGTGCGTTTAAAATTCCACTGTAACTTCTGAGAGGTTGTAAATTAGTCCAAGTTAATCACCTGTTTTAAAGTTTATAAATTTACTTTCTTTGGTCATGAAGTTCAGCGTGAGGAGTATTCTGAAGCACTTTTGCAGCATGGAGCCCCGCGCGTGTAGCCTCTATTATAAGTAGCTTTGCCTGAGTATCAGGCAGCAGAAAAGGAGAAATTTATAGCTTATCCTGTAATTCCTTTACTGAGAGGGAAAAAAAATCGTTATCTACTTTATGCCTATAGACAATTGAGGTGTTTATCAGAAATCAGTCACTGAGGAATTGGAACAGTTACTGATTTCGTGTCTGTGCTTCATGAGACTCATTGAGAGAACATAAAATCGTATGAAAGGGAACAGTAGCCTCTTCAGGAAAATTATTACATACCTCGACACTTCACAGACATCACACTTTATTTTAGAAGGTTTTTTGAGGGTTTTTTAAAGAAAGATACAAAGCCGGATGAGTATGGGGGAGCAGGAGGGAGGCTCGAGGTGGGAGGGCAGCGACCCCAGAACCGATCCCCGTTGTCCATGAAGGAGGCTGGCCCCGCGTTGTGAGGCCGCTGCTATTTGCTGTTGTTTCTCAGTGACCCAGTCGTGTCTGACTCTTTGCACCTCCATGGACCGCAGCATGCCAGGCTTCCCCGTCCTTCACTATCTCCCAAAGCAAGTGTACTTCAATTAAAAAAAAGAAAAAAAGAGTAATTTTACAGCTGTGAACCCCAGATGGAACAATTGATTTTACAGTTTCCAAAGTTTACGACATTGTCTGTCTTCTGAAGGGTTAAATGTAATTTAAAGAGGTTGATTCAACTGTTCCCATAATTCCTAAACCAGCGTGGACAGCAGTGGAAGGGGTGGGAAAACAGCCTGCAGGTCAAGGCTTCAACCCCTGTGCCTGGGGTGTGTGGTAAGAGGGGCACGTGCCGCCCGCTGGTTATCCCTTAGCCTAGCCCTGCTTCGTTGCTCAGTCGTGTCCGACTCTGTGACGCCATGGACTGTTCAGTCCATGCAGCTCTCCAGGCCAGAACACTGGAGGGGCAGCCGTTCTCCTCCTCAGGGCATCTTCCTGACCCAGGGATCGAACTGGGGTTTCCTGCACTGCAGGCAGATTCTCCACCAGCTGAGCCACTAGGGAAGCGCCCTAGGAGGGAGGTGATTAACACTCCTTGATGCTTTGCTTAAATGTGAGACACTTGGCATGGTTTATACTGGCTCGAGTCCGCAATCAGCTGGCTTTGAGAAATCATAATTTTTGAGGAAGTAAAGTTTCATGATTTAATTTTTCCATCAGCCCAAAGATTCTTTTTTGACAGAATGGTCATCTTTATGATTGAGAGGTCGGGCGTGTCCCAGCGGAAAGTCGGGTGTGTCCCAAAGGAAAGTCCCGCGGAAAGTCCTCAAGCCCGGCTGAGGCCCAATCAGGAACCGGGGGCGGATCAACCTTTCGAAGGAGACTGGCGTCATGACCTGGCCCAATCAGGAACCGACATGGGGCCCTCAACCACCAATCCCCGTCGCAGCCCGTACAAACTACCCAATAGAAGGGAAAACTGGTTAACGCGCGAACTCTGGATATAAAACCCCAGCCCTACCCCTCACTCTTTGCAGACTCCCTTCCCCGCTTGCCCACTTTGGGGAGCTCTGCCCGAGAGCGATCGCCCAATAAAGGCTTCTACCAACGGTCCTTAGAGGTGGCTCTTTCTTCCCGCGGCGATCTAACAATGATCTAACTCTAAATGGAGCATCGCAGACATAAATTTTACTCAGGAGCATCTTATCATCATTTTCTTACTCAGGAGGTAGAGTCTCCAGAGGTTATTAGAAAGGAAATAGCTGCTCCGAAGACTCCTTTTGTGGGCAGTAGAGTAGATTTTGTTCTTGATCTCGGCTCTCAAGTTCTATCACTTTGAGTGTTGCTGTTGTTTGCAAATGGCCAGGTCCTTCACGACAGCACTCAGCGTATTTATTCAGGTGACGCTGGGTCTCTGAAAAGGCAGGCATCTGCTGTGAGTTGTGTGCTTCACAAATAATGCACATGGGAACTTTATAAGAAGGGTTTCTAGGACCAAATGAACCCAAAGGTAACCACATCTAATGTCTGCCATAAAGCTTTATTTTTCTCTCTTCCCCAGGTTTGCCTCCATTTCTCAGTGTGAGACTTTCCCTCCCTAAGAGGAGCTGGCGGAGAAGGCGGTGGCGCCCGCCCCAGTGCCCTCGCCTGGAGACTCCCAGGGACGGGGGAGCCTGGTGGGCTGCCGTCTATGGAGTCGCACAGAGTCAGACACGACTGAAGCGACTCAGCAGCGGCAGCAGCCGAGGAGCTGAGTCTAGATTTCCCTCAGTGATAAGGAAGAGCACTCAGCAGGGCACGGCCCGCGGGCAAGGTCCAGCCAGCCTTCTCTCCTGCCCCTCCTCAAGTTTTCCGACCACTGCTTTCTTGCTAGGACTCCAGGTTAATTCAGACTGAGTTATCTTGTGGACGTTAAACACACAGGAAATAGAGGCATTTTAGAGATAATAGAGGCCAAACCAGATTTAGATAAAAATCTTTTGGAAGGTGTTTAGCAGACTACTTTGCATTGAACGCATTTGTTGCCTTAAATATTTGTTTGTCTGCTTTTTGCCTTCCTTCTCCAGGCATGCAGACACAAGCCCTATCTCAGTGCCAGACTGTTGCTGGATCATCTGACAGTGACGAGCACGAGCCAACCTTGTTGAAGGTTGTCAGCTTCAAAGTTTCCTTCTCAGCCCCTTGCTGTTCCGGTGCATCAATCACACAGAAATAAATCGACACCAGCCTTGCAGTGAGCAGAGAACGAGCCCCTCTCCCGCAGCCCTGACGCTCAGCCTCTGTGTCCGTGAGCGTCCCGTCTCATGATGCAGCTCACGGCGTCAGTCTGTTTAGACGTGAAATTGTCGCTACCTTCCAGCCGGGGGAAAATGAGGACGTCGACTTTTACTAGTGACCAAACAACATGCTGATTTGCCTTGGATCTGTCTTACGAAATCCCAAGTCTTCATGATACTTACGGGATCGACTTTTGAATCAGATTCCATTTTAGTTCTTACCATGGCAAGGAAGGTCTGTTTGGAAAGCACTGTGTCCCTTCCTTTCTAAACAAGCTTTTAACTTGTAGTTCATCACTTAGAAAGTGCGTTGGGCTGTTTTTTTTAAATGTGTATATAAATGGTATGCGTTAATCGTATCCAGCTAATCATATCCAGGTCGGTCCAGCTGTCAAGAAAGCCCAGTACATGAGAAAAACAGTCTTCATAATGGATTAATTCAGTTCAGTTCAGTCGCTCAGTTGTGACCCCATGAATCGCAGCACGCCAGGCCTCCCTGTCCATCACCAACTCCCAGAGTTCACCCAAACTCACGTCCATCGAGTCAGTGATGCCATCCAGCCATCTCATCCTCGGTCGTCCCCTTCTCCTCCTGCCCCCAATCCCTCCCAGCATCAGAGTCTTTTCCAATGAGTCAACTCTTCACATGAGGTGGACAAAGTACTGGAGTTTCAGCTTCAACATCATTCCCTCCAAAGAAATCCCAGGGCTGATCTCCTTCAGAATGGACTGGTTGGATCTCCTTGCAATCCAAGGGACTCTCAAGACTCTTCAACACCACAGTTCAAAAGCATCAAGTCTTCAGTGCTCAGCCTTCTTCACAGTCCAACTCTCACATCCACACATGAGCACTGCAAAAACCATAGCCTTGACTAGACGGACCTTTGTTGGCAAAGTAATGTCTCTGCTTTTGAATATGCTGTCTAGGTTGGTCATAACTTTCCCTCCAAGGAGTAAGCGCCTTTTAATTTCATGGCTGCACTCACCATCTGCAGTGATTTTGGAGCCCCAAAAAAATAAAGTCTGACACTGTTTCCACTGTTTCCCCATCTATTTCCCATGGAGTGATGGGACCGGATGCCATGATCTTCATTTTCTGAATGTTGAGCTTTAAGCCAACTTTTTCACTCTCCACTTTCACTTTCATCAAGAGGCTTTTGATTAGGGGATAATTATTGACACATTCAACTATCGTAGTACATAAATCGTTTTCAAGGCCATTTTCCCCAAGGTACCAAGTCAGAGTCAGCTTCAGGAGCCCTTCTGTAAGCCTTAGACCTCATGTAACCATGGGTAAGACTGCTGAGTGTTACTAAGTGAACACCAGCATGCCAAGAAGTGGTCACTGTGCTGGGTTAAAAGGGGTTGGGACTCATGAGTGCTTTCTCTCTTTTTGCCAGATTTGGAAATGGTCGTTGCGTACTGGAATCTGGTGTTATCCGGAAGGTTTAAGTTTCTAGATCTTTGGAGCACCTTCTTGTTGGTAAGGGTCTTCCTGCTTGCCGGGTCCCCATGCGAGGGTTCAGCCGGGGTGGTTACTGTCCTAATAACCGATTGCTTGTCTGCGGGCCCTGAGAAACCTGTGTCCCCAGCTGTGGCCATGCCCTGCCTCCTGCAGAAAGTGCTGCCCATGGGCTCGGGCCAGGCTGCTCGAGGCCGCCTCCAGACTGTGTGTCTGTGGTCCCCGCCCCAGGGCGTTCATGGGCCGAGACCGCTCGGTGACGGGGGCCGAGGGGAGGGTGCAGGCTGCCAGGCCCGTCCCTGGCCGCGGGAGGTGGCTGTGCTGTCCTGCTCAGGGTCCCCTGCTCTGTGAGGACCAGTCCTTCTCGTGGAGGGGTGTGGAGCGGCCCTCCAGGGGCAGCCTGGGGAAGGACCCCAGCACGTGCAGCAGGAGGGCCGGGGAGTGGGGGGCAGTGGGGGGCCTGGGGGGCTGCGGCGGGGCACGCGGGGGGCGGCGGGGGGCCCAGGGCGCCTGTGGGACAGCGGGAGCAGAAGAGCACGCGTGATGGGCCGTGTGCACGTGTTCTGGAGTGTGAGACGAGCTTGGGAGCCATCTGTGGACACGTGCACTCGCGTGTGCACAGACAGGCCCTAGGGGCTGGGAGCCTCCGCGAGGCCTGGGGCTGCTCTCCAGCTGGGGCCCCCCAGGAGTGGAGCGGGCCCTTCAGTGCCTGCAGCGTCCAGCGGCGGGGCGTGTCCAGCCCTGCGGAGAGCCGCCTGGCTCACGGGAAGTGGGCGCCTCCAGACGCCGCTGGCCCATGTTGTTTCTGAGCTGGCTTCAGGCTTGGGTACAGAGATTAAAAATGCTGCCTTTCTATGTGAAATAAAAGTCAATAATTTTTGTTTTATTTTGTGTTTCAATAAGTGTGCTTTCTGCAGCTGCACATTGGCGTCATGCAGCTTCTAACAGGGACCCACAGCACCGTTGCGGCATTAACTTCCGACAGTGCTGGTCTGGGCTCACGCCTGGCCACATTATGCCCTGAGATCACCGGGCTGAGAGCGCCGTCTGAGCCAGCGGCCCGCTGGCTTTTCCTCTTGTGTTTTAGGAGCATCACAAAAGATCAGTCCCAAGGGACACTTGGAACCTTCTTCTAGATTTGGGAAACGTGATCGCAGATGACGTGTCCAGCTACGAGGAAGGCAGGTGAAGTCCGCAGACCTCAGGTGATGGCCAGCGGGCAGGTGGGTCCCCGTGGACCCCTGCCCGACCCCGTGTGTGAGACAGGAGTGATGACGTGACTAGTGCTCACTTATTAAATCCTGCAAATCCCACAAGAGAAAGTGCCGCTCACATTTAAAGTCGGGAGGACCGCTTCTGAGCTGAAGCCTTCAAGGTGGGTGTGCAGAGGCCCCAAGGCAGGACCACAGCAGGATGCTGGTGACTGGGGCCCGCTGACCCCAGCGTGGCCAGCGGTCATTCCATCGTGCCGCCAAAGCACACAGAGGACTCCAGCTGAGCACCATCACGCCCGCAGTGGCCCCCGCCCCGGACGTGTCAGGGCTCAGGGAACCACCCCCACCTGCTGCACTGCGGGCGCTGCCTGCCCCCAGCCCCCTCTGCCCAGCGCGGACGCGACCTCGGACATGCTCGGCGGGGCTGGCGGTGGGCACTGCTCACAGCCGCGTGCACGCGAGCACACAGCACCCGCCGCTCCCGGCGGGCCAGAGCCGAGCAGGGTAATCTCAGCTGATCCATGACGTGTAGAAGTTTAAAATCATTTGAGTTCTTGAGATATAAATGTTGGATTGTGAGAAAAATCCTTTGACTATCTATGAAAAATGTTATTCTAAAATGCCGATTTTTTCAAACCTTTCGCTTTCCTTTAGGAGCATGGCCTGTTCTCGTAGATGATTTCGTAGAATGTGCACGGCCACAGGTCACAGGTGGTAAAGGCAGTCACGTCTCGGCAGAAAATTGAGTTGGATTTAGATGAAAGGGAACCGCGTCCTGCTGAGATGCTGGCCAGCTGCGCCTGCCGCCCATTTCTTCCTGACCAGTTGTGAGCCTGGAGACCCCCGCCCGCTGCTTAGAGAAGACGCCGCTGCCTACAGGTGCCACACGGGGACCCTCCGCGGTCGCGCCGGGCGCCCGGAGGAAGGGCCCTCCCGAGCTGTCGGAGCCTCCGTGGCTGTGGAGGGCGGAGCCTGTCTGCAGCCTCTGACCTTCAGATCCCGGCGAGCCCTGCGCGCTCGCCCCCTGCGCGCTCACACCCTGCGCGCTCGCCCCCTGCGCGCTCGCCCCCTGCGCGCTCACACTGCGTGCTCACACCGCGCGCTCACACCCACTGGTTGTCCGGGAACCACACCTAAGAAACCGCGGGTCAGGCGGCCGGACACGTGTCCTGAGAAGACAGTCGTCGACGCTGAGGCTTTTAGATTTGGTGCTAGGATTAAGATGTAAGTTTTTTTAATGATCCAGATTTATCAGCTCTGTTTTCTCTGGGTGATCATGGGAATGGTTTTACAGGTCGATGGGCTGTTGAGGTTTGCACAGCAACTTTAAACTGTGTGCAAGTCCGCGGGTCTGTTCACAGCTAATAGTGCCAGTTCAGCTTCCTAAGAAGCTGCATGAAGTATGCAAGTATGCTTTTCTAAAACAATGTATTTTATTACATTTAAAAAGACATTTTTCTGTGAGAAATTCTCTCTTTTGTGATAAATTTAAATTTAAAAATCAGCCGTTGGCTCCTTTGAACCGTCTGTAATGTGAGCACTTGCTGTCCACCCTCCTGCCCTTCACATGTGGCCACATCCAGAAGTAAGACACACGTGGTTGTCCCCCGAATGCCACGAACCGGAAACCGTGTCACACGCACGTGGAGCAGAGTGTTGGCGCCCCGAGCCGCTGGCCCCCGGTGCGGCCCCCGCCGCCTCCTTTCCTTCCTGGGGGTCACGCCCAGCTGGGGGGCTGGGAGGGCGGCCGTCCCGCGTGCTGTTCAGGTGGGCGCCGCGACCCGCCTGCCCACCGTGGAAGTGGCTTCGTGTGGCGGTTTGAGGAGCGCTGGGTGGGCGACACCTCAAACGTGGACGATCCCGTCACGGGCCCCCCCATAGCCCTGCCGCGGCCCCACTTATGAGACAGAAAAGGGCACTTCACAGGGGAGGGAGTGCCCTCGGATGTGCAGAGCGTGTGCCTAAAATGTGCCGTTTAGTTTGGCTTCCGGAAGTATGAGCCGCTCAGACCTGAGTCCTGGAGACCCAGCCGGGCGGGCAGCGTGCGGTGGGGCTCAGCCCCTCTCGAGGTGCAGGGCCCGGACGTCGCTGGCCTCTCCAAGCCCCACTGCTGTGGCCGCGAAGACCACACAGGCCACCTCTGCCCGCGAGCCTGGGCTCTTAGAGCTTTAACAGAAGCCTCAGCGATCGCTCAGGGTCCTTCGAGGGGTTGTGGGTTCGGACGTGTAAGAGTCCATTCAGAGAGGTTGCAGGACCCTGTGAGAGAGGGTCACGAGGTCTGCGGCACTGCCTCATGCTGAGGCTTAAGGCTGTGGGAAAGGCAGGCTGTGCACGTGGGCCTTCTTGTCCATCAGCAGACGCGAGAGCTCAGTGACTGGACCGAGTCTCTCGCACACACCGGTGTCCGTCTTTCCATCATAAGCGTTCCCGTCAGGCGTGCTGCGGAAGCGCCGGGCACGCGGGAACTGCAGTGCCCCTCTCTGGGGCCGCGGTGGCTTTCCGCTCTGCCGGATGTGCGGACGCTGTGCGCTGGGTGCCCTCCTCCGCCCGCGGCACCCAGGGCCCTCCCAGCTGTTCTGGCCTGCCGCCTCCTGACAGAACCGCGTCCCACGTGGACGGCCTGAACCCTCTCCTCTCCTCTCTCGGTGTCAGGCAGCCCCTGCTGGGCATGCCTGCTTCGGGTGGGGGGTGACAGATCTCAGGACACACGGGAGCCTCAGGGTGCACGGGCGTTCCTTGGGCTGATAAGAACCGTGCCCCCACCTGGCCCACCGCCACGCACGCTGCACACACGCTGGAGACACGCAGAGCCACCAAATGCGAGGGGAGCGAGCGTGGCTGCCCCGCGCCCACCGAGACTCCTGGCCAGAGCAGCGCCGCCCCCTGCTGTGGCGGTGACACCACGCGAGCTGGTCTGTGATGCCGGCTTAGTAGAAGCTTACAGGGTGGTCACGCACGTCTCTGGCTCCTGGCTCTGCAGGGCGGCCACCCCCAGCTCACGGCACACGGCCAGGGCTCACCTCCCCACGTCCTCTCGGCTCACGTCGGCCGAACGGTGTGCAGTTGCCCTGAGCACCTCGGAGGACGGTGCCTCTGCCTCAGCCACGAGTGTTTCTGCCCAGGGGTGCCCTTCTCCCCACAGCGGGCAGCTGGCAGAGGGCTGCCCTCAGGAAGGGAGCTTGTGTGCCCAGCAACCCGATGGCACTCATTATGAGGCCCCTGGCTTGAGAAGGCCCCTGGTCTCCCAGAACCGTGCCAGCTGGAGTCGTGTTCCAGAGCCTCACTCTCAACACGGGCTGCGAAGAGGCCACCATCCACTTACGGGCACCTGAGTGTCTTAGGATCCTAGCACCTGAGCGTCTTAGGATCCTAGCATCTGAGCGTCTTAGGATCCTAGCATCCTAGCATCTTAGCATCTTAGGATCTTAGCATCTTAGGATCCTAGCATCTTAGGATCTTAGCACCTTAGCATCTTAGGATCCTAGCATCTTAGCATCTTAGGATCTTAGGATCTTAGCATCTTGCTGTTACTGAAACTCGATCATATGTGTTCCTCACGTCCTGGTGCCCTGGCTTGACATAGGACCGGGTCCTGTGGTGCCAGGGGCCTGGGGACACAGATGGCGGCTTTTCTGACGCTGGGCTTCAGGTCCAGACGCCTGGTTCACACCTGGACCCCCAGCCTCGGCACCGCCTTGAACTTCCCGTGGGACAGGGGTGGGGGCCCTGCGTCCCTCCCCTCACGGAATGGCCTGTGTCTGTCAGGGAGGCATCGCCAGCGCTGGGCTGGGGGACAGCCGGGGCACTGCAGCTCCATCTGCTTCTTCCTTCCCGCGTGGCAGATTTCTATCATCAACACGCTCCACAGTCACACGCCCTCCAGAAACCAAAGCCGCGCGTGACAGCTGAGTCCCAGCAGGGTGCCGGGTGCAGGAGCCAGGCGTAGGCTGCTGAGGGCGACCCGCGTGATCGCGAGTCCAGGAAACGCAAAGACGCAGGGACAAGGCGGACGGGTGGAGGCCCGGGGCTGGGGCTCGCGGGGGCAGAGGGGCCGGGGACTCGGGGGTCTCAGCCTGGCTGCAGGAGGCCGCCGCACACTGTGTGATTGACTGGATTGAGCCTGGGTGTGGGGCTTCCACATTGGAGCTCTAGAAACGCGAGTGTGTCCTCCAGGTCACTGGGCAGACTTCCCCAGAGCGGCGGCCTCGCCCGCCCAGGGCTGTTCTGAGCCGCAGACGCCTCCTCGGAAGAGCCAGCTCAGTCCCAACCCTGTGGACAGACGCTGCCGCCCCACGTGGCTGGGGGAGGCTGTGAGCTGCAGTCCAGACGGTGTTCTCATTGGTGCCACCTGCAGAGACAGAGGAGCAGTGCCTGCCACGCGGGGAGGCTCCTGACAGCGGCATGATGAGCAGCCCGGAGGTCGGCGGGGCGGCCTGAAGGCAGAGCAGCACCGGCCGCCGCAGCCGGGGGCAGATATGGAGAAGTTCCAGGCTGCGATGCTGCTGGGGGCCGTCGGGGACGCACTGGGGTTCGGGCACGCCGCCAGGGAGAGCAGCGGCTCGGGCTCCAGGGTCCAGGAGGAGATGGGGGAGGGAGGTGGGCTGGACCACCTCGTGCTCTCGCCAGAGACGTGGCCGGTGAGCGGCAACACCATCATGCACGTGTCCACGTCCCTCGTCACAGGTGAGGCTCTGCCCCGGGGGCGGGGGTGGGGGCAGGGGGTCCCGAGGCGCGGGGCCCAGAGCCCGGGGGCTGCTCGGCACATGGGGTCCCCGGCAGACGGGGTGTGCTCCACTGCCTCTTGGGCGGCCGTGTCACTTTACTCTGCTCTCCTGCAGACTCGGGTTCTTAAGCCAAGACTTTCCATTGTGTTTGTAAACGTTCACTCAGCAAAGCTGTGTATTCAGAGTTAAATGCAATGAGAGGGCTCACTTTGGGCCCATTTGGGAGGAAACCTCAACTTCTCACTGTGAATAGTTAGCTTGCTTCTGGATTTATTTCAAAAAATATATAAAATAATAAGCCAATTTGCAGTTGAGCCGATTAAGATGATATTTTGGGGGAATTGTTTCTAAATCCCGATGAATGGTGGTTAAAATGCCATCTGCCAAAACAGGATTTAGCTTGGAGAGTTGCAGGTTCTCTGTTACCCTAAGAAAATGCCATGAAGTTGGTTGGATTTGGGGGAAACAGAGTTTCCTTAAGTAGCAGGTTGATTTCAGGAACATGTTTTTAGTAAATTTTGGAAAAGCAGCGGGCGTCTGGGTGAGGCACAGCCCCTTGCAATTGCTGTTGAAAGCCTGTCAGAGGGTGAGCGCGTCACTGCAAAATTAGAACCTGAGGCGGCTCTGAGTGGCTGGCATGTGCGTGTCACCGAGTGCTCACCCGCCAGCCGCGCGGGAGCCGAGTTTAGCTCGGATGTCACGGCACAGGAATGCCGTCTGCTCCAAATAGCAGGCGGAGAACTGAGCCTCAGATAAGATAGTGTCACAGCAGGTTGACATGACAAGCCGTCCTTCCGAGTCTGCAGACGCCGAGATCCGGGGGTGGGGTGCAACTGTGGGGCTTCCGGGCCATCTCTGGGCAGGCCCCAGGCCCCTCCGTGCCCCGTCCCCGGGCCCTCCTGGGGTGCCCGCCTGGCAGCGTCCCCGGCACGTCTCCAGCCTGCGCTGCGGTCCCAGGACTCCCCGGTGTGGCTCCTGTCAAGAACGTGCTCCCCCGGCTTGGAGCAAGTCACATCCCCTTGGCAGGAATAGGGCGGAATCCGCCCGGGTGAGGCGTGTGGATCCGGAGCACCTTGGTCGCAGGCCCAGTTCTGATGGGCTCGGGCACCTCTGGACGCATGCCCTCTGGCCCGCGGGTGACCCTGATGCGCTCGGGCAAGGCTGCGCCCACAGAATGTGCTCCACCCTCTAAACATCTAAGTTTAGTTTTCAAACAGCCCAACTTTTTTCTTTAATAACAAACTGTAGCTTGTGTAAGGGGCATGGCAAATAGATGGAGAAACAATGGAACCAGTGACAGACTTTATTTTGAGGGCTCCAAAAATCCCTGCAGATGGTGACTGCAGCCATGAAATTAAAAGATACTTGCTCCTTGGAAGGAAAGCTATGACCAACCTAGACATCATTAAAAAGCAGAGACATTATTTTGGCAACAAAGGTCCGTCTAGTCAAGGCTATGGTTTTTCCAGTGGTCATGTATGGATGTGAGGGTTGGACTATAAATAAAGCTGAGTGCTGAAGAATTGAGGAGAAGGCAATGGCATCCCACTCCAGTACTCTTGCCTGGAAACTCCCATGGACGGAGGAGCCTGGTGGGCTGCAGTCCATGGGATCGCTGAGTCAGACACGACTGAGCGACTTCACTTTCACTTTTCACTTTCATGCATTGAAGGAAATGGCAACCCACTCCAGTGTTCTTGCCTGGAGAATCCCAGGGAGGGCAGAGCCCAGTGGGCTGCCGTCTGTGGGGTCGCACAGAGTCGGACACGACTGAAGCAACTTAGCAGCAGCAACAGCAGCAGCTGAAGAATTGATGCTTTTGAACTGTGGTGTTGGAGAAGACTCTTGAGAGTCCCTTGGACTGCAAGGAGATCCAACCAGTCCATCCTAAAGGAGATCAGTCCTGGGTATTCACTGGAAGGACTGATACTGAAGCTGAAACTCCAATACTTTGGCCACCTGATGTGAAGAACTGACTCATTGGAAAAGACCCTGATGCTGGGAAAGATTGAAGGTGGGAGGAGAAGAGGGCGACAGAGGATGAGATGGCTGGATGGCATCATTGACTCAATGGACAAGAGTTTGAGTGAACTCCAGGAGCTGGTGATGGACAGGGAGGCCTGGCGTGCTGCAGTCCACGGGGTCGCAAGGAGTCGGACAGGACTGAGTGGACACGCTGAGCCCCGTGCGTCCCGGCGCCGGTGGACCCTGACCGCGGGCCTGTCTCTCCGGGGGTGTTGGCACTGCATCCTCACGCCACCCTTCAGGTCTTTATTACGGCGGATTACAGATCGAGGAACTGACGCAGCGGAGTGCGTCGCCCACAAGTGCAGACAGAAGCCGGTCAGCCTTGGCCTGCCTCTGGACCCCGACCCAACCCGGGGGGGAGGCAGGACCTGCGCTGTGCCAGGGGCCCGGCAGACCGTGGCTCTTCACAAGATTTCCAAAGGCGGGTAGGGCTCGCCGCCCCGGGCGTGTGGCCGTGGGCCGGGCCCTGCGGAGAGGCGGGTGCGCCCGGCCGTGCCCGCTCTGCCATGCCTCTGAGCTGGGCAGTGCTGGACAGAAGCGGGTGCTGAGCGGGGCGGGGCGTCCAGGGCCCTGCAGAGCGGAGAGCGGTGCCGGCCCCACGATCCTCTCCCCCTTGCTGCCTGCGGCGGCGTTGGAAATGTCGGTGTTACCCAGCGATCCAGGTGGGTCTGCTGCCTGACTTCAGCTGGGAGGCTCACAGCGGCTCTGTAGGTGGATCTGTCGGTGGGGGAGACAGGGGTGAGTTCAGCGGCCGCGTCAGCACGCAGAGGAGCTCGGGCGCCCCTAGAGGGCGCGAGGCTCTGTGGCTCTGAATTCGGGATCAGCTCCTGGGATTTTGCTGCTGTTTTGCTTTTAAAGAACTTTTGTCTCTTGAAAAAGAATGTGATTCCAGAACAAAACGACCCGTTTTCGGGGACCCGGAAGGGCCAGGCTTATTCGCCCTAGACTGGGAAGGCAGAGGAGGTGGCAGACACCCTGGCCTTGGCCCTCCCCAGCCAGGGTCAGCCAGCACCACCTGCTGCCACCCGACGTCGCCCCTGGCCTCACTGTCCACAGGCCAGACGGGACTCATGCCCGCCAGCCCGGACCCTACCACACCCCTGCCCGGCTCAGAACTGAGGCAACACGGCGCGGCCCAGAGTCAAAACAGTGGCCAGACGGCGCCAGGCCTCTGCCCGGCCGCTGAGAGGTGGGGGTGGACAGGAGCCGCTGCCCCACAGCTCAGCTCCCAGAGCAGTGCAGGGACCCGCGGTGCACCCCCCCTGCCTGGACTCGGGCGTCTGCCTTCCCTGCCCGCACCGGGGCCGGAGGCGACCTGGGTTTTGTGCCAACCGTGCTCTGCCTCCGGGTCTGTGCCCAGGGTGTGCAGGAGAGGGGCAGGGTGCTTCTCCACCCCTACGGCCCCCAGAGACGGGCTTCGCCGGGAGGGATGCACGCAGCCCTGCACAGACAGGGCCAGGTGCCGCCAGCCTCCCTGGCAGGCGTGCCCTCTGCCTGCTCTATCCCGTCCACTCTCGTGAGACCAGGCCCTCTGGGCCTCAGCTTCAAGGGTGTGTAGCCTCTGTCCACCACGCTGTGGACTCAATGGCAGAAATGCCCAGTTGTGATCAAAACCCATTCACGACCCCTCGCTGAGCCTACAGCAGCAGACGGGGGCCTGACTGTGCGGTGGGGGCGCGTGAGGCCATCCGGACTCTGGTCAGCAAGCCCTCTGTGCCTGGCACCCCATTCTGGCACCCTGAGATCTCCAAGGACAAGCTCCAAGGACACGTCCCCAGATTGCCTTCCGCGGGGTCACGGTGGGGCCGGTGGGGCCGGTGGGGGCGGGTGCGTGGCTGCTTGGGTGGAGTGGGGAGCGGGCAGCTGGGCTGGGAGGGCGGCTCTGGGCACCCTGGACGGGGGACCCTGAGGGCCGTGGAGCAGGCGAGTGTCGGGACAGCGGGCCCCTCGTGGACAGAGCCATCAGCTGTGCATGAAGACCCCAGGTCTTCCTAGATTCTTGTGTGTAACAGTGAGAAACCACAGCCTCTGAAATGAGATGAAATCCAAAGCTCACTGCATCGCGGTCAGGCCTCTCCAGGAAGTCGATCCCAGGGCCTCCCTCCTGTGGGGGGCGGGCCGCGTGCTGGGGGCTCATCTGATCCCCTCTTTCCCCCCCAGACTTCTGGTGCCTGGACGACCTCTACCGTGAGATGGTGCGGCGCTATGTGGACGTCCTGGAGAAGCTCCCAGAGCAGCGGGCAGACCCAGCCACCCTGGAGGGCTGCTCCCAGCTGAAGCCAGACAACTACCTCCTAGCGTGGCACACGCCGTTCAACGAGAAAGGTCAGGGAGCTTTCCTCTCTCTCTGAGGAGGCGGGGCTGGAGGTCCTCTGGGAGACAGCCCGGCCCGTCATCCCCAACGGGACCCCCGGGGATCCAGCCCCGCCTGGGCGCCAACCGGGGACGCAGGCATCTCAGCACCCTCCCTGGTTTGCTTTAAGGACAATCTCCCACTGCTTTCCTTTTAAATGTGTGTTCTTAGCCAAAACAGCAAGGAAAGCATACACCACCTGCAAAAGTGTCTGTCTCTGAGGCGATCTCATGCAGGGCGATGTTGGCAGGCAGTCCCGGCCCCTCGGGCTCTGCTGCTGGGCTGGACCCGACCACTGGGCTCACAGCAAGCGCAGGCCGACCTCTGGGTTGATGCTGAAGGATACCATCAAGTCAAATGCTACTGGCAAATAAAGAAGCAGGAAATATGGTCCATAATAAAGAGAAATATCAGTAAATCAGAAATCAGAAACTCTGACGGCCATTCGAGTTATCAGGTAAGGATATGAGACTGTGTGTTCCATGCTTTTGAAAAGTTAAGTAGAGACATTTAGGTGTGTGTACAAGACCTACATCTCAGTTCTAGAGAAGAACACTACAGCGTCTGAGTAGAACTCACTGACTGAGATTCACAGCAGATTAGACATTTTAGAAAAAAGATGAGTGAGTTTGAAAGGCAGAGCGATAAAACCTGTCCACAGAGGGACACGCAGAGAAGAAAGAACCCGGAAATGAGGAAGGGCGTCAGGGAGCCACGGGACAGGCCGGAGCACTAGGTCCTCAAAAGAGGAGGGAGAACAGAAAAGATGCCGGGAAACAGTGGCCCAAATTGCCCAAGGTAGATTTTTATAGAAGTGAAGTCACATGCCCCAGAAACTCAATAAATTCCAAGCATCTCCAACCAGACCCACAGCCATCAAATCACTCAGACCCATCAGCGAAGGAGCGCGCCTCCCGTGCAGACTGCCAAGGTGAGCTGCAGGTTCCGTCAGAAGCAGCACCTCCGGGCGCAGAGAACACTCAGCCAGACCGCCGCCCAGAGCAGCGAGGCCTGAGCAGCCTCTGCGGGCGGAGCGGAGGAGTCCACGCCCGAGGGTGCCGCAGAGGGACGCCGCGGAGGGACGCCCGCACGGCCTGACCACCGGCACAGGCCACGTGGCAGCAGTTCATCTGTGAGGGGAATGACGACGGGAACCCTGGCCCAGCGTCCTCCCGGGAGGCTGCCCACAGCGGCAGAGGCCCCGGAGCCAACCACGCGCGGCCCCTCCGGGGAGCTGAGTCAGCAGCCCCAGGCGCCCTCTCCCCTCAGATGCTGCCGCCGCTAAGAGGCCGGGCAGGCAGGCCACGTGCTGGGAGAACGCGCTGCCGAGCACAAGTCTGCGAGGGATGTGCGCCGGAGGACGCGAGGAGCTGGTTTAAAAGGAACTTTGCTCATCTACTGTTGCCAGTGTGGGCTTCCTCCAGCCCCCGGGCTTCCTCCAGCCCCCGGGCTTCCTCCAGCCGGGAGAGCGGGCGCGGCCTCTGGCGGGGACTCGGGGCCAGGCCCGGGCTCTCGGGCCTCAGCAGCTGCGGCCCGGGGCTGTCGTCGCGGCTCCCGTGCCCCAGAGCGCAGGCTCGGCTGTGGAGGCGCGTGAGCACAGTTTCTCCGCTCCATGTGGGGTCTTCCCGGATCAGGGATCACATCCGTGTCTGTGGCATCTGCAGGTGGATTCTTGACCTCCGAGCCCCCAGGGACGCCTTGAAGACCTCTCAGAGCCTAATGATGAGGGACGTCCCCGGTGGCCCTGTGGTTACGAACCCGCCTGCCACTGGAGGAGACGTGGGCGGGATCCCTGGCCTGGGAAGGTACCGCATGCCGCGCGGCAGCTCAGCCCGTGCGCACAGCTCTTTAACCCGAGCGCTAGGGCCTGGAAGCCACTGGCACACCTTACGGCTCAATGGCAGCTCCCACGCATCGCGACCAGAGACAGCTCGGGCAGCGACGAAGACGCGCTGCAAGCGTAAATGAGTAACTCACTAAAAACCCTGATATAGAAGAGCAACCCCATACAGAAACGGGAAAACTACTTAAACAAGCGCTTCACCAGAGAAGACGTGTGCACGCCAGGGAAGCTGCACCCGTTATCACACGGTGACTCGGAAGCCACGGTGAAAGGCCCCAGCCTCACGGGCCCACCGCCAACCCCACGGGCTCACTGCAAACCTCACGGGCTCACCCCCAACCTCACAGGTTCACCCCCAGCCCCACGGGCCCACCCCCAGACCCACGAGCCCACCCTACCCCCAGCCCCACGTGCTCACCCCCAACCTCACGGGGTCACCCCCAGCCCCACGCGCTCACCACAAACCGCACGGGCTCACCGCAAACCTAACGGGCTCACCCCCAGCCTCATGGGCTCACCCCCAGCCTCACGGGCTCACCGCCTGTGTTGGCAGTGGTGTCCGGATGTGGCGGAGATTCCAGGGTGGGGGTGTGCAGCGGTGTGGCCACTTCAGAAACTGGTCCCGCAGTCTCTCACAACACTGAACATTCATGCGATGTATGAGCTCAACGTTCCTCTCAGAGATGTTTACCCAAGAGAAGAGAAAGCGCCCTCCACACGAGACTTGGCCATCAATGCTCATGGCACCTTTATTTGTGTTCGCCTCAGACTGGAGACAACTCAGACGTGCATCAGCTGCAAGTGGCCAAGCTGGCTGAGTTCCCTCCACCCACACGGCGGAGCCCCGCCTCGGACACACAGTGCGGACGATCCCAGCACAGCCACGCCGCGTGGAGGCAGCCAGGCAAAAAAGACTGCTTTCCCTGCCATTCTGTTTGCATACGTTTCTGAAGGGGGCAGAAGCACACGTTGGGGAGACAGGCACGTGGCAGTTTTCCTCTGGGCACTGGCTTCCTGGGGGTATCATGTCAAGACAACACGCATTTGTTAAATGCACGTGGCCGGTTGTCCGTCAGCTGTGGCTCAGGGAAGCAGCTTTTAGGCAGAGGGGCGTGCGTGCCTGGACGTGCACCGTGGACAGTCTGGCTCCTGCGTTCCCAGTCGGGCACACTGGGAGCGGTCCCCCACCCCAGCGGAGAGCCCGCCTTTCGTGGCTGCGTCTGCTCCAGCACGTGCCTCTATGCGATTTCTTTCGTCTCTCGTCTTTGTCAGGAACGTGGGCAGTTTCCCTGTCTCTGACGCACCGACGCTGATAAATGTGGGCACAGACTGGCGTGCGTGTCCGGGTGAGGTGGGGTTGCAGGCAGAGGTCTGAACGCAGGCTCCCCACGCAGGCTCGGGGTTTGGCGCTGCCACCAAGGCGATGTGCGTGGGGATGCGGTACTGGCAGCCGGAGCGGCTGGAGACGCTGGTGGAGGTCAGCGTGGAGTGTGGCAGGATGACACACAACCACCCCACAGGTGACGGCGCGGCGGCGGCGGCGGGGCTCAGGGTGACCGGGAGCCACGCTCGGGAGCCTGGCCCCGGCAGGCGGGGGGGCTCGGGGTGACCGGGAGCCACGCTCGGGAGCCTGGCCCTGGAGGGCGGCGGGGCTCGGGGTGACCGGGAGCCACGCTCGGGAGCCTGGCCCC
>SJYT01071124.1:458324-483704 GCA_006410635.1 Cephalophus harveyi | reverse complement strand
TCTGTCCCGAGCTTGGCCCCGGCGGGCGGGCGTGGGGTCCATCCTGGCCTCTGTCCCGAGCCTGGTCCCGGCGGGCGGGCGTGGGGTCCATCCTGGCCTCTGTCCCGAGCCTGGCCCCAGCAGGCGGGCGGGGGGTCCATCCTGGCCTCTGTCCCGAGCGTGGCCCTGGCGGGCGGGCGGGGGGTCCATCCTGGCCTCTGTCCCGAGCGTGGCCTCGGCATGCGTGGGGTCCATCCTGGCCTCTGTCCCGAGCCTGGCCCCGGCGGGCAGGCGGGGGGTCCATCCTGGCCTCTGTCCCGCGTCCCAGGCTTCCTTGGGTCCCTGTGCACGGCCCTGTTCGCGTCGTACGCCGTCCAGGGAAAGCGGCTGGAGCAGTGGGGGCGAGACATGCTGCGGACAGTGCCGCTGGCCGAGGAGTACTGTAAGAAGACCATCCGGCACCTGGCAGGTGAGCCCGCCCCCGGCAGCCCCATCCACACACAGCGGCGAGGCCAGGCCTGGGGGGGGGGCGGCGGTGTGACGGGCGGACCCCTGGGTGTGGAACCCTCTCTGGGTTCTTGAGATGCGGGTTCCCCCCCCCACCCCCGGCATCATCCATGAGCCAGGGCAGCTGCAGAAACGACCAGAAGAGTCGCCAGGGCCTCCGGGGCTTGGATGCCAGGCGATTAACTAGGGGCAGTGAGCGTCCTGTCTCCTGACTGTGCAGGCACAGCACTGAGTTAACGAAACACTCAGGTTGAGTTTCCGTGAGAAGCCACTTAGACCTTGCAATGGCTGCCTTAGTTCAGCACGTCATCAAGCATCCTTTCCCCTCTCCATCTTCCCTGCTAATGTCTCAAAGCAGCTACACTGCGAGCATCTTTTAATTTCGGGAGCCAGCGCTAAAGCCCCAGGCCCGCTCCAGCCCCACCTGGGTGGGGGCACGGGCTCTGCCTCTGGCCCTCCCCACCGCTGCCTGTGGCTGGACGGCCGGCACAGCCTGCTTCCCCGCTCTTTGTGTTTAGAATACCAGGAGCACTGGTTTTACTTTGAAGCTAAGTGGCAGTTTTACCTGGAGGAGAGAAAAATCATCGAGGACACTGAGAATGAGGCCAGCTTTCCCGACCGCTACGACGCAGAGGAGAGGGAAAAAGTAGGCTCTTGGGCCCAACATGGACGGGGTGAGAGAACTGGGGGCCACTGCCCGGGGTCCCAGGCCCAGTCCTGCCTACCGCCCCCACCTGTGGGGAACCAGGGAGGGGAGCTGAGGGAGCATCTGGGGGGCTGTGGAGACCTCAGGCAGGAAGCCCGTTTGAAATGGCCACTGCGTTTATCTTTTCATCTTCTTGATTATAAGCACGATCTGTGCAAAAATAGCCCATCTCACTTCATCTCTTCTGAAGACCGGGGATATAGGGTTGTCTAGGATGAATAAATTGGTGCAAACCAGTGGCATTCCCCAGGCTGAGAAAAGCCCGAAGTGGCTGAAATCACTGGGATCAGCATTGGAACACAAGAGAAAGCCCATGTAGCTGTAGTTTAACCAAGATGGACGTTTACTGTCCTCACATAAGGGCATTCAGGGCTGGTCAGAGGCCGCCTGCAGGGAGGGACTGAAGCTTTTCCGGTTTGGCTGCTCTGCTATTCCGAGAACTTGCCTCACAGTCCAAAC
This sequence comes from Cephalophus harveyi, assembly GCA_006410635.1. NCBI lineage: Eukaryota > Metazoa > Chordata > Mammalia > Artiodactyla > Bovidae > Cephalophus > Cephalophus harveyi. The sequence goes on along the minus strand of SJYT01071124.1, from coordinate 482,053 downwards.
TGGCTGCTCCCGCTCCAGCCAGCACACCTGTATTCCAGGTGTCGGGAAGGTGTGGAGGAAGAAGCAGCATCTGCCCTTTCCTTCTCAAGGGCTTCCTGCTGCGCTCTCATTTCTCTCTCATGGGCCCTGGTGCAGAGAGACCCCGTCACACTGTTCTGGAGACGCTGCTGCCTCAAACCAGCCCGGCTTTGTTGCCCAGGTGCAGCAGCGCGACCTGCCCGTGTCCAGCTCCCTGGCTGTGTCTGGCCCTGCCCCTTGTCAGTCTCTCCCAGACAGAGGGACCTGCCCTGAGCCCCCAGCCGCTTGAGCCACCGCTGCTCCCACTGTGTCCACCGACTGGTCTGCAGCCCAGAAAACACCCAGCACCCACCCGGCCTCACTTGTCCCCGTGCCCCGCGCAGGCCGCCGTGATGCCTGGCCACAGCATTCCAGGCCCCTTGCCGGCCGTCTGCACCACAGAATTCGCTGCCTTTGTCTGCGGGACGGCCGGGGTGTGAGAGCCCTGGGAAGCAGGCCTTTCCTGCCCGCTGTCCACCGCAGCCGGGGGCAGCGCCTGGACACCGGGGTGTCACATCAGTGCAGGGATGGGCCGGGAGCTGTGCCCCAAGGCCCTCGGCGTGGCCCGGGCCAGGCCCCTGACCCATGGTGCCCTCCCAAGACCTACAGGAGATGGAGCTCCGAGGGCCGCGGGGGCCGGCGGGGCCATGACGCCCCCATGATTGCCTACGATGCCCTCCTGGGAGCCAAGGGGAGATGGACGGAGCTGTGCCGCCGCGCCATGCTCCACGGAGGTGAGGGGCCGCCCGCGGGCCTCCTGCGGGGAGGGACACCCGCCTCCCCAGGACCAGGGGGCCTCTCCGGGCGCCCAGGGGTGCCCAGCGGTGCCTCCTGGGGCAGGCGGGGGGCAGAAGGGGACAGCGACCTGGGGCCTCGGGCGGGTAGGGAGGAGGAGGCTGGGAGGCGAGGTCAGCGGGTGGGGGCACTGTGGGGACATCACCCCTTGGAGGCTGGCCCCTGAGTGCTGGGCCCCAGGCTGGGAAGACCTCTGCACACCGGGGGTCCAGCTGTCCCAGGAGCAGGAGGGGACACCCCGCCCCCTCACCGGGCCACGGCCGAGGTCAGGGCAGAGGCTGAGACGGCTCACCCCCTGGCGAGGGGATGCGGGGCCGGGGCGGGGACCCCGGGGCAGCTCTGAGGGCCCCGCCTCCTCCAGGTGAGAGCGGGGCCACCGGGGCCATCGCCGGCTGCCTGTTCGGGCTGCTGCACGGCCTGGACGCCGTCCCCGCGGGCCTGTACCGCGAGCTGGAGCACCAGGAGGAGCTGAGGCGCCTGGGCGAGGCCTTGCACCGCCTGTCCTCGCAGGAGAAGTAAAGCCTTCCCCGCCGCGGCCACACGCAGCCCGTGTCGTCTTAACCCGCCCTCCAGGTTCCCGGGGCCTAACTGCTGCGTAAAATACATTGTTTGTCCGACGAGCGTGTTTTCCCTGCCCTGGCCGAGCCTCGTGCCTTACTGACGTCACTCTGCATGCGACAGCCCCAGACCTCCAAATACAAGGTCACGAAGGGCCTCTTGGGCCCTCGGTGTCTTATTCTGTCGCAAAACTAACGCTCTGCTCACCGACTGGATAGCACTGGCCGCCGCGGCCCAGCTGGGACGGCCTCGGGCTGCAGGGCGCCCCGCACGCCGCTTTCCAGCTCTTAGCGGGGCCCGACCACCCCACGTACTGCTGGTGCCCAGCCCCGGGGGCAGCCGCTGCGTCTGCAACCTCGCCACGGTGTGCCCAGACCGGGAGGAAGGGCGGCCCCCAGCCCGAGCCTTCGGGGCACCCCACGCGCTCATCTAACCGCCAGCCCATGCGTTTAATCACACCAGCGCTTAACACCAACCCCTCTGGGAGCAACTAACCGAGGGAGCCTGGAAACAGGCGCCCTGCCCCAGGCTCGCCGCTGAAGACAGAGCTGGGCCTGCTCCCCGTGGCCAGGCTTCTCCCCGAGGACACTCCCTCTTGTTAAAAATAACCCTGACCACAGCCTTGGTGAAGCCGCGGCTGGTGTGAGCGGAACAGCGGGTGGCGGCTGACACACAGTGCGTGCTTCACCAGCTTGGCGGGCCCGTCGTGGGGAGGCAGTCCCCACGGGGTGAAGGCTTGCTGCGGAGAGGTCAGGCGCGTCCCCTCCAGACACGCGCGGCACTCACCCCAAGCCCCGAGCCGCAGCGACCGGGGGCGCGTTTCCAGCCGAGGCCGTGGGTGGTGCTCCACTGGCCCGCGGGGCCCTGGCTGTGCTGACGAGCCCGTGGCCTCACGCGCATCGTGGCACGGGGCTCCATGCCATGGCTCTGAGCCACCAAACTAACCTCGCTGCTCAGGACACTCGGCAGTCAGTCAGGGGAGGGCAAGTGCCCCGCTGCGCGGGCGCAGGCAGGGCTGGGGGTGCGGAGATGAACAGTCATCTTCCAGGAACGGAAGCCAGCTAAGGTGAGTCGACCCTGGCCCAGGCATGCAGGGCGTGCTGGGCTTCCACGCAGCCTCCATGCCGCGTGCCGGCCCTCCCGTCAGAGTTGCGTGCCCGCGCCACAGTGCCCAGGGACGGGAGCCCCGGGCTGGAGCTGTGGGGCCTCCACCCTCCTGACGACGCAGGAGAACTAATCGCCTCCTCGGGAGTCAGGCAGCGAGTCCACTTGCAGACTGATTATAAACCAAAACACACAGAGATTCTCAGGCTCAAAAATTACAGTGAGATTCGTCCCCCCACTTCCTTTTCCTATTCCAGGGAAACGCAAATCTTGAAAAGAAAAAAATCATAAAAGGAAAGAGAATCCCATATGTGCTCAGATGCTCTAAAATGTAATAGCTGCTGATTCCATTTCTCTTAGAAAAGGGGTACGTGCCCAGCCCACAAAGTGGGGTGTGGGACCCAGGACCCCAAACCCTCGCCCGGCTGGCGCCACCAGGGCGAGGGCATGGTGCCTACACGTCCTTCCAGAAGGCTCTGCACACACACAGTGAGGGTAAGCAGGGTGCCACACACGTGGATTTGTGTGGGACACACACACACGACTTCTCTGCACAAATAGGAATCACACATTACCTGTGACTTGTTTTGGGTATTTTTCACTTGACACTTTTCTGGACATTTTCCTAGACCATCACACATACATCTCTCTCCATCTCCTTAGCTTTTGCCTGAAATTCCATTGCCCTGAATTTGGTGGCCGTTTCCCTCCTCGTTTGTGCTGCACGCCTGCATTACGGCCCCACGGCCGGTCAGGACGTGGGTGGGAGAGCCACAGGTTCACACCCCGAGCCACGGCTTCAGGGAGGGGCCCTCCAGCAAGCCGACCCCAGCCCCAGCCCCTCTGCCTCCCTGACCCCCCAATCAGTTATGAACCCAGCACCCGGACCAGACGGAGGGAAATACCAACCAGATGCCAACCGACGGAGCAGGAGGCATCCAACTTTGTGCTCCACCAAAATGCGGAGTTTGAAAACTCCATCCCCCCCCGAGACTCACCCCGAAGGGGCGGGGGATTCCTGGCGCGACAGCGCCATCACTGGCGACCTGGGTGAAGACGCTCCCTGTCCTGACCTGTTCCCGGTGAAGGAGTAGATACGACGTGAGCGCCCGGTGTGGTGGAAGGATGCCAGCCTCGAGCCTTTCGGGGGCTCCGGCAACCAGCCACCCACTCAGCCTCGGCTTCCCTGGACGGGACTTAGGTTCCGGGGCCAAGCTGCAGACAGGTGACGGCCAGGCCAAGCCCACGTCAGTTCCCTGGGCTTCTCCTCTCCCCTGCCCGCCCCCAGGCGCGAGCGGGGAGACGCGGGCCCCCAGGCGCGAGCGGGGAGACGTGGGCCCCAGACCCAGCGAGGAGACGTGGGCCCCAGGCGCGAGTGAGGAGACGAGGGCCGGCCGGAGTCTGCCCGCAGGCCAGCCCCGCGGGCACAGGCAGCGGCAGGCCACCCTGGACCGGAGCCTCCCCCACCGCGCCTGGGCTCACGCGTCCCGGCGCAGGGGCGGCCTCTGCCAGGGCCCTGGGGGCCCTTCTCAAAGCCAGCGGCTTTCCTGCCTCCCTGCCCCATCCCATTTGTTTTCAAGCACTTCAAGCACAAAATCGCAAACAGCTCAAGGAACCCACGTTCTCTCCGCCCAGCTTCACCCACTGTTACTGTGCTCACACTGGGCCCCGTTTACTGCAGGGTCGTCTCTCCCTCACGACATGCAGACACACAGAGACACGGGCAGAGACACGCATAGACACACACACGTAGACACACAGAGACACAGAGACACGCACAGAGACACACACAGACATGCACAGAGACACAGAGACACACACAGACATGCAAAGAGACACAGACACGCACAAAGACACACAGACACGCATAGAGACACAGGCACACACAGAGACACACACAGACATGCCTACAGACACAGACACACACACAGCGACACACACAGACATGCATAGAGACACAGAGACACACACAGACACAGGCACGCACAGAGACACACACAGACATGCACAGAGACACACACAGAGACACACACAGACATGCATAGAGACACAGACACACACAAAGACACACAGACACGCCTAGAGACACAGGCGCGCACAGACACACGGACGCGCAGCAGCAGCTGCCGCTGGGCGGGGGGGGGGGGGGTGCTCAGACGCCGGTGCCAGCCCGCCCCGCCCGGCCGTCTCTGCTTTCAGCCGCGGTCCCTGCGCCCTCTCGGGGCTTGGTGCCTTCAGGGCTGGCCTGTTGAGGAGCCTCGGCCCCCACGTCGGGGTCTGAGGCTGGAGAGGCCCCGCTCCACGAGGTTCTCACGGTGGGTCCTGGGCCGGCAGCTGCGTCCGCTCCGGGAACCTGCCGGAAACTCAAGTCTTGTGCCTGGGACCAGCCGCTCTGGGTCCTGGGGGCCGAGGCGAACGCGGGGAGCCGCGCTCTGTGCAAGTTCACGGCGCCGCGGTTAACGCAGGGTTCCCAGGAGAGGTCCGCGGACGCGTCCAGCCCCCTCCGCCTGGACCGGAGCAACTCAGCCCGAGATCCGCTCCCAGGCAGTGGGCGTGCGCCCGGCTCACCAAGGAGCCCGCGGCTGTCACACCACCATGGAAGCCCCCCTTAAGAGCTGCTTGTGTGCAGCTTCTGAAAATAGAGCTCTCGCTTCTGCAAAAATAGTAGATGTCCGGAAAGAAAGTGTGTTCGCAGGCTTGCGTCTCCGCCCGCTGTGTCTCCAGCACTTTCCCGCTGCAGACTTCTCCCTGCAGACTCAGAAGCGCTGGTTTCCGAGGTGTCAGCCACTTAGCATGTGTCCCAGCCCGCACACAGCCCAGTAATCCTCGCCCTATGCCGATCATCTCCGGGAATGAGAGGCCAGCGGGGGAGGGCTGGGCTGCGATACTGGGCCCGTCTTTGCCAAATGACCAGCTGTAGAGGCTGGGGCCCCACCAGGGAGGAGGCTTCAGCAGCACTCGGCCGACACGCTCAGGGGAAAGTGTCTGGTCTGGACGTCTGGCTGAGACCCCCGCCCCAGGAATGCTGTAGAGGCACCGCCGCAGGTGGCCGAGCTGGGGTGAAGAGACCTTGGGGACAGGGCTGCAGGGAGGGGCTCAGGCCTCTCAGTCTCGGGGTTTCTCTGGGAGCGTTTCCGAGGGGCTCAGGAAGGCGGCCCCGGCGGTGGCCTCAGCCCTCCTCCCTCCACGCACATCGCAGTCCACCCACTCCATCTCTGCAGCCACCACTCTGTCGTCCCTGCCCCCCACACTCCCACCCTAGTGAGACCCGGAAGGGGGTCCCCTGCCAGACACTCCAGTGCCCAAGTGCCGCTGTCCACAGCCGGCAGAGTCTCAGAGCTGGGGGCATCCCCCTTGGGGCCGAGTCAGGGCGCAGTGCGGTTAGAGAAACCGACAGAAGCAGAGAATAGAAACTCCTTATGCCTTTCCCTACCTTATGCAAACACAGCTCATCCAGTTCAGTCACTCGGTCACATCTGACTCTGCAAGCCCATGGACTGCAGCACGCCAGGCCTCCCTGTCCATCTCCAACTCCAGGAGTTCACTCAGACTCATGTCCATAGAGTCAGTCATGGAGTCGGTGATGCCTCCAACCATCCCATTCCCTGTCGTCCCCTTCTCCTCCTACCTTCAGTCTTTCCCAGCATCAGGGTCTTTTCAAATGAGTCAGTTCTTTGCATCAGGTGGCCAGAGTATTGGAGTTTCAGCTTCAGCATCAGTCCTTCCAATGAATATTCAGGACTGATCTCCCTTAGACTGGTTGGATTTCCTTGCAGCCCAAGGGACTCTCAAGAGTCTTCTCCACCATCACAGTTCAAAAGCAGCAATTCTTCAGTGCTCAGCTGTTTTTATGGTCCACCTCTCACATCCATACATGAACACTGGAAAAACCATAGCCTTGATTAGACGGACCTTTGTTGGTAATGTCTCTGCTTTTGAATATGCTATCTAGGTTGGTCGTAGCTTTTCTTCCAAAGAACAAGCGTCTTTTAATTTCATGGCTGCAGTCACCATCTGCAGTGATTTTGGAGCCCCAAAAATAAAAGTCTGTCACTGTTTCCATTGTTTCCCCATCTATTTGTCATGAAGTGATGGGACCAGAAGATGTGTATAAGAGACAGGTGCTGTACCGCGAGCTGGAGCACCAGGAGGAGCTGAGGCGCCTGGGCGAGGCCTTGCACCGCCTGTCCTCGCAGGAGAAGTAAAGCCTTCCCCGCCGCGGCCACACGCAGCCCGTGTCGTCTTAACCCGCCCTCCAGGTTCCCGGGGCCTAACTGCTGCGTAAAATACATTGTTTGTCCGACGAGCGTGTTTTCCCTGCCCTGGCCGAGCCTCGTGCCTTACTGACGTCACTCTGCATGCGACAGCCCCAGACCTCCAAATACAAGGTCACGAAGGGCCTTTTCATCTTTTAGGATTTGAAAGAGCTCAACTGGAATTCCATCACCTCCACTAGCCTTGTTCACAGTGACATTTCCTAAGGCCCACTTGACTTCACATTTCAGGATGTCGGGCTCTAGGTGAGTAATCACACCATTGTGGTTATCTGGGTCATGAAGATCTTTTTGGTATAATTCCGTGTATTCTTGCCACCTCTTCTTAATGTCTTCTTCTTCCGTTAGGTCCATACCATTTCTGTCCTTTATTGTGCCCATCTTTGCATGAAATGTTCCCTTGGTATCTCTAATTTTCTTGAAGAGATCTCTAGTCTTTCTCATTCTATTGTATTCATCTATTTCTTTGCATTGATCACTGAGGAAGTCTTTCTTATCTCTCCTTGCTATTTTTTGGAACTCTGCATTCAAATGGGCATATCTTTCCCTAGGCCCGCGTTAAAAAGAAAAAAGTGAACACCCAAGTGCCAGCAGTTTTTCAAAGTGCTCCCTCCAAGCTCTGCAGAGGGCCTGGGTCAGAACAATGAGTAGTTAACAGAAAGGGACACAGTGGCCCAGAGGGGCGTGGGCAAGCCTGACTCTTGGAGCAGAAGCAGGGACGGCTAGAAGCCAAGCCCCTCAGCACCCAGGCCCCATTCCTGGGCTTCCTGGGGGTCTCAAATGGGATCGTCCCATAAGAAACGTACGGGCTCACCCTAGAAAAACGACGGTAAAATCTGTGACGATTCGTTCTTTCCCTGCAGCTCCAGGAGCAGCAAGGTTTGCAGTGACAAGACGCCCGTCAACGTCCAAGCCCTGAAAAAGAAGGTCGGCCGGGTCACATGCCACCCTGCGGTGCGAGCCGTCCTCAGCAGCCTACTGCTCTACCTGACCGACCGCGAGGCCGCGGCCCCGGGGCCTCCTGCCGCCCGGAGGGCAGAGGGCATGGCCAGCCGGGCCCCTGAGCCCCAGGACGCCCAGCGGCGGCCCACGCGCTTCCAGCTGCTCCAGGCCAGGTTCATGGGCAGCGGCCGCGAGCCCAGCCTCAAGAGGACCCGGGAAGTGGGGCGGCTGATCTTCAAGGACAAGCAGGGCCCTGGCAGGAGCCTGGTGGCGGCCACCATCCACAAGCTGCTGGAGAAGGCCGGGGAGGCGGCCGGTCGCCCGGCCCCCGGCAGGGAGCCATCGGGCCGCGAGAAGCCACGGGCCCTCCCGGCTGGGAGGAGCTCGGTGAAGAGCATCCTGAAGGTGTTCCTGGCCGCGGAGCAGCCCCCCGCGGAGCCGCCCGCAGCTGTAGGGGGCCCGGCCGCGAAGGCGAAGGTGAAGGCGGGTGGGCGGAGCGCGGCGCTGGCCAGGCTGCGGGAGAAGTTTGCACAGAGCGGCGGCCTGTGCGCGGAGGCCTGCCTCCTGCCGCGGCGCGCCGAGGAGCGCGCGAAGAAGCGCACGCCGCGGCGGCCGCTGCACCGGCCGGAACCGCGCGTCCTCCGCGTGGCCACCCTGGCCAGCAGCTGCCTCCGCGCGCCGCCCGCCCGCCTCCTGGCCTGCTCCACCGAGCCTGCGGTGCCCTTCAGCGTCGCCACCGTGGTCTGCGGGCCCCGGAGCTGGCTGTCCCACGGCACCCGAGTCACCCACACGGGCGTGGGCCGTGCGCCCCGAGGAGAGACAGGCACCTCCCCCGACGCGGCAGAGACCTCCGGCGGGAGCAGAGAGCCGGGGTGGCGGCCCCCGCAGCCCTCCGCGCCCCGGCTCGCAGCTTCCAGGGACGGCCTGGAGACAGGTGTGGAGGCCGAGTGTGTCCCCCCGGCAGCCCCCGCTGCCGCCTCCCCAGGGGGCGAAGCTCATCCTGGCCGCAAGCCTGCGAGCTCCGCGCTGGGCCCAGCGAGCCCAGGTGGTCAGGGGGCCGCTCAGGGGGCCAGGGAAGGAAGCCTGAGGCCGCGGCCAGGACTCTCCGGAGGCGGCCCGGGGGCTGGCCCCGAGGTCACCTTGACGGTGTGCAGCTCAGAGGAGGAGATGGACACAGCGAGCGTGGACTGGGCCCCGGAGCCCCTCTTCGCAGTCCAGGAGAGTTTCCGAGAAGAGCAGGCGCCGGGACACATCCCTCCACTGGCCGCACTCACCGCACCCTCCGCCCAGGCCGCGCGCCGCACACAACCAGCCATGGAGCCCCCGCAGGTCACGGTCAGGCTCCCGGTGGTCCACACGATGCCGCCCCCTCCCGCCACCCCGCAGAGGGCGTCAGGAGACCAAGGCTGGGGGCCTCTGGGCGGGGTCATTGAGACTGGAAACCCAGGCGCCCCACATTCCGCCACGGCCGAGAGTGGGAGCTGGGGTGCGCCACCAAGGCTTGCAGCCACACACGGTGCTGCTGCCCGCGGTCCAGACCTCCCCGCGGCCGTCTCCACGACGGAGCCACAGAACAGCTCCCTGGGAGGAAAGGACGCCAGACCTGGGCCTGGGGCCTCACAATCGCTCCTGAAGCCCAAGGACGTGCGTGGGGAGGACCCGCGTGGGGAGGACTCGCGTGGGGAGGACGCGTCCCTCCTGAGTTCTGAGCCGCCTCTGCTGTCAGAACCGCAGGAATGGCCAGGCGGCCACACCAGTGCCTGGGAGAACCGTGGGAGGGGCCACACGGGCTGTGCACCTGGGGGCCAGCAGGCGCCGGCGCCCACGGCTCGCCACAGCAGGAGCGGGCCGCGTGTCCCCACGTGGGCGGCATCGGCTGGGGCTGGGCGGCGGCCCGAGAGCCTGAGTCCCGGGCACAGGAGCCCCCCGAGGGAGCAGGAGGGACGCGGGAGGGCCCCGCCGCGCCTGGAGTCGGCTGGGCGCGAGCCTACAGCTGCAGGGAGCAGCGGCAGCGATCTTGGTGAGAAGAGCGCCTCCTCCTCAAATGAAGAGACGCCGCTCGGTGTCAGAGCCCCCAGGCAGGAGCCGATGGGCCGCGCCTCCCGGAATCCCCCAGCCCCGAGCCCCAGAAACTTGGCAGCTGGGCCGCGGAAGGGAGGCGGGGCTGGGGGGCCCGCAGGCCCGGGTCTCGTGGGTGTCGTGGCCAAGGAGTCTGCTCGCCAGCCCGGCGGCCACAGCTCGGCCCTGGGGTCCCTGCCCAGCCCCACTCAGGAGGCCCCCGGCGCGCCGACCCTGGCTGCCCAGCCCCACCTGGCGGCTCCGGGTCAACTGGCCACAGGTGACGTGGCCACAGGCGGAGTGAAGGTGGAGGCAGGGGCCAGCGTCGCAGGCCCCGCGCGGCAGAGGCCTCGGGGGGACAGCCTGGAGCTCCCAACTCCAGCCCCAGGCCTGCCGGGGCCACGGGGGAGCCCCGGGGCGGGGAGCCCAAGGCCGCAGCTTCCTGGCAAGCAGCAGGCAGAGGGCAGGGCGGGCCTCTCGTCCAGTGAACAGCTTCCCCTTCCCCTCGGTGCCGGGCCTTCCCACCAGCCCGGCCCCTCGTCCACAGCAGCAGACGGGCCAGGGGGGGACAGGGTGGCCCCGAAGCACCCTGACCTCCAGGCTTCCGGGCAAGTGGAGGGAGGGGAGCGGGCTGGTCTGGGCACGGGAGAGAGTCGCTGTGGAAGAGAGGAGGGGCCCCCAGGGGCTGTGAGTCGGGATGGTTCTGGAAGGAAGGGAGAAGGCCTTCGGGGTGAGAGGTCAGGCTCGCGAGGGGCCAGGGAATCTGGGAGCAGGACCCAGGAGGAGGCTCTCGGCAGGCGTGCCGGGAAGGGCCCAGAGCTCCCGCGGAGGCAGCAGGCGTGGCACGCTGAGGGTCTCCTGGAGGAGCGGAGGGCCCCGGCTGCACAGAGCCAAGCCCCGTCCCCCTCGGGGAGCCCTGCACTCCCAGCGCAGGCCCAGGCGAGCCAGACGGTGCCCCCCAACTCAGCATGGCTCGCGAGCGGCTCAGGGGGAGTGACGCTCGCAGCGGGCAGAAATGAGGCGCCCCAGGTTTCAGTCCCCGGGGGTGTTCAGGGGGGCCCCCGAGTGCTACTGGGAGAGGGGCAGAGCCCAGCAGCCCCCAGCCCCCGGGAGGGGGAGATCCAGGCACCCTCCAGCATCCAGGAGAGGCAGAGCCAGGCACCCTCCAGTATCCAGGAGGGGCAGAGCCAGGTGGCCCCCAGCATCCAGGAGGGGGAGATCCAGGCACTCTCCAGCATCCAGGAGGGGCAGACCTGGGTGTCCCCCAGTCTCAGGAAGGGGAAGAGCCGGGCACCCTCCAGCATCCAGGAGGGGCAGAGCCAGGTGGCCCCCAGCATCCAGAAGGGGCAGAGCCGGGCACCCTCCAGTATCCAGGAGGAGCAGAGCCAGGCAGCCCCCAGTCCCCAGGAGGGGGAGATCCAGGCACCCTCCAGCATCCAGGAGGGGCAGAGCCGGGCAGCCCCCAGTCTCAGGAAGGGGCAGAGCCGGGCACCCTCCAGTATCCAGGAGGAGCAGAGTCCGGCAGCCCCCAGCCCCCGGGAGGGGGAGATCCAGGCACCCTCCAGCATCCAGAAGGGGAAGATCCAGGCACCGTCTAGCATCCAGGAGAGGTGGAGCCAGGCGGCCCCCAGCTCCAGGGAGAGAGAGATCCAGTCACCCTCCAGCATCCAGGAGGGGCGGAGCCGGGCAGCCCCCAGTCTCAGGAAGGGGCAGAGCTTGGAGGGGCAGAGTCCGGCAGCCCCCAGCCCCCGGGAGGGGGAGATCCAGGCACCCTACAGCATCCAGAAGGGGCAGAGTCCAGCGGCCCCCAGCCTCCAGCCAGCGCCAGGCTCTGCAGTGCCCACACCCAAGCTGGGGAGCAGCCTTGCGCCCCGTGGCCCTGCCCAGGAGGGGCCCCCAAACTCCCCCGGGGTGGGGCGCGGCAGGCGCGGGCCGCAGCTGGCCAAGTACCGAGCCCAGAGCTTCAGTGACCAGAGGTCCTTCGAGCTGTCTTTTAGGCCAACCATCCTCAGGGCCAGCGACAAGTACAGGCCTCCGAAGTGACCCCGAGTGGCGTCAGGGGCCCAGGCCTCACTGGGGTCCGGGCACGGCTGCTCCAGCCCCCCCAGCCTGGCCAGAGCCAACAGACCTGGGGAGTCAGCTCCGGTGGACACTGACTCTCAGAACCGTGAAAGGCCGTTCCTAGCGCTGCTCCCAGGCGCTTTCCCTCAGGGCCTGCTGCGGAGAGGGGCGCGTCACCCAGCTCATCTGTCCTTCGGCCGTCAGAGCAGCGTCCGCGGGCCTGTGAGTCCTGCTGGGGCCTGGGCGGGCGCTGGCCCTGGGGCCGCCCACCCGCAGGGGCCGGGGTCAGAGGAGGCGTGCGCCGGGCTCGGAGTCGGCCCCCCGAGCTACAGACCCCGCAGGCCCCTTGGCAGAGGTGCGGGGAGCCCAGCAGAGCCCCCCGGCCTGACCGCTCTCCAGAAGGCTCACCTGCTCAGGCCCAGCGCCTCGGCTGGGGCTGGGGGGTGCCTGCCCCCTACTGCGCCTGACAGCACCATCTGACTTAACCTTTTTATTGATTTATCCTCGGGTCCACGAAGGATTTAAGGCAACAGTTGGCAAAGAGACGGAGGAGATAAAAGTGCTGTGTGCACTGTGTGTTCCCTTTTTAAAACGAGAAGCAGGAGGGGTTTGGCGCTATTTTTAAACAGACCAGAACGTCCGCTGGGATGCAGCCAGCCGTGTCCCTTCGAGTCGTGGAAACACCTGAGCCCCCCACCCTACCCCGAGCCTGTGACCCAAGGGGCTGCCTCCCACGGCCCCCACTGCCGGCAACACCGTCCTCCCAGCAACCCCCCAGAAAAGAACAGAGAGACCCCCGAGGACTTGCTGGGGGTCAGTTTCAGCTGGTCCTGGACCCCCGAGGACTTGCTGAGGGTCAGTTTCAGCTGGTCTTGGACCCCCGAGGACTTGCTGGGGGTCAGGTTCAGCTGGTCCTGGACCCCTGAGGACTTGCTGGGGGTCAGGTTCAGCTGGTCCTGGACCCCGAGGACTTGCTGGGGGTCAGGTTCAGCTGGTCCTGGACCCCCGAGGACTTGCTGGGGGTCAGTCTCAGCTGGCCCTGGGCCCCCGCCGGGACCGCTGGGCCCTTCGAGCGTGGCTGGTGGAGGAAGTGTTCACACTGCAGGTGTGATGTCTTTTCTACAGAAGAAAGACCCTCGAGACGCCTGGGCTGAAACAACCGTTGCGGCCGCGCTGGGAGGACAGGTGGCCGACGTTTATATCGGCGTCTTAGCGACGCGCTTTCTTATATTGAAGCAGCTTCTTTCACCTCGATTCAGCGCTTTCAGGCTCTGTTTCAGGCCCGCCTGTGAGCCCCACGTGTGTATGGCGTGCTGCTCCAGGAGAAGACGCTGTTGCCGGGATCACGGGCTGCGCTTTCATTTCAGGTGCCCCGGTGGGAACAGCATCACTCAGGAGTTCACAAATTCAGCGTCTTGTATTTGTGCAGTGAGGGCATCTTTGCTGTTTGGTCGTGACTTTTAAAATATTTGATTACATATTAACCGTCAGCTGTTGATTCAATGTTCCTTATTTTATTCTCCTTTGTATACAAGTTAACTCTAAGATGATCCCTTAGGCAAGAATTAACTAAATATATTTTGTGGTATTCTTTCCTTTGAATTTCTACTAACTTTATTCAGCTGGAAATCTTGAGAAAGGAAATAAAACGTGCGGCTCGCCACACACCTGGTCCTCACCTCTCTGACGGCTGTGGGGGGGCATGTCTCAGGTCAGGAAGTAGGAGCGGAGGCTTCCCAGGGGGGCCCCTGGGAGCTCGGACAAGGCCAGCGGCTGTCCCAGGATGCGCAGGGGGGTCCTGGGGGCCCGGACAAAGTCAGTGGCCTTCATGGGCTTACAGGGGCCCCCCAGGGCTTGGACGAGGCCAGCGGCCATCCCGGGACGTGCAGGGGGCCCCCCTGGGGCTTGGACAAGGCCAGCGGCTGTCCTGGGACTTGCGGGAGGCCCCCCCCGAGCCTGTTCCGGTCGCCGACAGGGCCCTGCGTGTCCACGGGCCACCCGACCCGTCTCGGGACCCATCTCCTTCCCGGCGGGGGCCCTTCGCCCCCGACCCCCTCCGTCACCGGGGAAGGGACCCTGCAGGTCCCTCCGACGTCACGGGTCTCGACCCGGACCCCAGTCGTGGTCCCACCCGTCCCTTCGCCGTCACCCTCGGGCCCGGGTCGCGAGGTCTCGGGTCGCGGCGCGCGCTCCCGACCGGACGCAGGTCGGAGAGGACTGCTCGAGGAACCACGGACCTCTACGCCCTCTGCCCCAGGGGCACAGGGGGAGGAAGACGGGTCCTTCCTGAAGAGTCTTCTCGTCCACACTCGCAGGGGTTCCGGACCGGACCGAGTCCCCCACGGGGGTCCTGGGAGTCGCGCACCTAGGTGGACGCGGACACTTTCGTGGCCCGGAAAAGGGACCTTCTTGACTCTCGGATTCCTTCGACCGAAAAGAGTATAGGTGTCTTTTGGACTAGTTATCAACGAGGTTCTTTTTTTCACCCTCTAAGGTAAGCTTGACGGCCTCCTGACATCAGAAAGTCTTTCAAGGTCCTGAGGCGGACAATCTCCAGTCTCGTGTGCACCCACTCGAAAACTCTGTTTCCCAGTACTAGTGTCCTGGGTCCAGCGTCCAGCCCCCGCAGTGGCACTGGGGTGCGTGCACGCGCGCCCCCGGAGAGGAGGTCCGGACGAGTCTCGTCCACGGGCCGGACCTGGCGCCCCTGCCTCCTCGGGGTCCGGACGGAAGCAGGAACCCCGCTGCCCCCACCACACCGAGAGCCGGCGTGGGTCCCAGGCGGCCCGACCTCCCGCGGTTCCCTGGACGCCAGCCGGGTCCTGCCGTAGGTTCATGTCGCCCACCGTCCACCCCACGGATTCGGGCTCAGCTCCAGGGTTAGCAGGCGGTGCTGGACCCCCAACACCCCCACTTCTGTAAAGTTCCCACCGCCCTGGGCGGCTCCCGAAGCCAACAGAACACCTCGCTCCCACAGCCAGCTTTCTAGAAAGGTGGCGGGTGACCGGCGGGCGACGAGGCTGGCGGGCCCCCTGCCCCCGAGCCCGCAGCGCGACGCTCTCAGCCCGTCTCGGGCTCCCACGGGTGGTCTGACCCCAGGCAGGACGGGTGACCTCACTGGCCGCTGGTGATTAACTCAGCCTCCGTCCCCCCGAGGTCGGGGCTGGGACTGCACGCTCCGAGCCTGAGGGGAGCAGTGCTCCGTGTCCAGGTCTGGGAGACCCTCCGGCTCAGCCGCGAGTTAACCTGGGCTCGATGCCTCTAAAACAGCCCGCCTGCCGCCCATCAGACGCACAGTACGTCTGCTTTAACTGGTAAAGAAAGGGATGCTTTGACCAGCGGTAAAGAGCATCCGTGTGGGATTCCGTCCGCTGGAGGTCCAGTGGTTAAGATGCTGCACTTCAATGGAGGGGTCGAAGGTTCAGTCCCTCATCGGGGAACTAAGCTACCACGTGCGGCTTTTTTTTTTAACCGTGGAAGAATGTATCCCTGACTTATTTGACATTCTTTGCTCTGACAAGTCACAAAACTGCTGAAAACTGTGCTTCTCCAGGACAGATCCCAGCATAACCCAGGAGGACGGCTCCCACCTACAGCCTTCAGGTGGCTCGGGTAAAACTCTGCTCCTGTTGCAGGCTGCGCATTGATTACATGAGACACTTCCGACCAGGGCGCCGGTCTCCCCCACCTCCAGAGTCGCCACCTTGGCAGAAACCTGGGTGAGGCCCAAAGGGGTTTGACCGGGGCAAAGTCGGAGGGTCGTGGGCGCTCAAGCCAGGAACCTGGATGGAGCCCAGCCGCATGCGTGCCGCCCACCACCAAGTCGCGGGCCGGGGGGTCACGGCGGAGGTGTGGATGCGCCGGAAACGCACGGCTGGAGGAGAACTTCAGGTCTTTCAGAAACAGCCTGAAGGAGCCAGGCAATAAACGCCGGCCGCCACGCTCACCCTGCCAATGGACGACAGCAGCGAGACAAGAAGTCCCGACTCTCTGGGCCCTGGCGGCCACGCTGACCGTGGAAGGTCACAGGCACTCGTCTGTGGAACTGCTCCCGAAGTTAGCCGAGGCGCGCCTGGGACCCTCCCTTCTCTGTCTCCCAGCGTCGGGAGGCAGGGAGAGGCTGCCCTGCCCACGTCCCAGTGACGCCGCTGACCCGCGAGTCCCGGTGAGCCGCCCCAGCACCCACGGTCCCCGCCGGCCCGCGAGTCCTGGAGACCCACTCCAGCGCCCACGGTCCCCGCCGGCCCACCCCGGCGCCCGCCGGCTGTCCTCGTGTGCCCATCCCCGAGTCTCGGGCCGAGGTCACCGGGCGGAGGGAGGGCTCAGACCCGCTGGGCACAGACTCGGCTCTGGGACGGACAGCCAGCGTCACCAGAGGGCACTGCAGGTCCAGGGACCCTGCAGGATCTGGGTCCCTCCCCCCTCAGGGCGCGCAGACGCAGGGGGCCCGTGGGGTGGGCGACGGCCGGGGTCCCAGGGCGCGCAGACGCAGGGGGCCCGTGGGGTGGGCGACGGCCGGGGTCCCAGGGCGCGCAGACGCAGGGGGCCCGTGGGGTGGGCGACGGCCGGGGTCCCAGGGCGCGCAGACGCAGGGGGCCCGTGGGGTGGGCGACGGCCGGGGTCCCAGGGCGCGCAGACGCAGGGGGCCCGTGGGGTGGGCGACGGCCGGGGTCCCAGGGCGCGCAGACGCAGGGGGCCCGTGGGGTGGGCGACGGCCGGGGTCCCAGGGCGCGCAGACGCAGGGGGCCCGTGGGGTGGGCGACGGCCGGGGTCCCAGGGCGCGCAGACGCAGGGGGCCCGTGGGGTGGGCGACGGCCGGGGTCCCAGGGCGCGCAGACGCAGGGGGCCCGTGGGGTGGGCGACGGCCGGGGTCCCAGGGCGCGCAGACGCAGGGGGCCCGTGGGGTGGGCGACGGCCGGGGTCCCAGGGCGTGCAGACGCAGGGGGCTCGTGGGGTGGGCGACGGCCGGGGTGCTCGCAGCTCAGCTGCTTGTCGCACCGGGCACAGGGACCCCCTCTCCAGGACGGGCCCTGCTTGGTGAGGGGCCACCCCACTGTGCCTGCAGGGCGGGTGGGGGCAGAGTGAGGGTCCCTGCCTCCGGGGTCGTGCGGACACAGTCACTGCTCCCCTGAGTCCCTGTGGATGAGTCTTGTCCATAATCACCATGCGGGTGGGCTGTGAGGATGGACTCCTGTGGAGGGCGGGGGCACCTCCTCCTGTGATTAACTCCGGATCTCACTGAGGCGCATGGAGGCAGGTCCTCTGACACTTACTCCCGGTCTGAGAGGGGCCAGGACGGGCAGGGCTGGGCGATGCGTGAAGGTGGCTTGAGGATTCAAGAGTGGATCCCGCGTCGTATAAAATGAGAGCCCGTTAAATAGAGTGCACGTGTGCACGTATGCACAGACGTGTGGGGCACGTGTGCACGTGTACACGTATGCACAGACGTGTAGGGCACGTGTGCATGTATGCACAGACGTGTGGGGCACGTGTGCACGTGTACACGCATGCACAGACGTGTCGGGGCACGTGTGCACGTGTACACACATGCACAAACGTGTGGGGCATGTGTGTATGTATGCATAGACGTGTAGGGCATGTGTGCACGTGTACACGTATGTACAGACGTGTACGGCATGTGTGCATGGTACGTGTGTGCGCATGCATACCTGCTGTTCTCTTCCCTACACGGGTTAGAAAGTCTGGAAGGAAATATGCTCCAAAGTCCAGCCCGTTGGGGCCCCTGGGAAGTCGGAGCAGGAGGGGTTGGAGAAGACGCAGGACCACAGCCCACAGAGGGCGGGGTCTCGGCCCCGCGGTGCTGGAGGCAGGGAGGTGGTCTCGGGCCACCAGAAGCTCTAGCAGAGGCGTCGCTGCCCCGGGACGACGAGTCTGTGCTCCCCAAACCCCCAAGCCGCACCCTAGCCTCACAACAAGCGAACCACCACGCGTCCTCCAGCCCCAAAAGCCTCCCGCAAAGGCGGGTGGCCGAGAGAGCGGTCTCCTCCTCCGGGGTCTGTGGGCAGAACACCCGCCTCCGGGAACTTGCCGGGAGTCTGGGAGGAAGACCCCAGCACGGGCCGCGACACACACAGGAGAAGTGAAACTCCTGTCTTCTCCACGAGAGGAAGTGGCGTCGTGCGGACCACGTTCCCCACACGGGGACCCTCCTCCACATACGCACTTCAGAGACGGGCGCAACCCCAAGAAGGCACTGGAACGCACACCCGCCCAGCGTCTCCGAGAGGGAGGGGCGTGCCCTCTCCGTGCTAGGGGAGTTTTATTAAGTTTATCTTACGGAGTGTAGTCGATCAGTGTTAATTTCTGCCGTGCAGCAAGGGGATTCAGTTACACACACGTTCTTTTTCGCGCTCTTGCCCGGGACGGCTTATCTCAGACGCTGAATACAGCTCCCTGGGCCGCGCGGTAGGCCCTGCGGTTCACCCAGTGTTTGTAACGGTTTGCTCCGGCTAACCCCCGCCCCCAGGCCTCCCCTCCCGCAGAGGAAAACGAACGGTCCAGACTCGCTTTCGCCCTTCCGGCCATCCCCGTGCCCCAGATGAGGCCGGGTGGCCGATGGTCACTCACGGGGGCCCCGCAGGACTGTTCTTGTGCTTGCCTGGAATCCTGGTGTGGCGCTGACTCCGGCACCTGTGCGTCTCTTAAAGCGAATGCTCTAGGGATCAGGCTCCTGGCGTGGAGCGCTGACACGCACCTTCAGGAGTCTGGGACATCCCACGGCCTCAGGGCGCCCACACCTGACCAGCTCCTGACCCGGGATGTCCCAAGGCCCTCACCCTGAGGCCCGAGTGGAGAGCAAACCTGGGCCCAAGCGGCTGCCACGGCGCTCAGACACCAGGACAGAGCTCGAGAGTGTCCTTCCTGAGATAAACCACCTTCAGAGAAACCCTCAAGGCAGAAAGATCACCTTTCCTCTCGGCCAGAGGGAACCAGGTCACAGTTCCAGAGGCTTTCGGGACAGCGCTGCCAGCCGGGACGCCATACAGGTCACACCTGTATGCAGACACACGTAAGCAGGCGTGAGCTGGTGTGTGTCAGCAGGCCCCACACTTGGTGACAAGCACGCCAGCGCCGTCCCAGGTGTATGCGCATTGGGTTTCTCCGAATGCTGTCAATCTGGGGTATTTTCTCTTTATATTATTGCTCTGAAATCCCAAAGTTGAGAGACTTGCCATTTTTCAAGAGTAGAAATAATTTTGAATGAGACCAAGTTTGGAGACGGGGCCTCTAAAGCGGGGATTAAGGTCAGACGAGATCACTAGGGTGGCCCTAACCCCATCTGACCTGTGTCCTCATGAGAGGGGATGGGGACACAGACGTGCCTAGGGGCCCGCCACGCGGGCACGCGGGGAGGCGGCCGGGTACGGACCAGACAAGGGGTCTGCCTCCACCGCGGCGTGGGCCCGGCCTCCAGGGTGGGAGAAATGAGCTCCTGTTGTTTAAGCCACTGGACAGCAGGGCTCCTGTGACGGAAGGAAGACAAGGAGGAGGGAGCGGGGACGCCTGCCTGGCCCGAAGTTCCCAGCGCCTCCCGGGGGGCCTCCCAAAGCTGCTCTCTCTCGCCTCCTGGGGGGGCTCAGGAACCTGCTCCCTCTCCCAGCCGTCGCGTCTCCTACAAAAGCTCACTGTGGTCCCTGAGTGTCCAGGGGCTTCATGACACGGTTCTTCAAGATGCTCGTGTATCTTACAAAGATATGTCTTATTTAGAAGCAACACTCTTAGAAACTCATCTCCTGAAGCAAATCCCGAGCTCAGGACGGAGCCCAGAGCCTCAAAGTGCCCGACACTCGGAAATCTGTGTTCAGAGAGGGATGAGGCAGAGCAAACAGGAGCAGGCAAGCAGACACGACTCCGCAAGGGTTGCAGCTTTACAGTCACTGCCCCCACCCTGCCCCGCCCCCACGCGGCCCCCACGCCCCGCACGCCCCTCCCCGCCAGCACCTGGGTTAATCACCCCGCAGGGCAGGAGCACTTTGAACCTGCCAGCTCCCTGGACCTGTTTTTCTTCTTCAAAGGACAGGGATAGGACTTCCTGCCCGGCTTGGGCCCCGGGGGCGGGGGTGGGGAGCGGCGGCCTCCGCGCTGACCCGGCTGCTCGGGCACTGGCTCAGCCTGATGTTTGCTCCCCCGTCCTGTGCATGAGCTGGCATGGCCGGGCCAGCGGCTGTGGTCCAGTAGCTCAGTCGCGTTTGACTCCTTCACGCCCCACGGACTGTAGCCCGCCCAGCCGCTGTGTGCAGGGTCCCCACCTACAGGGCGAGCTTCCAGGGCCTGAATCCCACCCCTGCAGCCCTGGGGAGGGCGCTGTGCCCTGAAAAGAGGCCCACACGGGAGGCCACGTGGCCTGCCGTGCCTGGGACGGTCCAGTGGCCCCCGTGGCCCTGCGGCGGGAGGCTGATGGCCCAGCCTCTGGGGGAAAGCAACTGGAGGCTGATTTCCCTGTCGACCAAACTCCAAGACGGGAACAGTAGGACAATTAAGGGCGGAAGCTGGGCCCTGCCAGACCACACGTCTCTGATTCCTGAAATCAGGAGACCCCTGGGCCACATGTGCCCAGAAACACTCCCTGGAGACCAAAGGGAGCTCAAGTCACCGGGACGTTCTACCCAGACGCCTCTGCGGGAAAACCACCTTGTCTAAGAGATGTGTGCGCAGACGGGAGGATCCTGAGGGACGTTCTACCCAGACGCCTCTTCGGGAAAACCACCTTGTCTAAGAGATGTGTGCGCAGACGGGAGGATCCTGAGACAGACCAAGTGTGTCTGTCTCAGACGCTTGTGAGACAGACCAGGCAAATCAAAATGACTGGCCACAGGAAACCCGGAAGAAAGGTCCCGTAAAAGTAATTCCAATCACGAAGAGGGCCTGACCCAGTGCCTCTGAGGGCCTCCCTGAGTCCCCCACGTGTCTGTCCACGCGTACTGGACTCTTTTTCCTCTTAAACATTTTACTTACTTAACTGCTTTCCGTCTTTGTGGGAATTCTTTTTGCAAAGCCGAAGGGCCAGGGCCTTGTCACTGATCCGGGCCTAGTGGTGCCTCCACCGCCGGGACCCAGCCTCGGTCTCTGGCTGGGAACCCAAGCCCGGCTCCACGCCGCCGCAGGCCGAGGCCCCCGAGATTGGTCACCCCAGACCTCACGCGCAGAGATGAGGAAAGGGTGGGGGAGATGTGGAGACGACACGCCCTGAAGTCCAGGCTCCCCGGCCGCTGCTACGGAGACGGGGTGTCTGGCAGGGTCACTGTAAGCCTTGAGGCTGCCTCACGTGGGTCTTTTCTATGCCCACCCTCCAGTCCCTAATCGTGTATCTGTGGCCCTGCCGGGGACCCACATAAGCACCTCTGAGGACCCTCTGAGCACGTCTATCCTGCTGTCCCCACAGGCCTGGCCCCGGAACAGTCCCCTGCTGCCCCGGCGGCTGGGACACCAAGTCAGTTCACATTTCCAAAGCAATTATGGAAACATTCAAACTGACCTGAAAAGGCCCCTCTTCAGTGCTTCTGCCTGTGCTCCCAGCCACTGGTTCCTTTTCCCTCGTGCTGCAGTCTATTCAGAGCCAACTCCAAATATCATATCATTTCACCCATAACTATTCTTCAGCCAAAAATAAAGAAAACTTTGTACTTTATCGGAAAGGGTGTGAGCAGCTTGCTGCGACGCTTCCTGTGGGCGGTCAGGGCGCCGGTGGCTGGCCCACCTCGACCTGCGGGGACCCTCCACCATCCCCGGGGCTTCACAGGATCAGTGGTGCCGCCTGAACACCCCGTCAGTCCTGGGGGGACGGGCACCCCCGGAACTAAGGTGCTCAGACAGCACATCTTACCCAAATGGCAGCAGCTCCTGCAATCCGGCAGCAAGAACGGGGAGTCCTGCAGGAAGACGGGGCCGGGGGCGGCGCTAGCTTCCCCGGGTGGGGCCCTCGGGCCTCGCGCTGCGCCTCCGCCGAGGAGCCGGTCCTCCGGCCGGTGGTTCTCACATGGGGCCTGCAACCTCGGCGCTGCAAAGCTGGCCCCTCACACAGCCTGGCCGTGGGACGCCGGGGGCCCTGTGGGTGTGCGCCGGCGTGGGGGGCTGTGGGCACACCCCCGCCCTGGGGGAACGACTGGGCGCAGCCGGCTCCCTGGCTGTGGACGCGACCTGCCCTTGCAGACGATTGTCGGCTGTGAAGGGAGGGCGTCTGGCCAGCGAGGGCGCCCAGGACGCTCAGGGCGGCGGGCATCTGGAGGTTGTTGGAGGGGCACCAAGGACACGGATCCGGCTGCCTCTTGCTCCTAAGGAGGGGGCTCGGGCAGGTGCTGGCGGCAGGGCTGGCAGCCCTCAAGGGGCCCTCTGGCCGTGACTGCTGGCTGCCTGCAGAAGGGCCCTTCCTATCTGTATCTCTCCCGCCACGCTTCCTGGATGCGCCTCCTCTTGTCTAACGCTCAGCCACGTCTCCTCTGGCCCAGATGCCCCCGGTCGGGGTACTATCATGTTCAAGTCCAAGAGCATGTGCCCGTGGTCTGCGTTTCCCGTGGGGCTGGGACCAGGCTGGTGTGAGGACGGGACACAGTGGCTGGAAGCCACCAGAGACGGCAGGCGTCAGGGGGAGAGGCCGCAGGCGCCTGCACCAGCGGGCCTGCGGGGCGCCTGGGGCCGGGGCCGGGGCAGGGGCAGGGGCACGCGCCAGACGTGCTCTTGGAGACAGGGAGGAGGAACGTGTGGGCCCCACAGAAAGGACGGGAGGGGGTGCAGGCAGCCACCTGCCCCGGCTGGAAGCTGCCCGTCCAGGGGGCACAGGGGCTGGGACGGGCGGAAATGGGCTTGGGGGCACCGGCGGGGGGTGGGCCGCATGCCCGATGACCAGGACAGGTCGACGCCAGGCCCCGCGCTGGTGGAAGGGCCAGTCACGGAGCCTGTGGACCGGCGTCAGCAGGAGGTGCCCGGGGCGAAGGCCAAGGAGGGGTCCTGAAAGGGGTCCTGCGTCTTCTTTCAAAAAGCAAACTAGGCTGAGGGCTTGGAGAACTTCCCCAGAACCAGCGAACGGGGGCCTTTGCGGTTCTGTTCAGCTGAGCACGAATTTCCTACAGACCTCCATGGGAACGGACAGACAGACGTGCCCAGTTTGGGGCAGGCATGTTCCCCAAATTACTTTCCAGGCTCCTTGCTCAGCCCTCCGATGGGATGCTCCGGAAAAACCAATGCTAAGGGCCAGGCGAGCTCACAGAAGCCCAGCAGGCACTCGCCGCCAGAAACAACATCAGAGTCCCCGGGAGACACTGTCCCCAGGGGCCGGGCCTGCCTGGTGGAGCGGGCCGCGCAGCCCGGGGCTCCACGGCGTCAGCAGGGTGGTGCCGTTCCAACGCGCCTGACTTCTGGTGTTCTGAGCCCAGTTCTGAAAAAGAAATCTTGGGATGCCGGGGAGGCTACGAAAATCCCTTAAATCTTAAAGAGCCTTACAATCCTCTTATCTCACCGCGTTTCCAAAGTAAAACTCACAATGCAGCCCATGCAGGTTCTCATGGCCTCCCGACACGGGAAGCAGGTCTCAGGCCATCCATGGAGACACCAGGGCGCCGCGGGGCCTCCCAGGGAGGAGGACGCTGTCCTGGGCCAGGGACGCCCTGCGGGCGCGCTGGGCACACGGCATGGCGACCACCGTGTTGGTGTCTGCAGGCGGGTCCCTCCGAGTAAAAGGCATGCAGGCCGGGCGGCATGTCTGTTCCCTCCCAGCCGTGAATCGCCCTCCCCAAATCAGAGAGGCCTGGGGGGCGCCTCTGCCTCCTCTGGGAGCAGAGGGGACGCGGGCACTGGCAGCCCTGGTCACCTCAGACGGCCACTGGGCAGGGCGTGCCCACCCTCCCGCGTGTGCAGGAGCCCCAG